>JAMPIV010012531.1:0-20649 GCA_024509875.1 Oreohelix idahoensis
GTATTGATCCTCTGTCATCTGAAATTTGTTTAGAAGAGCGGCCCTGAGAGCCTCATAATCATTTTTATCTATAGAGCTAGTAGTGTGATAAACAGCCATTGCCTCTCCTGTTAGTAATCTGGATAAGTGGGTGCAATATAATGATTTATCCAAGTTGTACGATCGACATGTAGCCTCAAACCTGTCCAAAAAAAATATGACATCGTCGGATGGTGGAGTAAATTTAGGCAATTTGAGATGAATCTCTCTAAAATTCTCATGTCTAGATGAAGACTGGCCTTCCTGAGTCTTTTTTGTATTGCATTCACTTGACAATCTTATTCTATCAAATTCCAATTCGGCAAGTTTCAAATCATGCTGACGTTTCTTTTCATTCTCTTCTGTCTCAAGCTGAAGCCTTTTTCTATTTTGTTCAGCTATTAATCTTCTTTCTTCCATCTCCTTTTGTTTAACTTCCATCTCCTTTTGTTTAACTTCCATCTCAATTTTAAGTAGTCTTTCTTTTTCTGCCGCATCTCTTTTAAATTTTTCTTCAGCCTCGAATTTTTTCTGTTCGGACTCACGCTGAAATCGTTTATCTTCTAATTCAGCGGCTAATCTCATTTTTTTTCTCCTCTTCCGCAGCCTCAATCCGTTTTTGATCTGCCTCAAATTTCAACTTCTTTTCATTTTCCTCAGCCCGTTTCTCTTCTAATTCAGCGGCCAATCTCATTTTTTTCTCATTTTCCTCCGCCTCAAATCTCAAATTTTCCAATCTTAATTTCTCAGCTTCTAATCTTTGAGATTCCAACCTTTGAGATTCTTTATATTCTGTCATAGCAAATGATCTAATCTCTTCCGGAGGTATATTAAGCGCCTTAGCTTGCTTAATAAAATAGTCTAAGGTAGACATTATTCAATATTATTATGTAATAATACTACTTAAAAGTGTTACTACAACGAGTGGTCTTCGTTCCTGTCCTAGAACGGTAAAATCAAGTCATATAATAGGCAATTATATTAATAATTAATAAAGTAATTTATAACATGAAATGGTATGAAAGCAATAACGTGACAGACAATAGCACAATACTAACACGACACGATAATCAAGACAAATGAAAACAGTCGTAGAAATCAACAAAAATAAAAAATGTGGAACTAAAATAGAATGTCGTAAAAAATTACGATGACATCTACGATCCGATAATGCACAAGACAGTTGACAACACAGTGTAAAAAACATGTTTAGTAAAAACTGAACGATAGTCAGGTTAGAAGGACAATAATCACATACAAAATACATAATAAAACTAAGGTACGAGTAAAAATAGCTACCAAAAACAACGATTAAAACTTGACGGAACAGCTAAACAACTACTATCATAAGAAGCAAGTAGCGATCGGAACTACAGCAAGGTTTCTAGCCTTGAACCGGAATTATCGCTCAATTGAAACTTATAATTCAAAACCTACAGAACATCTGACAAAGAGCCCGAATCGGCTTCGAGATGAACCTCGTTTGTCAGATCGACCTCCCTACCTCCCACAAAAAACATTGAACATAGAACATGCAACATGAATAAAGAAACAGTGGACATATTACTAGATAAGATGCAGCTACACGTAAAACGGTGTAATAACAACACGACGTTTTTACTTATCTCAACCGGCTAAAAAAAAAAAAATATTCCTCGCATCCGGGACTGCATGTATGAGACATCTGCTTAAAGTCCTGTAATGATCGTTAGAATTGCTGCAAGGTCCAGGCTGTTGTCGCCTTGAAAGATACCATATTTCTTTTCAACCGAGTTTTGATTGTAGACTGGAGTTCGTTTCCGCTATTGAAAACTGGCTATTTTTTCAAACCACACTTGGCCGCCATACTGTTGGACTGTTGGAGTCCCGTTAGTTGTTGATTGAAAGTGTGAAAATGGGTTGGTTGAATCTGTCTACTTGACATAACGCGAATGGATTCAATTTCTGAACGAAGTAGTAAAAAAAGTCAACTTGAACTTCCAATCATGGGCATATCAACTAATGCCAAGAAGGTGTATAGTTCATTCAATTTATTTGACATCATACGGTTGACTAGACGAACATTCAATGTTGACGACGAATGGTTGACGTTCACTGGACAGCACACAACGTAAGTTTTCATATTTTAAATTACAGTTAATTCGTTCCTTAAGATAACCTCTTAAGTAACGTCAGACTAGTTATACAGTGTTCATAACATGGCATCCAATTAAACAAATGAGGCAGTTATATAAGATATGTCAATCTTCCACTGTCCTATGACCTTGGCAATGACGGAGAACCTTGTCAGGTCTTTTATATCATATAATGTTCCGATACTACGTATCTCTTTTTAGTACTGGCCTCTTATTTTCAATCAATGAAGAATAACAATAATATACTTTTCTGCCCACGACCTTCGTGGCATCATAGCTTAGATATAGCAAATACTTGAGTCACCTCTGCTTTGCGGGGTACGTATTCGTAACGGCCGAATACTGATTTTATATCATAAATATATATATATATCAAGCCACTCCTGGATGATCCTAACGTCGGAATCCGTCGGCTTTACAATTCATATAATAAGTTTCAAGTAAGACTTCATTTTTGCACCAATACGTCATTGGTACAACTAGACGTCTACATGAGAACGAAATACATAGTTATCTAAAATCATACTTGCTTCTTTTTCCCAAGAAATATCACTAGAATACTGTTGACCCGAGTCCTCATCTTGCTAACAGACGGACGGTCATACACAATAAAAATATACCCGCAACACGGGTTCGAACGCCAAGAGTCAATGGACTGATTCTTGGGCACTACACTTCTCAACCCCAGCTATGACGTAGACTGACTGACTAGATACACGTGCGGTCTGCATAACCCCCTATACGACTTAGTGCACAACCGTGCGCTAATGAAATCAAACTCACCAATAAGACTTACTCTCATGTGAGTCGGTGCGCAAAGTTTCTTACAGAGGTAGGACAACATATTATATATAATAATATGATACTACCTTCATCTGTAAAGGAGTGTAGAGGTCTACGAAAAGGGCTCTACATATATATATATATATATATATATATATATATATATATATATATATATATATATATATATATATATATATATATATATATATATATATATATTATATATATATATATATATATATATATATAATATATAAGAGAGAGAGGGAGGGGGGAGAGAGAGAGAGAGTGAGATAGAGATTGATTTTTAAATGTTTTCCCTCATTATTTATTAGCGGGAATTTGAACTCAAATAATAATACGAGGGGCGTTCAGAAAGTAATGTACCACATCGTTTTTCTCAGCTAATAATGAAGATAGAAGCATGACATTTTTCACACTTCACATATGGCATGTGCCAGTTGTGTGCACCAAATAGCACAGCAACGTGCCAAATAATACGGCTGCCCTAAACCGTTGAAATGGAGCGTGTTAGCAACTTGCGTTATAAGAAGCGAATTGTGATAGAATTTCTCGTTGCAGCGAAGGAAACTGTTGTGAACATTCACAAGCGTCTATGTGATGTGTATGGAAGTTTTGCAGTCGACACGAGTACAGTCAGTCGCTGGGTTCAGAGAATCAAAGAATCAGGAAGTGGAGATACGGAGCTGTTTGATCGGCCGCGCTGTGGACGCCCTGCCACAGCCACCAACGCAAAAATGTTGAAATGTGCTGAGGGCATTATTCTTACCGATAGGCGAATCACTACTCAACAATTGGCCTTACAGCTGTCAGTCAGCATTGGTAGTGCAAATGCAGTTATAAAAACTCTCGGATTTTCTAAGGTTTGCGCAAGATGGGTTCCTCGAAGTCTCACAAATGACCACCGCGATTGCAAAGGAAAGCAATTTCTTCTGAATTGTTGGAGCGTTTCAATGTTGATGGAGAGAACTTTTTGGCTAAGATCGTTACAGGTGACGAAACCTGGGCACATCATTTTGAACCTGAGACAAAAAGACAGTCAATGGAGTGGCATCTAAGGGCAATCACCACGAAGAAAGAAATTCAAGACAATTCCTTCAGCTAAAAAGGTCATGATCACTGTCTTTTGGGACATTGAAGGTGTGATTATTGTGGACGTTATGCCAAGAAAAGAGACAATCAATTCGCAAGCTTACATTAAGACATTGAAAAAACTCAATCAACGTTTTCACAGAGTTCGGCCGCACAAGAATCCAACAGACCTGCCTCTCCTTCACGACAATGCGCGACCTCACACAAGTCTGGCAACACGGGAAGCAATCACCAAATTGGGTTGGACTGTACTACCCCATCCACCCTATAGTCCCGATTTGGCACCTTCTGATTTTCATCTATTTGGTCCACTTAAAGATGCACTCCGTGGGACAAGGTTTGAAGATGATGAAGGAGTGATTCATGCAGCGAAGAAATGGCTACATGATCAAGACAAAATCTGGTACGGGCTAGGAATACATGCACTTGTTTCGCGCTGGCATAAAGCCGTACAAGTTGATGGGATTATGTTGAATAATACCGATGTTTACATGACATATCCATGTATATTGTGTATAAATTTCATGCTTTTGGAAAAAAAAACAGCTCCTGAGAAAAACGATGTGGTGCATTACATTCTAAACGCCCCTCGTAACTTTATTGTTCGTGTGTGTGTGCATGCGCGCGCGTGTGTGTGTGTGTGTGTGCGTGCTTGCGTGCGTGCGTGTGCGCGTGCGCGTGCGTGTGCGTGTGTAGTCTCACTTGCTTAAAATTGTCTCGAGTACTGTATACATGCAGACTCTTCTTTCTAGTGCTGACTCACTCAACTACACTCCATCTTACTGCCTGGTCTATTCTTGGAAAGCGTTATCTTATCCGGATTTTTCAGAAGATCATGCGCTTTTTGGCCACGAACAAATAATTTTCTGGGTTGTGTAATCAGCAGCTGCTAAACCTAGTCAATCAGGACATTAAGTTGTTCGTTGAAGGCTATCTAGAATATGGTAATTAATTATGCGCACGCAGACGACATCAGGCCATTAATTTGGCTTTATGTTTAATGTTTTATTTATGTAGGCACGTATGTGCATATATGTATGTATGAAAGCATGTATGCATATAAATGTATGTAACGAATTGTAAAGCTTTTGTCAGCAAATGCATTACACAGTTTTTTAATATTAAAAAAGTTAACTGGTTTCATCCAGTTCGCATATCGTAACAATAGAGATATTACAATAAGTAAAAAAACTATTAGGTAGATTTGATTGACAGTAGTAAACAAAGATGGAATCCCGCAGCCTGCGTGTGCAGTACATAACAATAATGATGACTGTAATCATCATCATAATAATAATCATTATCATCATCAACATCATCATTTTCTATTGCACCTTTCTGTTTTTAAATGGCACCTTTGTCTAGCTTTAACGTTCAACCTAGACACAAAGACGTCGGTTATATTTGGGCGTTTGTACAAATATAAAATAACCTTGTGGTCTGGATACGATGTTTTGGTTTTTAAGCAAATCGTAAAACTGTAAAACCTAATTGTTTTTAAAATTATGATTATTATTATGATTTTAAAATGCCTTGGAGCTGTTATAGACTGGAAGGGAGGCATCAAAGAAGAGTTGGCTATCCGAAGAGTAGCAGCTGGGAGACTTTTTCAAGCGATAAATCGAGGATTCCTAAGCAAAAGAGAAGTTGTTAAGAAGACGAAGATGGCTGTATACCGCTCCACCTATGTCCCAGTCTTGACGTATGGATGCGAGTCATGGGCAATGACTACAACTCACAAAAGCCAGGTCCAAACCTCAGGTATCTGAGGAAGGGGGTAAAAGTAACAAGAAGAGACATGGTCCGCAACCAGACGATACGTCAAGGCCTAAAATCCCAACCCCTGTAGATCCAAGTAGAACTGTCCCAACTGAGATGGTTTGGCCATGTCTGCAGAATGGGAGAAGATCAGCTACCACGACAAGCATGGGAAACTAAGAGCTAGGGATCCAGACCTTCAGGACGACCCAGAGTCCGCTGGGAGGACAACATTAGACAATCTTTGAAGGACCGAGGACTAGAATGGAAACCATGCCAGGAGGAAGACAGCCGATAGGATAGTATGACGCTCTCTCTTACAAAGGATGGGTTTGAAAAAAAAATCGAAAAAAGGTGATTCGTCTTACGAGGACAAAAGACAAAGAAAATGGTCTACGTTACGGCCACAAGGCCTTCGTCAGGAAACGAAAGAAAGTGAAGGCTAGATAGGACACATAAGAAGGATAGAATCAGGAAGATAAGCAGGATAGGTAGATAGAGATACGAGATAACTGAGACACGGTGCAGTCAAAAAAATGTATATAAAATCGAGGAAGTTGAGGGGAACTGCGGTAAGACGTGGAGTACAATGGATGGGTTTGAAAAAAAATCGAAAAAAGGTGATTCGTCTTACGAGGACAAAAGACAAAGAAAATGGTCTACCGTGTCTCTGTTATCTCGTATCTCTATCTTTGTCTTGCTCTCATTCGATTTCTGTCAATCTGTTTTTTTCCAAGTCAGACGGCGATCAAAAATAATGCCTAGGTAGTTCGGATTTTCATTTAAATGAAGATTTACTCCGTTTAGTACTAGTTTGAAGCTCTGAGGTCTAGTTGAGAGGGAAAATATAGTGTACGTTGTTTTCTCTTCATTAATCTTCATGAGCCATGTTTTGGCCCACTTTTCCAGTGATGTTAGTGCTTGCTGCATCAGAATGTTTGCAGTAGTGATACGTTCTTCAGAGATCCACAACGCTAAGTCATCTGCAAAGGAAGCATTGTGTGCTATTTGTTGAATATTGTCAGTTATGTCATTTATGTATGCAAGGAACAGTGTAGGTGACAGGACTCCCCCTTGTGGGACACCCTGCTCTAATATAAACTTTTTACTAGTCTGTCCTTGCAGCTGTACTCTGGCGGTTCTATTTTCCAGGTAGTGACCAATCCATTTGTACATTCGCCCACATACACCACCTCTCTGCAGTTTGACTTTCAATCCCTCTTTCCATACTGTATCGAAAGCTTTTTCTAAATCTACCCAAACCACTAGCGTGTGTTTCTTTTGTGTGGAAGGCATCTTCGATTTCCTGAGCTATACGTAGACCATTTTCTCTCTCTTACAAACCTCTACACCTCACGGTAGAAGAGGAATGATTAAGTAAGTAAATTATTATATAAAATGGTCCAGTTGGCGTACCGTAACAACAAATATAATAGTAAGTACATAAATATTAGTTTAAATATCTCATGGATCGTGGTGAACAAAGACTAATAAATCCCGAGATCTGGGTGAGTAGTACATCTTTATAATTATCATCATTATTATTATCATCACCATCATCATCAACCTCATTATCATCCTCATCACCATCATCAGCATCGCCATTTGCATCATTATCTTCATCACAATCATCATCATCATCACCACCATCATCATTATCACCCTCATCGCCACAACAGTAGTTGTCGTTGACGTTTTTACATTTGTAGTTGTTGTAGTTGCAGTAGTTGTTGAAGTAGTTGTTGCTGACGTTGTTCCAGTTGTAGAAGTTGTAGTAGTTGTTGTAATAGTTGTTGCTGACTTTGTTACAGTTGTAGTTGTAGTAGTTGTTTCTGACGTTGTTGTAGTTGTTGATAACGTTGTAGTATTTATTGTAGTTGTTGTAGTAGGAGTAGGGAGTAAACCCTGAGGATAAATCCGGAGTCGGAGTCCCTAAGGCAGTCTAATGTCGATTCGACATTATTCTGGCAACTCCTGCGACATGGCTGGTACCAAACTGTAACGGCTACTGCCGTTCCTTTGGATCTACCGGCTGTGTGGAGAGGGGGAACATGCTGCATGGGCAACAGCTTGATCTCCATATAACTGTGCCCAAGCTCGCGCCCTGGAGAGGACACTCCAGCTTCACCCTATAGGTGTCGGCAAAACACGGGAAGTAGCAGTTACCGGTTATGCTCAATTCAATGCGACCTTCGAGAAAGTGCTCAGTAGCCCTCAGCATGGTGATACTATTACAGAGAACTGGGAGCATCTACGGAACACCATTCAAAGTACTGCACTTGCCACCTTTGGTAAGAAAACAGCAAAGTCAAATGACTGGTTTGATGCTTCATCAGATGTGATGGCACCTGTCATTGAAGCTAAGCGCAGTGCTATGAATGAATACAAACGTTCACCGAGTGCCAGAACCCTACAGATCCTGAGGGCTACGAGAAGCAAAGTTCAACAAACTGCTCGACGCTGTGCAAATGACTACTGGCTCCAGCTCAGTGAGAGCATCCAGATCGCAGCGCAAACAGGCAACATTAGACAAATGTATGACGGTATAAAGAAAGCACTTGGCCCCCATAAAAGTAAGACGGCACCGCTAAAAACCATCAGCGGAGAGAAGCTAACCGATAAGGGTAAGCAGATGGAGAGGTGAGTCGAACACTACTCTGAGCTTTACGCTAGAGACACTACCGTTACGCCTGCAGCCCTTGATGGTGTCAACAGTCTGCCAACTATGGAGGAGCTGGATGCCGAACCAACATTAGAGGAACTCAGCAAGGCCATTGATAGCTTGGCCTCTGGCAAAGCACCAGGCAGTGATGGGATTCCTCCTGATTTAATCAAATGCTGTAAGAGCACGCTATTACATCCCCTGCATAGGATGCTGTGCCAGTGCTGGGAAGAGACAACTATTCCTCAAGACATGCGAGATGCCAAGATTGTAACACTGTATAAAAATAAAGGAGACAGAAGTGATTGCAATAACTACAGAGGCATATCTCTTCTTAGTCTTGCTGGTAAGGTTTTTGCCAAAGTCATCTTAATGCGACTACACAAGTTAGCTGAGCGCATATATCCAGAGTCACAGTGTGGATTCCGAGCTGGCAGATCAACAACAGACATGATCTTCTCTCTCCGCCAGCTTCAGGAAAAATCAAGAGAGCAGAAAAGACCATTATATATCGCCTTTATAGACCTCACAAAAGCATTCGACCTGGTTAGTAGAGATGGACTCTTTAAAATCCTCCTGAAAATAGGCTGCCCTTCTAAAATGCTGGAAATGATAAAGTCATTCCATGACGGCATGAAGGGAACAGTCCAATATGCTGGAAGCACGTCACAGCCCTTTGATATACGAAGTGGCGTTAAACAAGGCTGTGTTCTGGCTCCGACCCTCTTCGGAATCTTCTTTGCCTTACTCTTGAAACATGCATTCAGAGATGCAACTGAAGGAATATGCCTTCACACTAGGTCAGATGGCCGTCTGTTTAATCTTTCAAGGCTGAAGGCAAAAACAAAAATCAGAAGGGTCACTATAATAGACTTGTTGTTCGCTGATGATGCTGCAGTCGTCACTCAAAGCCAACAGGAGCTTCAGAGCTTGATGAATCGCTTCACTAAAGCATGCAAGGACTTTGGCCTCACAATAAGTCTAAAGAAAACGAATGTGCTGAGTCAGGATGTGGGTGCTGCACCAGTTATCACTATCGATAACTATGAATTGGCAGTGGTACACAACTTCACATACCTAGGGTCTACCATCAATGACAAACTCTCACTGGATACAGAAAACGACAGCCGCATTGGCAAAGCTGCAGCTACCTTTGCCCGCCTCACATCGCGTGTTTGGGGAAACTCTAAACTCACAATGAAGACCAAAGCTGCGGTATATAATGCCTGCGTCACCAGCACACTCCTATAGGGCAGCGAGACCTGGACGACCTATGCTAAGCAAGAAAGAAGGCTCAATACCTTCCATTTGCGGTGTCTACGCCGCATCCTCGGCATCTCGTGGAAAGATAAAGTGACAAATGTCGAGGTGTTGTCACGTGCTGGCCTTCAAAGTATGTATACGCTTCTTAGACAGCGCAGACTTCGCTGGCTTGGCCATGTTCGCCGCATGGATGATGGTCGCATCCCAAAAGATATCTTCTACGGACAATTTAGTTGTTGCTGGCGTTGTTACAGTTGTAGATGTTGTAGAATTATCACCATCATAACCCTCCACTCCCAAAGGAGCATAGGCCTTCAACAAACACATGCCAAGTCCTCCTGTCACGTGCCATCATCTCAAGTTCTTTCCACGTTCTGCTCATCATTTTCACTTCTGTTTTCAGCTCTCTTCTTGTCATGAAATATTCTAATCCATGCAAATTGTAACGCTTTCATGTTGATAGTAAAAGCTTACTGTATTATACCCGCTTTCTTCAATGAAACGTGTGCTGTATTTCTTGGAAAAACATTAAGAGGCAGACTGCGTAATGACCTAAATTTTAAATTCCATTCATGTCTTTTTCTACATTACGTTACCAAAACGAACGAACAGATGGAACTAAAGGATAAAAAGAGAAGGGAGAGGCAGGAAGCCGAACACTAAACACGCTTCGCGCGATACGCAAATGCTGCCATCACGCGTGTAAGTCTACATGCACTAATTTTTTTTCAGACGGACAGTGATAAAATACACTACCCTTTCCCAGAGTTAGGTTTATAAATCATAACAGACTCTTATTAGAAAAGATAACATTAGATGGGTTTACGGTTGAACACATAACAGTACCCAGACAGCACATCTTCGGAACAGGAGGTAGAAGAAATTGCATATTTTGAACGCAGCCACGTAGCTCCTTTAAATTAGTATTTTTGGGTTCCTTAGGGCTTGCTGACAAATAATATGTAAAACGTTACGCAAATAGTCCAGGAATTAATAAATTATACCCAAAATAAAATATTGGGGGTGCCTGACAGCATAAAATCATTTCTGCTCATAAGATTTTTTTTAACGTGTTTGAAAAAAATTTACGTTACAGAAATAGCCTACCATGTAAACTCCAAATTGATTGGAGCGCAACAAATGAAAGCCTAACCACGATTGGTCGGGCTATAAATACTATCTTGGTTGTTGGGGGAGACGGGAAAAGATAACATTTTTTCAAACACTTGTCGAAACGTGGCTCATTGGCCAGTCTCGCTGATATACACACTTGGGAGCGTTAGTTCGAGACCACTTGTTTAAAATAGCTTGATAAAGCATCAGTGCGTTGAAGCCAGCATATATTTGGCTCAATAAAAGCCTGGAACATAGGCAGATGGAAGTTTGTGCCAGTTTGTGCCAGAATTCATTGCTAATCAACGTATCTGTGTTATTCGTATGAATTGTGGTAAGCTTGAACCATTTAATATCTTTTAATGAAAATTGAATGTGAATTGTTGATTTATGCCTGTATATATATGTGTAGTTCAGTGGCAAACGTGAGGTAAAGCCTAAAATGCTCCAGCCTGAACAGAGGGTGTCGGAGAGAAGTAAAACGGCATGGAATGGCCAAACAGTACACTGACACCTGGATGATTGACTAGAAAGAAATAATGCTGGAAGTGCAGAGGCGTAGTAACCATTAGGAAGGGTAATACTGGAATAAAGTATTTCAGATGAAGCTGACTGTTGGCCTAACGCTCTGAACGCAATGTTTGTGCTGTATTGTGATCAGTGTAAAAGAGAATATAAATTAGTTATGAAGTAGAAGGTACATCCTTCTTGATTTCAGGGACAGTGGTCTTGATGGTACTGAGCAGCACCTAGTCAGAGCTTTGCTGAATCCTGAGTCGGACAGCATACTCCTTGGTCTTTTTAGCTATCAGTGAGGTGTCTCCTGAACCCAGAGGAGAATTCGAGCAGAGGAGTCCTTTCCTGCCGCCATCACGCCAGATAAGCGAATTGGCCAGCTGAGCTCAACATTATGCCCCCTCATCTTGAAATAACTTTATAAAAATACTATTCAGAGGGGAATTTACTTGTCTTAAAATCAGGAACTGTGAACATCTCCAATACTGGTCCCTAAAGACAAACTATTGAAGTCATGATGACAAATACCAACAGAGCTTGAACAAAACAAAACCAGTATTACCTCATTTTACTACTACACAACTGACACACATAGAACATTTGTAATAATATATGTCACTACAATATTCATATTAAATACATTCTGTACATAACTTGTAATTTAAATTGATTGTGATTCCTGGTTCCCTTGTAGTTGAATCAGGACACATATTCATTCATGCTAGTAATGAATACATATTGTTATTTGAACCGTTACGAGTGACTTCTTTAAGCTATTCTCATAGAGTGTTATATGTATGTGAGTGTCACAGTGTTGTTAAGAGTAGTGGATTAAATTAAATTGTTTATCTGTCTGTTGTTGTGACTTACACTTCACCATACTCATACCCTAGACACATAACGTAGCATCACACTATTCCAGAATAATTCTGACTGAGATATATAGATATGTGGTAGCAAGTAAGGTTATCTATAATACACTACTCTTAATAGATATAGATACCTTCACAGCTGATCTCAGTCAGTACACTAAGTTCCCTATAAGTATTTATAACATCCCACTTCACCACATATATTGGGGTCTCGCTCTTGGGATTTTGAATCTTTAACTATTAAAAATATTGGGGGTAATTCACTTCAGGGAATATAAGAATTAAAAGGTATCCTTGGGTGGAATTAAATAAGGTTGAGCTCACGGTGCCTGTGTTGTCCATTAGAGATTGAATTGTTGGTTAGATATTATATAAATTTACATAATAGACAATGGCGGACCTGGCCAAATTTCGATCTGCTGCGGTTCAGACTGCAAAAGAGTTAGGATTAGATGGGCAAGTTATGGTTGCCTATGTCACAACGGAATGTGACAAATTTATTGAACGCGAAGAAAGAAGATTAGAAAAAGAGGCCGAAAGAAAGTTGGAGGCTGAGACTAAGAGGTTGCAAGCTGAGGCTGAGACTAAGAGGTTGCAGATTGAGGCTGACAAAGAGGCTAAAGCATTGGAAGCCGAGGAAAGAAGACAAGCTGCAGAAAGAGAAGAGAAGAAATTAGCTGCAGAAAGAGAAGAGAAGAAATTAGCTGCAGAAAGAGAAGAGAAGAAATTAGCTGCAGAAAGAGAAGAGAAGAAATTAGCTGCAGAAAGAGAAGAGAAGAAATTAGCTGCAGAAAGAGAAGAGAAGAGATTAGCTGCAGAGAGGGAAGCAGAAAAGGAGGAGAAGAGATTACAAAGGGAACATGAGTTACGACTAAGGGAGTTTGAGTTTCAAGGCCATGCTCCTGAAAATGGTGCCAGTCCCTTTGCCTCTGATGCTACGGTTACTCAGGGAGCCTCGACCTCAGCTATGAACTTTCATTTAGATCATTTTGTTGAGAAAGACGATGATATTGAGAGCTATATAAATAGGTATGAACTATTAGCCACCACGTATGGGTTGGAGAGAGAAAGGTGGAGCTTAAAGTTATCTCAGGGACTTCGTGGGGCAGCTTATGAAGTTTTTGCAAAAATGAGCAGAGGTGATCAGGAAAATTATGACATGCTAAAGCAGGCTCTTTTGTTAAGGTATGAAAAGAATGCAGAGTTTTACAGGAAAAAATTTAGGAATGCTAAACTACTGTCAGGTGAAACCTATCACCAGTTCTCTGCACGAATCGAGACATACTTGGAGAAATGGACTTCTCTGTGGAAAACCCAAGATCTTAAGGAAATGGTCCTTATAGAGCAACTAAGAGAGTCCATGGCTCCAGACCTGAGAAAGTTTCTCATGGAACAAGGTGCAGAGAGGCTGGGTGAGTTGCTAAATGTTGCTGAAAGGTATCAAGCAGCTCAAGCAGAGGTAACAGGTAATAAAAAGAAACAGGTGGATAACTTTAGGGCACCACAGAACTTTAATAAATTTGATCCTAGGGATCAAAATAAAGGTAAGCACCAATTTGATAGGCCACGGTATGACAATAAAAATAAATTCCCACAATTCGATGAAAGGAAATATAATGAAAGAAAATCTTTCAACCAAGGAAAAAGGTGGTGTAAAAATTGTCCGATGGACAATCATGACACTGACCGTTGCAGAAGGAAACCTGTGTATATGGCAACCCTTCAGGTCAGGTCGACCTCAAGACAGGAGGAGGATATTATGTTAGATACCACTCCAGAAGAGATGAGGAAGGCACAGGCTGGGGATAAAACACTCAAGCCTTGTTACAGAAAATTGTCAACTTGTCATACAACTCCAGGCAAGGGAGATTTTTACATGAAAAACAAGTTGATGTATAGGAAGACTGGAGCTAGATCCAATGGTCACGGACAGCTGGTTCTTCCAAAAAGATATAGGACAGACTTAATAAGGAGCCTACATGTGAAACCAGATGGGGACCATGAGAAGATAGGTACCATCATTCAAAAGGTGGCTCACAATTATTATTGGCCCAAAGCAAGATGGGACATTGAGAATTTTGTAGAAAGGTGTAGCATAGCACATGAGGGAACACCCACAAGTGGGAACATGGATCAGGACCTGGACACGCCCCGGAGCAAAATCAGGCCTGACAATAAAAGGAAAAATAGATTTGATAAAGTGGACCAAATGAAATGGGAAGCCCCTTTTCACGGACAAGCTTCACTTAACTGTTTTACAATGGCCACTATGCGGAGAGTGCAAAAAGATGTCTTACCCCAGGATAAGCCGACAATCCCTCAATCGGACTTAAACAAACTGGAGGAAGAGGATGTAGGGAGGAAATCTCTCATCAAGAATTTTAAGTGGGGAGAAAGCCCCAAAAGAAAAATTGGTAGCGGTCGTTTTGTGAATGATAACTCTGGGAGGAAAAATCATCACTATAAAGCTTCAAGTGGAAGAGACCATACCGGTGCATGGACAAATAGGTCCACACAATTAAAGGTCCATATGTAGTTTTGTTAAGAACGTGGACTGATGAAAAGGCAGAGGAAAACATTACATCTTCATACCAATATGTGAATGAGCTGACCACTCGGTTAAAAACTGGCTGGAAACTTGCCAATGAAAATTTGAAACAAGCCAGGAAGAAACATGCTGCCTATTATAACAGGAAGGCGAAAGACAGAAATTTGGCTGTGGGAGAGAAAGTACTGCTTCTTTTGCCTGGGAGTCAGAATAAGTTACAAATTGGATGGCAGGGTCCATATACAGTTCTAGAGAAGGTGTCTAGAACAAATTATAAGATAGATAAGAAGGGGAAAGAAAAAATCTATCATGTGAATCTCCTGAAGAAATATTTGGAAAGAGAACATCAGGAAGAGACACACTTGTTGACCTTGTCCATCGCCATGGAAATGAAAAAGGAACCACTTTCATCATTTGAATATCCATTACACCCCTGTGAGACAGCAGCACAGGTGAAAATCAGTACACATTTAACGAAAACTCAGAAAGAGAGAGTGCAACAGGTTCTAAATAATCATGCAGAGGTGTTAACAGACCGACCAGGGCATACAAACCTATTGGAATATGATATGAAACTCATAGACTCCACACCTGTCTGTATGAAACCATATTCGATTCCGTTTGCTAAGGAAAAAGCTTTGAAGGAAGAGATAGACTATCTATTGAAGGAAGGAATTATTTCGCACAGTGAGTCTTCGTATAGTTCCGGTGTTGTACTCTTAAGGAAGCCCTCTGGAGAACATAGACTCTGTATAGATTACAGGAGACTGAATGCTATTACAGAAGGACAGGTGGATCCATTGCCGGATACAAATCAGCTGTTTGCCAGGTTAAATAAAGCTAAATATTTCTCAAAAGTGGATCTGAGTAAAGGATACTATCAGATTCCAGTAAAGCCTGAGGTTAGACCATACCTAGCTTTTAGTACCTCAGAAGGACACTATGAGTTTAATAGATTGCCATTTGGATTGAAGAATGCGCCTAGTGTCTTCTCTAGAATGATGAGAAAATTATTGGATCCTCTGAATAATCCCTGTATAACAAATTTTATGGATGATATCCTTATAGCAACAGAAACATTTGAGGAACACATTGACTCTCTGAACATGCTGTTTAATCGACTTAGGGAGGCAAATTTAACAGCCCGACCAACCAAATGTTGCGTTGGATGTAAAGAATTGGAATTTTTGGGACACACAGTTTATCAGGGAAATATGACCCCTGACCCAAAGAATTTAGAAAAACTACAGAAAGCCCCGAGACCACAAACCAAGAAGGACGTGAGATCCTTTGTCTCATTATGTGGTTTCTACCAGAAGTATATCAAAAACTTTAATTCCATATGTGCACCTTTAACGGAATTGACACGTAAAGGACTTCCAGATCGCATTACATGGACACCACAATGTGAAATGACTTACCAAGAATTGAAGGAAAAGCTCACAAGTAAACCCATTTTGAAATTACCTGACTTAAGTCAAGAATTCATAGTAAGGACGGATGCAAGAAATATTGGGTTAGGTGCAACTCTACTACAGAAATCAGATGCATTGGATGGGGAATTAAGCCCAGTGGCATATGCTAGCAGAAAGTTGAATAAAGCTGAAATCAACTACTCAACTAGCGAAAAAGAATGTCTTGCAGTAATATGGGCAATAAAGAAATTCAATATTTATCTATATGGGAAGGCATTTAAGTTGCAAACTGACCACAAACCTTTATCGTTTTTAGCACAGGCTAAGCATGAGAACTCTAGGTTACTCCGATGGTCTTTGCTTCTGGCTCCATATAATTTTAGCATTGAATATATATCTGGAAAAACCAATCTGGGAGCGGATTTTTTAAGCCGCCATCCGTGTGATGAGAATCACCGTAAACCCCAGAAATAATAATAAATTTCTCTATGTGTATATGGAATAAAGGACTGACATATAATGTCTGTTTTAAGAGGGGAGGTGTCATGAAATATTCTAATCCACATATATAAATTATTAGGTAAATATGAAGCCTAACAAATAAAATTAATAAAGAGAAGAGCAATGGTAAAATGACAGTGCTGTCACAAGGAATGTACTCGAAATCCCCCTTGTTTTCTGCTTCGTCTGCAAATTGTAACGCTTTCATGTTGATAGTAAAAGCTTACTGTATTATACCCGCTTTCTTCAATGAAACGTGTGCTGTATTTCTTGGAAAAACATTAAGAGGCAGACTGCGTAATGACCTAAATTTTAAATTCCATTCATGTCTTTTTCTACATTACGTTACCAAAACGAACGAACAGATGGAACTAAAGGATAAAAAGAGAAGGGAGAGGCAGGAAGCCGAACACTAAACACGCTTCGCGCGATACGCAAATGCTGCCATCACGCGTGTAAGTCTACATGCACTAATTTTTTTTCAGACGGACAGTGATAAAATACACTACCCTTTCCCAGAGTTAGGTTTATAAATCATAACAGACTCTTATTAGAAAAGATACCATTAGATGGGTTTACGGTTGAACACATAACAGTACCCAGACAGCACATCTTCGGAACAGGAGGTAGAAGAAATTGCATATTTTGAACGCAGCCACGTAGCTCCTTTAAATTAGTATTTTTGGGTTCCTTAGGGCTTGCTGACAAATAATATGTAAAACGTTACGCAAATAGTCCAGGAATTAATAAATTATACCCAAAATAAAATATTGGGGGTGCCTGACAGCATAAAATCATTTCTGCTCATAAGATTTTTTTTTAACGTGTTTGAAAAAAATTTACGTTACAGAAATAGCCTACCATGTAAACTCCAAATTGATTGGAGCGCAACAATTGAAAGCCTAACCACGATTGGTCGGGCTATAAATACTATCTTGGTTGTTGGGGGAGACGGGAAAAGATAACATTTTTTCAAACACTTGTCGAAACGTGGCTCATTGGCCAGTCTCGCTGATATACACACTTGGGAGCGTTAGTTCGAGACCACTTGTTTAAAATAGCTTGATAAAGCATCAGTGCGTTGAAGCCAGCATATATTTGGCTCAATAAAAGCCTGGAACATAGGCAGATGGAAGTTTGTGCCAGTTTGTGCCAGAATTCATTGCTAATCAACGTATCTGTGTTATTCGTATGAATTGTGGTAAGCTTGAACCATTTAATATCTTTTAATGAAAATTGAATGTGAATTGTTGATTTATGCCTGTATATATATGTGTAGTTCAGTGGCAAACGTGAGGTAAAGCCTAAAATGCTCCAGCCTGAACAGAGGGTGTCGGAGAGAAGTAAAACGGCATGGAATGGCCAAACAGTACACTGACACCTGGATGATTGACTAGAAAGAAATAATGCTGGAAGTGCAGAGGCGTAGTAACCATTAGGAAGGGTAATACTGGAATAAAGTATTTCAGATGAAGCTGACTGTTGGCCTAACGCTCTGAACGCAATGTTTGTGCTGTATTGTGATCAGTGTAAAAGAGAATATAAATTAGTTATGAAGTAGAAGGTACATCCTTCTTGATTTCAGGGACAGTGGTCTTGATGGTACTGAGCAGCACCTAGTCAGAGCTTTGCTGAATCCTGAGTCGGACAGCATACTCCTTGGTCTTTTTAGCTATCAGTGAGGTGTCTCCTGAACCCAGAGGAGAATTCGAGCAGAGGAGTCCTTTCCTGCCGCCATCACGCCAGATAAGCGAATTGGCCAGCTGAGCTCAACATTATGCCCCCTCATCTTGAAATAACTTTATAAAAATACTATTCAGAGGGGAATTTACTTGTCTTAAAATCAGGAACTGTGAACATCTCCAATACTGGTCCCTAAAGACAAACTATTGAAGTCATGATGACAAATACCAACAGAGCTTGAACAAAACAAAACCAGTATTACCTCATTTTACTACTACACAACTGACACACATAGAACATTTGTAATAATATATGTCACTACAATATTCATATTAAATACATTCTGTACATAACTTGTAATTTAAATTGATTGTGATTCCTGGTTCCCTTGTAGTTGAATCAGGACACATATTCATTCATGCTAGTAATGAATACATATTGTTATTTGAACCGTTACGAGTGACTTCTTTAAGCTATTCTCATAGAGTGTTATATGTATGTGAGTGTCACAGTGTTGTTAAGAGTAGTGGATTAAATTAAATTGTTTATCTGTCTGTTGTTGTGACTTACACTTCACCATACTCATACCCTAGACACATAACGTAGCATCACACTATTCCAGAATAATTCTGACTGAGATATATACATATGTGGTAGCAAGTAAGGTTATCTATAATACACTACTCTTAATAGATATAGATACCTTCACAGCTGATCTCAGTCAGTACACTAAGTTCCCTATAAGTATTTATAACATCCCACTTCACCACACTTCTCCATGTGCTTATTGGTCTACCTTTGCCTCTCTTGCCCTGGGGGTTCCAGAACAAGGACTGCCTTGTAATGCTATCAACAGGTTTCCTCAGTGTGTGTCCTATCCATCGCCATCGTCTTCTTCTCATCTCTTGTTCCACTGGCACTTGTCTAGTTCTTGTCATCAGTTCCACGTTGGTAAACTTGTCATACCATTTTAATCCCTCTATTCTACGCAAGCACCCATTTATGAAAGTCTGTAGCTTTTTGGTTGTTGTCTTTGTTGTTCTCCATGTCTCAGAGCCATACAATAGGACTGACTTCACATTTGAGTTGAAGATTCTTATTTTCGTGTCGGATCCGATTTCTCTTGATCTCCATATATTTCCCAATGCAATGAAAGCTCCTCTTGATTTTTGTATTCTTATTTTGATATCACTGCATGTCCCTCCAACTTTGTCTATATTACTGCCAAGATATGTGTACGATTCTACATCTTTTAGTGGTGTTTCTTCAAGTTGAACCTTGTTATCATTACCTGCATTGCTGTAATAGCTGCTATAGTTAAAAAAAAAAACCTGGTTTAGAGCCAAAGGTCACAATAGTCTGCTCGACTTGTTAGAACAAAATGTACATAAAAACATAATAAACAATTTGACATTTTAAATGTTACGTTTAGTTCTCGGACTCACCTATTATCTATTAATGGACCCTCATGGGGTCTATAGACAACAGGTTAAGTGCACGGGTCCCCTATAAGCCATCCACGCACCCTCAAGGTGTCCATAGACGACACGTTATGTACACGGATCCCCTACAATACATTCACGGACACTTGTGTGGTCAATTGACTACAATTTAAGAAACACTGACGTCAAAGCCAATGTGAGACCGATATTGTTAGAACGGAAACAACTTGTTATGACATATGATGTCAACTGCAAAGTCCGTGTGGTTTATTTTTAGCACCTAACGCAGTCAGCTCGTATCTTTCACACAAGTCAAGCTCGTTGTCAAGAAAACATCGTGCAACGATATTGACTACGACATTATCAACACAGAACTAATTACAGACACAAGGTAAGAAAATTCAACATTATTTTGTGTCCATTACTTGTAAACACTGAAAACATATTGGAGGGTTTTAATATTTCAGTAATAAATGACTTACTGTCATGTCAGTGACTGAAATATGTATCAGAATTTCTAGCTGTAATTTTACACTCAGCACTGATGATATTTTTTAAAGTTAAGACATTGATGTTGAGTAGTTGAATAAGATGTGGGGATAAAATTGTCTCTTTTTATTAAACATGTGTGACAGAAAATGATTGTCTCTTGTTGTTAAACCTGAGTGACACAAAATGACTGTCTCTCGTTGTTAAACCTGTGTGACACAAAATGACTGTCTGTTGTTGTTAAACCTGTGTGACACAAAATGATTGTCTCATGTTGTTAAACATGTGTGACACAAATGATTGTCTCTTGTTGACATAAAATGACTAACTCTTGT
>JAMPIV010012532.1:0-62500 GCA_024509875.1 Oreohelix idahoensis
TCCATCTGTATAGGCAAGTATCCATGATTGATCGGGATAGCTTTCTTGGATCATACTCAATGTAGCAGTTCGTTTTTGCAGATCATTATACTCACATCCACTTGTGAGACCACTGACTGTTGTATTAATTTGGAGGGCACTGCTGGCCTGCTCCCATGGTACAGGGTATAGGGTGGGCTTCAGTGGTGTTGTCTTCATGGATAGGTCTTCTTGATGCTGTCTTATAAGTCTTTTCCCCCGATGCACAAAGCTGCTACGCTTTAGACGTCCCAATGCCAGATCATCTAGTCTTGCCTTCATTGGGTGCATTGGCATACTGTTGTACTTTTCCATCTGGATCATGGTTTTTGTGTCTCTTCTATGGGACAATGTCTGTAATCCAGCAACCTTCTGCATCTCTGTTATTGGTGTAGTTTTCATGGCTCCTGTAATGAGCCTGAGAGCTTGATCCTGCACCCTGTCCAAAGACTGCAGATGTGAGTTAGCAGCTGATGACCATGCTGCTGAGCTAAACTCTAAGTGTGGTCTTATTACTCCATTATAAATCTTCTTTAGATTTCGTTCATTTGCTCCCCAGTTTGTACCTGCTAATTTTCTAAGTATGCCTAGTCGTCTTCGGGCCTTTCCTTCTGCATTTTCAATATGCTTATTCCATGTAAGCCTTTGGTCAAATGTCACCCCAAGATAGGTGGGGTAGCTTTCTTCCTTGATCACGGTTGTCCCTAGGTGTATGTTAGCTGATTTGGCCTTGGGGGCGAGGGAGAACAGTGTTGTGGAGGTTTTGTCTGTGTTTATTGTGATAAGCCATTTCTCTGCCCATGACACTAGCATGTCTGCTGCCCGCTGCATTCTATAATTTGCTGTGGTGACATTTTCATCAGCGCACCAGAGTACTAGGTCATCTGCATATAAGGCAGCTTTAACTCCTGCAGGGAGATCTTTCACCAGGTGTAATTCGGCGATGTAAACTGGCGACAAGGTTCAAACCCGGGCGTCGGCGTTTGAAGAAATGTTTACGGCCGGGAAAGGGAAAATCCTTGATCTGTAGCCTGAACGGCTCCTGTGATAAACCCTCTGTGGATGGGAAGGAGCGAAGCTCCTGACCGGGTTGGAAGGAAAGTCCTCAGGTTCCCCAGCCTCGCAATGATATGTCATTGGGCCGAAGGGCTGAAAGCCCAAGTGCCGCTGGTTAAGAAAAAAAAAAAAAAAAAAACTCCTGCAGGGAGATCTTTCACCAGGTCATTGATGTAAACAAGGAAGAGTGTTGGGGAAATTACTCCTCCTTGAGGTACCCCCTGATGGAGCAACACTTTTCTGCTCTGCAGACCGTCAAGAGTGACTAGTTCTCCTGTTATGCAAGTATGACTGGATCCATTTCATCATGTTGCCTTGGATTCCACTTCTCCTAAGTTTTGCAATGAGGCCATCTTTCCACACCTTGTCAAAGGCCTGCTTGAAGTCGACCCAGATCGTTAGGACCTTTTTCTTCTCCTGGAAGGCATCTTCTATTGCTTGAGACAAGTAAGAAACTTGGTCTTCTATACTGTAGCATTCTCTAAATCCAGCTTGTTCCGGCACCAGGATCTGCTCAGACTCTAAATACCATTTCAATCTGTGGTTGACTATTCGCTCCATAGTCTTCCCAACACAGCTTGTGAGACTGATTGGCCGGTAACTTGCAGCCTCGGGCTTACATTTCCCTTTCTTTAGTAGGGGTATTGTGATGGCTTCTCTCCATACTTGGGGTACCGTTCCTTTCAACCAGCTGTGGTTGAATATCTCAAGCAGTTTTGTCTTTGCTGCTGAGCTCAGATTTACTAGCATTTCGTTGCTGACTTTGTCTGGGCCGGGTGACTTTTGAAACTTAAGCTTGGAAATAGCCTTCTGTAGTTCTCCTAGTGTGATGGGTTCCCTCATTGGGGCAGGATGCTACAGCCTTTTTCCATTTGTTGTGAGTTTCAAGTGAAGGCTGAGACTCTGCGTCCTTTCTAGCCCTGTCCATAGCTTCCTGACGTTCTTGGAGTGTGCTGGACCAGTATGGTATGTAGTTACGCCGGCATCCTTTGGGAATGGTTTCTTTTGCAGCTTGTAGTATGCATCTGTTGAAGTCTTTTACCACTTCATTAATGTCTCTGTTCTGTACCTTGAGGGTAGACAGCAGCGTGTTCACCTGATGCCTGAATAAACCCCAGTTGGCTTTTTTGTAGTTCCATCTTGTAATGGCTGGGCCTGTACTGAGAGTTGCACTCTGGACAGTAAGAAAGATTGGGCGATGGTCGCTTCCCCCTAGTTGGTCTCCTACTTCTCTACTAATAGATCCAGCTATATCTGGTGTGGAGAAGGCAAGATCTGGTGTTGAAGTTGTGTGCCATCCTCTGGAGTAGAAGGTAGGAGTATCTGTGGCATTATTGACTAGGATTAGGGAGTGATCATCTTGCCAAGTTTCAACCTCTTCACCTCTGTGATCCAGATGGTTATAGCCCCAGCTCTGGGAGTGGCTATTAAAGTCTCCAACTGCTATAAAGTTGGTGGCTGGTACCTGTATAGAGCTGAGACTCAGGGGTTTGTTGTTCGGACAGTAATAGTTCAGGAGTTCTATTTCCATCTTGTCTACCTTTATCTGCAACAGCTGATATTCTGCTCCATCCATGAAGGTTTTCCTTTCGTGTGCAGGAATGTTATTCCTTACAAGAGTAAGTACTCCTCCTTTTCGTCTATCTTTTCTGTCGGATCTGAAGCATTGATATCCCCTTATTTTAAAGGTTTGATCTGCTTTCAAGTGAGTCTCTTGGATACAGCAAACACTGACTTGCTTCTCATTAAAGATGTTTTCCAGCTCTGTCTTTTTGCTGTATCCAGCCTGCTTGCTGTTCACTCCCTCTGCATTCCAGTGCATCATGGCAAGTGGCACTCTGGGTTTCTCTTTTTCTGTTTTGTTTTGGTCAGTAGTTCTCCTCCGCCGTCTGCTGACTCCACAAGACGGTCTAGAGGGTCCTCCAGTAGCTGAGGGTGGGCTCTGTCGAGGCTCAGAGCCCGGCACTGCACCTGCCTGGTGGAGCTCCACAGGGCGAGCACCAGTACGAGATTTATTTGACGGTGTACTCTCCATAGAAAAAAAAAAGCGAGTTGCGTGATACTGTGGTTTCCGGTGCGCCTTCTGGCCCAGTATCTATGACTTTAGCACCTGTTCAACGGGAGAGTGGGCTCATCCCTAATCTGTTTATGTTCCCAATAGTAGACTATTCGCAAGCAGCCTGGGGGTGTCACTGCTCTGCGCGGACCTTGTTTACCGAGGCGGCGTCCGAGCTCGTATGGTGAAAATATGGTTGCATTATCTTCAAAATAGCCCTGTCTTTCCTGCCATCCTGCAACTTTGAGTTAGGGAGTTCTGAGCTCCAGTCTCTTTCCCAGGCATTTTATCCTGGCCTGGCACGCATACAGAGGACCCCACTTCTGGTTCTAAGTTAGCAGTTGGGGACAGGTGGGGTAGCACACTGTGCATTCCCCGTCATCCAGGGGGGCTCTCCAACTATGCAGAGCTTGCACAATGCTGTGCTCTGGTTCTGGGCTCACCCAAGGAATCCTCACGTCCTGCACAGAGCCACTTCCAGATACCCACCACCTGCCAACCCCCCATTGTAGAAATCTCCTGCATGCGGCCATCCAGTCAAGAGCCAGTATTAAGTCTGGTGCCCAAGTGATCCCCCCAAGCTCAGTGTGCAATTCTGGGTTCTCATCATGCTGCAACACAGGGGGGATTGTGATGCTCAGCCATCTCTCTCAACTCTGCACCGATAAGTGACATCGGGGACTTAACTGTGTCTCAGTACTGGGAGGCCCCGTTTCCGGGTACACCACACACAGCCAATTGAGGCAACGGTCGCCGTGGGCGTGCAGGAAAGACAAGGCTCACAATGATGCTGTGCGAGTCAGCAGATGACATAGTTAAGTCCATTCAGCCCACACTGAAAACTGGAAGAAAGTGGATGAAGCTCTTGATGCTGCCCAAAAGTCACTCAAGCTGAGGGAGGTAATCGGATACACGCATGTCGTGGAGTAGTTTTGAGGAGAAGGACAGCTTGGATGGAATGGAAGAATAAAGATAATAATGTCTTATTGATAGTTTACGAGTTCGTAATGGAACTGCCTTTCCTCGGGAAATAGTGTACAGAAATTTACTTAAAAGAGAATTCTGGCCACTAAACAGGATATTTTCTGGACGATAAATTCTTCCTCAGGAATCCTACAAAAGGACTGTGTAAAGCACATTTTTTTTTTTTTTTTTCTTAACCAGCGGCACTTGGGCTTTCAGCCCTTCGGCCCAATGACATGTCATTGCGAGGCTGGGGAACCTGTGGACTTTCCTTCTAACCCGGTCAGGAGCTTCGCTCCTTCCCATCCACAGAGGGTTTATCACAGGAGCCGTTCAGGTTATTCAGTCAAATTTCCGGCCGTAAACATTTCTTCAAACGCCGTCACCCGGGTTTGAACCATGGACATCTGGTCACCAGTACAACGCCGAAGCCATTACACCAGTGCGGCTCCCATGTAAAGCACATAAGGTTGAGAAAGAGATTTGGTGTCCAGCCACGTTTAAAATATTCCGACCCAATAAAGTTAGATTAATTATGGCTCAGCCCCCAGGGTGTAGAGTTAAATTTAAAACAAAATACAGCCCAAATAAAGTTAACAAGGAAAATAACAACAGACGCTGTTAAGTTAAATTGAATAAAAGGGTATAGATTCTCACAGATCTGAATATACATATAAATATGAAAAAAAGAGTTTAGCTCTATGTTTGTTGAGGATTGTTTCACGTTTACAGGCATTTGGATTTGACGTCGATCCGAATGGCTGTATCATGGAACACCTCAAACGAATAGAGATATAGACATATAGCTCCGCGACCGATGTCGATGATTGTTGCATGTGTGCAGGCATTTGAGTTTGGCCGACTCGAATTGCTGCACCATGGGACATCGCAATTGAATATATATTAATAACGACATAGTATGCATATCTCTATGCATGACGCGTATGTCTTGGTAACGTCATTCGACTTGTGGGTTTTGACCCTAACGGCAGTGTGTTTCAGAAGTGTGGCATCGCCACTATGATATGTGTGGTATAACCACTTCGAAATGTGTGGCATTGTCCACTTAATGGATGTGTGTGGCTGGGAAGCCAATTGAGCAGTGTATTTCGGGGATCAAACGTAAGTCGCCTCGTTCCTAACGCAGTTTGTATATTTATGGCAGTTTAGCCTGGCGTGGTATGCCAAAGGAACATTATATTACTAGCAACAGTAGTAAGACTAGTACAGATGAATATTATATAGCTAGCGGCAGACGTAAGCCTAGTGTAATAGGATATTAGACGACTAGCAGTAGACGTAAGCCTAGCGTAAGAAGTATATTGCAAAACTAGCAGGATAAGTAAGTCTAGTGCAAAAGGCTATTGTTAAACTAGCGACGGGAGTAAGTCTAGTTAGCCTCTGAATTTATGCCAAAAGACATTGGCCGGTAAAAGGAACTGACCGCTAACCAGAAGTCTAGATAGATATTAATGAACATGTGCTTTTAATGAAAGAACAAGGACTCTTGCAATACGTACATGAATGTGATGTGAACTATGTCTCCATGTAGTTGTGTCCGCTCATGGAATGATATTATTAATTAAAATGTTTGAGTCGTCGAATCCTGGTCTTATCAACTGATGTATTCTGAGTTGAGTTAAATACTGTTTATATTCAACTATAATGACCAGTGACACTTAATGCCTGAACACGCTGCATCTCACACTGCTAAATATTATTAATAAGACAAGAGACTAATACAGGTCAGTCAATATTCATATCTTTAATATGAAACATGTTCAGCTATCAATGCATCACACGGGTTAATACAGACAATATCGATACCAACGAAGAGTATTACGGAATCCTATAAAAGTGATATAAGAACCCGAAGGACTTTGACTCTAGGAACAGAATACGCATCCAACATCTTGGTCATCCTAAACAACTAGTGTCAGAACGTTAAAAGCCCATAACATACGGGAGTCAGTCCTCAACATACTGGTGTCAGAAGCGTCTGGATTTCGTGAATACTATAGCATCATAAGAATTAAGGAAATAAGAGAAGACTCTAGGCAGAAATATGACTCCGACTATATAAGGAAAAGACGATGGTCATATATCGGTCATGTCCTACGAATGCAAAACAACAGAATACCACTACAGGCGCTCACTTGGGTTCCTGAGGGTAAGCGGAAAAAAGGAAGACCAAAAGAAACACTCAGAAGAACAATAATAAGAGAAGGAAGAACGTTGGGCCTAAATAATGTGCAAGAGCTAAGAGGAGTGGCGTCACAACGAACAACCTGGAGAGCACTGGTTTCTGCCTTATGCGCCGTGTTTGGCGCTTAAAGAATTTATTATTATGACCCCCATCAAGTATCGAAGAAAGTTAAATTGACGATGAACGTTTGAAAGCAAGATCATTCATTCAAGCCAAGCTGGCAACTGTAATGCACATGTCAGTAAGTGACGTCACTGTATCGATGCCGTCACCGCTAGCAGACAACATCGCCTGAGAGGATCCTATTTTTCATCCACCACAAGAGACTGAACCATACTGATAGAACAGAAGTCTTCCACTCTAGAACCTGAACTAGTGCACATGTATTTCTTCATCAAAACCATCTAAGGCTGCAACGCAGATCGATTGAAGAAGCTACGTTCGAAGACCGGCAATACTTTCAAACGGCTCTACTACGAAGGTCAAGGTCTACTATCAATGGACTTCAGCTGTTGACTACACTTGTGTGGAACTAGGATTAGATTTACATGCACTCATGTATTTCTCAGAGGGACAGATAAACAGATAAGTTCTTAATTTTACTTAGGCGCTTGAACATTATCATACTGTCCTTGAATTAGCTTTGGTCTACAGTTCATCATCACTTTGCTTACTTTTCTACTTATCATCTGTGTTCTCCCATTCATGTTTATCCGTATATATGTATATTCGTTGGGTAGGAAGGAAAAGGCTTAATATTGGCTGGAATTTTCCCAGGAAAACTTCAGTGAATGTTAACGTCTATTAGGTTTTCATGCTTATATTAGCTGACTGAGGATCTGTCGCAAGACGCGAGTAAGTCGGCATTTCAATTCCTAAGACCGATTCCAAATATTTTGTCGGTAAATTTCTCACTGAATGAGAAGGCAGTTTGTTGTTTAAATTCATTGTCTGCACAGACATCGTTTGTCAACAGTCATGGGACATCCCCCAATTTTACAAGGAATGTTTACCTAACAATAGACAGCGCTGGGCGTAAGCTTTGGAAAGGCAACAACATTCACCTGGCATGTCGCACAACAAGGTGACATTAGGTCAACAGACTATCGCGGTAATCGACACTAAGTCTCGGGTGTGTTTATACAAAGCCAGTAATACCCAAGTATTATTTTGGTTAGTAATAGAACATAATGTGCAGTCGGCGACAGAAGGCCAAGTAATTTTACAATGCGTATGGTGGTCAGTCGGACTTCACGGATAATATTGAAGTAACGGAGACACAAAGTCGGTGCGAAAGTAAATAGGAAAGAATAAACAACAACATGAAAGGAGTGAGAATACGAAATTATAACGAGAAGAACAACACGGCACCAGACACCCAAAAGACGAACGCAGACAGATTGTCTGGGAGAGGAAAAACAAGAAAACGATAATAGCAAAATATTACATGACATTTTACACGGTAATGAGGACTGAATGTCTGACTAAAGGAAAACAAACGAAGTTTCACATGACACAAGAAGCGACCCGAAAACTAGCCATAGGCGATTCAGACGATATATAACTCAACTATATTCATTGCTTGGCATTGCAAGAGAAGCAGTCCGCCAACCAAAACTTGGGTTCTCGATTTCACGAGAAAGAATCAAGACGTGAGTCAGTGAAATTCTTGATAGGGACACCAAGGTTAGTGTAATATAGTTTGTACATTATTATTATACATCTATCTTAACTTCAGTCAGATAATATATACATATTTTCCATAAATATAACACTGTAAATACCAGTCACGTTTATTATAATATTATATTTTATACTCATAAGTACAGGTTGCAATAAACACCATGAGAGAATTATGATATTTATAAAATTACACAGTTTCCAGTAACTATAACGAAGTAAATACAAGACACTTTTATTTTGCCTCTTACATTACATGTTAAACGTGCAGTAAACACCGCGCAGCCATTCATTATAGTGATAAGATTTCACATACAAGAACACACTACAGGCGTAGCATAGTTTACGGGATACTTACAAAGGGTTCATTATTTTATCCATCACAGTGGTAGAGACAGGGACCATTTGAGATACTCATCCTTCGTCTACTACGTGGTTGGCGTTAATCACGGGATAAAAGCTTTTGAGTAGGGCCAAACAGAAATACTGCGACGACACGCATCTCACAGATATTTAACGGCAACAAACCTACCAACAAACAACGGGGATTTTAGAAAAGAACTTGCCAGGCGGCGAAGGGACTTTCTACTAAACAATCACCCACACAGAAAAGTAATCCGCAATTATCTAGAATAAGGGATGCATTACTAAAGAGCTGTCCACGTGAATTTAATGATCAGAAGTTGCAGTAGCAAACGGACGATTTTACAACAAGTGCCTTTGAGAAATCTTGATCAGAAGTGGCAGTAGCCAACGGACGATTTTTACAACAAGTGCTTTGAGAAATCTTGATCAGAAGTGGCAGTAGCCAACGGACGATTTTTACAACAAGTGCCTTTGAGAAATCTTGACCAGAAGTGGCAAGAGCAGACGGACGATTTTGTAAACCCCGAGCCCACAAAATTTATCGAGATCCTAAATTACATGCAGTAATGGACAGATTCTCACCGTAAAACTGATGCGCACACAAATTCAACTATATATCAGATTTCACCATCATCACCACCTGAGGAAAATATCTTCACCACACATGGACATCTGCATATCAGACGAAGTCCCCACCGCATAACATTGTTTCAACACAACCTATGAATAAGCCACCGCAGCCGCTCGTGGCATTGTCAACATTAGCATTGTGAAGAACAAAAGACCAGGCTATCGACACCGGACGAAAGTAAGGGGACCGTCCAATGTTATTACAGGCAGACAAAGACTTGTCCAGTGTATACAAATACCCAGAGTTTTATTGACAGTCAGTCAGAGACCCGAACAAGATATCCTTTTTGGTAGTAGTTAAGATAATTTAAATTCATCATCATCACATAGTGTATACTTTAGATTCAGTTGTGTATTTTGCATTAACTAATATCTTTCTTCACAGGGATAGTTAATGTCATTCCTAGTTGCATTTGTATTAGTGTAATTGAATGTTGTTATATTTCAGTAAGTTAATAAATGTTGTAGTTGTGTTTACCCACACACGTTATTACATATATAGAGAAGGAAAGAAAGTGTGCGAAAGAGACATACTATTCTTCCTTTCTTCCTCTTCTGTTCACTCAGTGTAATAGGGGAGGTGGGGGCTCGTTAGCATTATAATATAGAGAGAGGGGGATAGAGTGGTAGGAGTTATAGTGTCACGAGATCCAGAATCACTGGGACTGTCTGGGGGGAATTTATTCCAGAGTCTTACATTCGCCTTCTTCACTCCTGCTACTCATCGTCAACCGGGTGCCAGGCAAATCTGAGCCATTGTCAAAGCCGGTACCTCACAGATAACTCTCTTTGGTTACCCTTCGGGATAACCCTGTGACAGGATCTGACTGATTAAATTTTTTCTTTTGAGTCAGGAAATAAATGTTTCTTCAGTTCGCAGTATAACCATATTTTTGGTGTACTTAGTAGTTTCGTCATGTAGAGTACGTCATCATTATTTACATAACCTCATTTCAGTACTGTTGACAATTGTTTTCGTGTGTTTTCTAAAATTTCTTTGTCTACACGTTAGTTTAAGACGACTTGTCTCGTTATATTTTTTGTGATGTCAATTCTTCACTTTCTTTTACTGATTACTCTGGATAAGTCTCCCTTATTTACTTTATAATTGTAAATTTTTGTCGCATAACTGAGAAATCATTTCATTGTAATTCATTTGATTGTTTTCATTGTCCTTTGTCACCTGTTCTTGTAACTTGTTTGTTATTGATTAATATATTCATGTACTAATCATATTGAGTTCTACATATTTCAGGAATAGTATATACTATTGGAGGGTACTTATAAACCTATAAACATGTCTGCCATTGAGTATTTTCTCAGGCTCGGAAAAGAGTCTGGATTACAAGGACCATCTCTTCAGGAATTCATTATGAAAAATTTGGAAGAGGTAGAAATTGAGGGAGGTGATCAGTTCTCAATGGAAGGAGAGTGGTATCGGAAGGAAAATAGGCTGTTGAGAATCATTGATGATAGGGAGAGATTGATTGACGAGTTATATGAGGAAGTGAAAGTATTAAAATCCCAAGCAGATGTGGATGTATCTAATTTTCGATCATTAACAGTTGATTTTTCAAAGTGTAAGGAATCATTGGACACCGCCTTGAGGGAGAATAAAGCTTTGAACTCTGAGGTTCTGGGACTACAACATAACATTGCAGCATGTCAGAATAAGATTTCCAAAATCAGTAATGACTGTTCTGGGAAAGTTACTGCTATTAATAATAAGTTTGGTAAAGCAAAAGAGGCTTTGGAGGCCAGAATCCAAGCACAAGTTGCTCAAATTCAGGGTCTTGAGGTTCAAGTTGCCCGAGTACGACCTCATATGAAGAAAGCTATAATATCAAGGTTGAAGAAATTGGCGAAGAAAAAAAGAATCATGTGGGAGGCGAGGTTGAAACAAAAAGTGGCAGCGCTTGATCTTGAGGATCAAAAACTAACAGCCCCTCAGAGTCATCAGGATATTTTGATTTTTGATAGGATGGCTAATTGTGAGACATCACTTATAAACGAGTGTGACGAAAGTACTGAGATTCTGTCTTTCAAATGGCCCATGTCTTTTTCTCCTTGCAATTTGTTCACTATATTTTAGGAGGGATTACAGGTAATCCTTCTCCATGTTTCTTCTCCTTCTATTATTTACGTTTTTTCAAGATGAGATCACGAGGGAGTTTGATCTCATCTGCTTTATGGTTCTTCTTTATGTGTTTAGAATGGGGGTGTAGGTAATTGGACAGTATTTTTCTAGAAGAAAGATTATAGATGCTAGATCAGGATTGGCACCAGATTGTCTTTTTTTAAAGATAGGCATGCAGCTAGACACATTTTTCGGGATTTTTTATATATATATTTTGGCCATTTTTGTTTCATTGCCACTAGAGGGCTAGGCTTAATCCCGTTTCTTTGTCTAAAACTCATGTACGTTGCATCAGCATGATCTAAGGTTCTGATTGGCTGAGAGCTAACTGCAGTTGAAATGCAGAGCTCCCATTGGCTTTAGAACCACGCCGCGCATATGACGTCATGAAGTCGGCGCGTGGGGGTCTTGATTATAAAAGGCCTATATTTCATAGCCTCTTTCTCTTTTAATGAAAAATTGCTAAGCCGGTTGCCAGAGTCAAGTCGATTGCCTTCAGTAGGACATTCGAGATTTGGTAAGCATGAATTTTTGCGTGAGGACTTTATTTAATTTTTCTAGTCCTAGCCGATCATTTAAGTTTCTTTGGGCAGTTTAAGTTTAATGTTAATTCTTAAAGCCAGAGCCATCACATACGATCTTAGTGATAGACTTGAGAAGCTTTATAGGTCCATTTAATTCCTTGTTGAAGGAATAGCGGCATGGTTTAAAAGTTGAGATATCACCGCTTTGTATTATTGCAAAGTAGGTCGGGAGAGAAAAATGACGGGAGCGTGTGTATTTGGGATTTTATTGAGAATGTATTGCTGCATGTTATTTATATTATAGTACACATCTATCTGTGGACGGGAGTGAAAGAGGCGTAATTTGTAAAGCACGTGAGCGCGTTGGTTACGGTATATTTATTGATACGATGTTCAGAGGGACGAGGGGGAGAGAAGCACGTGGTCATAAAATTGTAACCACGTGTTTGTAACTACTGAGATTTAATTGATAACCATTATGTATAACTGGTCGGCATATGTAGATGCTAGCGTAAACAGGGTTATATGTTATTGATTGTGCATTGTTATTCTGTGTATTCAGAAGATGGAGATGAAATTTATTTCTGTTAAGGGAATAATACTTTATTTCATTTTGAATGTGATTACTATTATTGACGGGAAGTTTAGGAATTCCCAGAGATAGAGTATTTTTGTGTTAATAATTTGCTGCAGGTAGTGTCAGCGTAAGAAGTAGGCCACAGTACGTCTGCCCAGACGGGCCAGTGAAAATATTGTTGTTGCTCGGAGTTAGTCAGGCAGAACAAGCGATCTGGGTTAGCCAATGTTTACTTTGTGGGCTCAGGTAGAGAAGGGAACAGGAGAGGAGCGGATGGTGTTGGCATGATTTTTGTAGGGTGGTGCATAACGGGAGAGAGTAAGGGAGCTGTATTGATTATAGACGGGGGAGACTTAAGCGTTGAAGACTTGGGTGTTAAATGTTAAGTAAGGGAGTGATTTGTTATTTGAAATAGAGTATTAACGTTTTGTTTAGCTGTTGTTTTTGCTTTTGTCTAAACAGCAGGTACCGGCTTTGTGGGGAAGAGCAGAATTTTTGATACCACAAAAATTTCTCTAACGGCGAAGTTGTGGCATTCGCCGACAAGCTAAGTCGCGCATGAATTGCCAGTGGTGGAAGGAGAGGAAGAAAGTACGTTTTCCCAGCCAGGGGAAGACATTTTCCAGCGAATAGGATTTTTGTGGATAAATCCTGAGCTCTGACGCTCATTCTGCTACACACGCAGATTTGGCATGCTGCCAGCGTTGTGGTAATTTTATGTTCGCTTCTTCACGGCCATAATAAAGCCGATAGCCCCATCGCCCAGTCATAGGTAATCGGGCAGGTAATGTCAGAGGTGTTAGGAGAAGCCAGCTACAGTTCCAGTCCAGAATCCAGTGGGGTTCTGTTAAACCTTAGTCATCAATTCCAGAGTTAGTGGAGAGAGAGAGGGTAAACATTCTCTCTACTGAAGTCAACACAGATAGGCAGAACTGATAGTTTTGGTGAATCATAGCAGAGGACCGCTGCTGAAGATTAGAGGTGCAGTTAGTTGTGTTCAGGAGATTCCAGGATAGGCTGTGTATAACCGAAGTCTGTGCAGAGATTGTGTAGACACTTCGTAGTCGTTCCAGCTATCAGTGGACTTAGAGTTAGAGTTAAAATTTAGAACAGCTAGTTTGGAGTGTAGGCGACATCAAGTGCAGTGTAGTTCATTTCAGTTAACCTTACCTTCTTTCTCCATACAGGTTGCAATTGTGGGAGAAGGGTTGGGGTTGATGCATTTTTAACTGTGCTTCATTTTGTTTCAGGTGTGCATCCTTGCACTTTATGTATTTGACATGTATATGAGTTTGTTTATAGGTGTATAATAAACTTGTATAAATTGTAGCTGGCATCAGTCATTTCATTTAGTACAGTAGCTATATGTTGTCTGTATCTTGGTGTTTGTGAATCTTAATTGAACCTTATCCCCTTAGGGTAGTTAGAGGTGGTTCGAGGCCTTAGCAATTTAAACGTCCGAAGTGGCGAGGAAAGAATCAACCTCGGTTCTCAACCTCGGAGCCAATGGTCTCAACTTTCACATTTTGCCCTATATTTCTATCTGAATCTATCATTTCAGTCTTTCTTCTTACTATTGTCTTGTCACTATATGTAGACAGTCTCTTATCTTAAATCCATTTCGTGACAACGAGAAGAGTAAAATTATAAAACTTGAAGAATTGAATAAGAAACAAATGGAAGTAATTTCAATAAAAGACTTGGAAATAGCTAGGGAAAGAAGAAGGGTGTAGAGTTTACTGGATGTGGTAATAAACAACAATTTATTGTCAAACACTAGTTATGTGGAAACTAGTATACAAAATGTCAGGGTCAATAAGAGTGATAACATCCGGTCATCACATCCTGAAAGAAGGAAAAGATCATGTCGAGGCAGATACAACTTCCCTCGTGATCACACTGATACCAGTGATTCTACTCACATTAATACTGCCTCTTCAGAGTGTAAGTCTTGGCGACATGCCAGTGGTATTGGAAACAGTATATCAATGGATTTAACAACTCATGCAAAGCTCTCAAGGGAAAATTTGTCCTATGATCATCATAACCAGGCTGCTCCTAGTCCTGAAATACATAAGTGCTAAAAATATTACACACGAGCAGAACCTGAGTCGAAAAGGGACAAACCAGTGCGTTCAAGAGGATCCTGGCTTAACTGATATTGTTCAAATTGGTTCAATTTATTATGATAAGAATCAATATATACAGTTTTGTCAACAGATGAAAACTGATGCTGAGGGTGAGACTATCCAGTATCCTCTTTGTAAATTGCATTCTAACAGTTTATATACTCTTATGAGTAGTGATAAGGTGGTAAAAGATAACACTAAGGGTATTGATAAAAATCATAGTGTGACACTTCTTGCTAATGATAAAGATTATGAAAGTGACTGGCCTATTCAAACTAATAACAATGACTCAGAGAGGAAAAATTTCGGAATGGCAATTAAGCTGTCATCTCAGACATGTTGTAAAACTTCAGTCATAAATAACAAGAGGTCTCATGCTCAGGTCATCCAGCATGATGCACCCTACAATAAGGATAGTACATCCAGAAGAAAGTCTGATTTCCGCAGTTATCATATGAATAAAGGTGAACACTCACACACCATTCTAGTGCAAAATCTGCCACCAGATTCCACATGGCAGGCACTAGGGGAATATTTTCAATGCACTGCGAATGTGAAATATGTGCAGATGTTACCTATTAACAATTTCAATGTTAGAGAAGCACTTGTTTATTTTTATTCCAATAGAGATGCACGTATGGTTGTCGATCGTGACAACGATGCCTATTTTCAAGACCATCGTCTTGAGGTACAGTTGATGAATCATGCATAATCTAACAGATGTTCATGCAATTGTGCATCGTGTTGTTATTCATCCATTTCAGAATAATTATGAAGATATTATAAATGAGTGAAACAATACTGATTCTGCTGAAAATAATGTTCTATTCCATCTAGATGTAATTCAGAGCGTCCGGTGTTGAAATATTTCAACAGGCAGGTGCTATTATCAGGAGACATTATCGGTGCCTTTTGATGGGAGTTGTTAATACTCGCTCCGACAACCGCAAGCATAACAACGATTGTCACATCAACGCGACATGCAAAGGACGTAAGAATACTTCCGTGCGCTTGACTCGCACAACATATAATAGTGTAAACGGATCTCGGGCTCAGTTCAGACCTGGCCGAGATCATATTTCGTCAAATCGCACTGTTTTGTTGCGTAATTTACTTCTAGTGTTACTTAGTATACACTTAGAAATTTTTTTTTTCTTTTTTCAACGTGTTGGAGATGTTGAATTTGTTCGTATGTTCGAACTTCAACATTCGTCTCACCAACTAGCGGTTGTTCGCTTGTCGAGCTATTATGATGCTCGTTGGTCTATAAAATTCTAAAACGGTTCTTGGTTTGCACATCATTATTTAGACGTGCAACGCACACTCAATTCTACACCACGCAGTTTATAGTTGCGTTGGACTATCGACTATCCTTGGATGTTGTGCTCTTCTATACATCCATAGTTTAGTGTGTTATTTCTTATATCTCGGGATAATATTTTATTCCATTAATATAGACCTTACTTTCTTTTCGGAAATTTTCTCTGATCATAGCTGTCGTCAGTGATACTTGCATTATTTTTGATGACTTCGCAGATCTCTACACTTGATCTTCTTTCGCAAGTGTTTAATGCTACTTTCTTTAGAAAATTAGACTTACAAAAAGGCTTTTGGCAAATTCCACTTGCTGATCATGGCAAACCGTTCACAGCTTTCACTACTCCATTTGATCTTTACCAATGGAATTATATGTGTTTCGGTTTAGTAAACGCACCTGCGACTTTTGTCCGCATGATGCGCCGTCTTCTTGGCGATAGGAAAGATGTCATCACGTACATCGATGACATCCGTCTATTTCATGACTCTTGGGAAGACCACATTGATGGTTTAACTTCTCTTCTCTATACCTTACGTAAACACGGTTTGACTGTGCGACCTTCAAAGGTCCAAATAGGTTGTCAGGAAATCTCTTTTCTTGGTCACCGCATAGGTAACCACAAACTATATCCTGACGACAACACAGTCAAAAGAATTCTAGAGATTTCTACCCCTTCAACTAAGAAGCAGGTTAGAAGCATTTTGGGCTTGATTAACTATTATCATAAGTTCATCCCGCATTTCGCACAAATATCTACTCCTTTGTCCGCACTGTTGGCCAAAGGTAGTCCTAATAAGGTACGTTGGGAACCAGATTGCGAAAGCGCTTTGGTAACAATTAAGAAATTATTTAGTAATGCACCTATTTTGTTATTACCGAATATACGTATTCCATTCATACTTCAATCAGATGCCTCCAGTTACTCAATGGGTGGATGTTTGCTGCAATGTTACAAGGAAACACTCCATCCATGTTTCTATGTATCAAGAAAACTGATTTCAGCTGAACAGAAGTATGCGACAGGTGAACGTGAACTCCTGTCGATGATCTGGTGCCTGGAGAAGCTGTCAAGATATCTCATCGGCACGCACTTTTTTATCATGACAGACCACAGCCCTCTTACGTACATAACATCTAGAACAATGCGTAACTCTAGAATAAACCGATGGTACTTGTTGATTCTAGAATCTTCGTTTACGATTCTGCCTATTGCTGGATCAGACAATAACTTAGCGGATCTTCTATCGCGCAACTTCTTTATGCCAAAAGACATTGGCCGGTGAAAGGAAATGACCGCTAACCAGAAGTCTAGATAGACATTAATGAACATGTGCTTTTAATGAAAGAACAAGGACTCTTGCAATACGTACATGAATGTGATGTGAACTATGTCTCTATGTAGTTGTGTCCGCTCATGGAATGATATTATTAATTAAAATGTTTGAGTCGTCGAATCCTGGTCTTATCAACTGATGTATTCTGAGTTGAGTTAAATACTGTTTATATTCAACTATAATGACCAGTGACACTTAATGCCTGAACACGCTGCATCTCACACTGCTAAATATTATTAATAAGACAAGAGACTAATACAGGTCAGTCAATATTCATATCTTTAATATGAAACATGTTCAGCTATCAATGCATCACACGGGTTAATACAGACAATATCGATACCAACGAAGAGTATTACGGAATCCTATAAAAGTGATATAAGAACCCGAAGGACTTTGACTCTAGGAACAGAATACGCATCCAACATCTTGGTCATCCTAAACAACTAGTGTCAGAACGTTAAAAGCCCATAACATACGGGAGTCAGTCCTCACCAATGTTAAAGAGGATTTTATGTATTTTTACATGTTGGCCTCACTTAGATCTGTTAGCAGTTTAATCTACTTGGTAACATTTCTATCTGGAGTCAACATGATATGTTTTGCACTATTAGTAATTATAAATGAACGCGTTAATAGGTTGAGGTCTCTAAGCAATGACGACGTAATGAGGTGTCGCGCTAATTGAATAAAACGGTCGATCTTGACCATTCGTTGTATGAATCCGTCAAAGCAACTTCTTTCTTTCTTCTTTGATCCTTAGCCGCCGACCGTCAAAGCAGTCAGTGGCCATCACGCCTAGTGGCGTCTTGTAGGGCAATTGATTCCACTTTGCTCGGTCGGTGGCCATCCTTCGGACAGTGCCCCAACTCTGGTTCATTCTTTGCATCTCAGCCTCCACAGTCCTCCGCCAGGTTGTTTTTGGTCGGCTTCTCTTTCGTTTTCCTTCAGGGGTCCAAAGCATTGCTGTTCTTGTGATGGCATCGGGGTCTCTTCTGAGGACATGGCCAACCCAACTCCATCGTCTGCCAGCTATGATGGTGTGCATGTCCTCTTGCTTGCTCCGAGTAAGCAGATCTTGGTTGGTGATGGTATTCGGCCAAACGATTAGGAGCATTTTTCTTAGGCATGTTTGTGTGAAATGAGGAAAATTTCGACATTTCCTTCTCTGTAACTCTCCAGCATTCCGCACCATAGAGAAGCACAGAAAGCACACAGCTCTCTCTCTCTCTCTCTCTCTCTCTCTCTCTCTATATATATATATATATATATATATATATATATATATATATATGTGTGTGTGTATATATATGTGCGTATATATATGTGTGTATATATGTGTGTATATATGTATATATGCCCAATGGGCTGATCACCCGTTGGCTTGTCACACCGATTACGGAAACAACGGCAGATGGATCTATTTGTTGTTGCCCTAAAGACGCCGCTAGGCGTGATGGGAAACTACAACAGAGAAAATCAATCTGCTGTTGCCCTTAAGACGCCACAAGGCGTGATGGCCTCTGACTGCTTGGTCGGTCTTTGGCTAAGGACGGAAGAAGAATATGTATATATATATATATATATATATATATATATATATATATATATATATATATATATATATATATCATATATAATCACCATAACAGCGTACTGTACTCTGTCAGCTAGTTACTACAACAGACTAGGACAGAAGCGTCAAAGCAAGACGTGATATATTTCGCTCCCATGCGAATTGAAGTTTGATGATAATTCTCCTACGTGGCTTTGTTGTACAATGGTCGCCACAAGTATTTCTTTAAGATGCCGAACGCAAGTGTATAAGTTCCAGGATAATTTATAAGAAGAGTCTCTTTTCGGGAGCTATCAAACATAATTTTAATCTCCGTATTCTGGTTATCGCTACTTGGATGTTCCGGATGCCGGCATCTTCAGTATATAGGCCAGACAGAGTATGTGACGATACGTAAAGGACAGTAGGAGACGCAGTTGGATGTATGTATTCATAATATGCCATGTACTTTGAATTGTGGAATTGTCTGACGCAAATAAATATGCTTATTATTGTGGACCCAAAAACCAGACGTTTGGAGCTAATATATAACATCAAGTTCTTGACCACCCAAACCATTCGTGAACACAGCACAATTGCTCATATGCACATCTTTCATCAGTTCTCCCAAACTACAATTAACAATAGATAAAACCCCGCAACACTCTACTGTTTAGAAAAAAAACCACTAGTATGTCATCATAGTTCGTTCGTTCATATGGACCAGAAGATCTCTTCTATTGCTGTACTACTGGTAGGTGTTATACTCATCTCTCCGAAGGCTTGTAGTAGCTGCGGAGATGTTTGTGTTCGGACTCTCTTGGTTTGGTCTGCCCCAGCACTTAGGTCTCCTAACAGTTCAATGGGTTCAGAGGGTGTCAGAGTTTGCTTCCGTGGACTCAGTGCACATCACAGATAAGGATGGGGTAAGTCACCTCTGCTGAATACCTCTTCTGCTTATGGGATGTGTGGTATGGTTACTGGGTGATAGGATATGGTTTGGTATGGTAACCTGGTTAATAGGGTATGGTGGGTAGGGGTTTATCTTTGGTACAGTGGACTCGTACCCTGGTTTGTACCCTGGACCCAAAACCTGGGTTAGTACCTTATAACCGCAACCTGGGTGGACTGGAAGCAATTGAAGTCCCATTAGTGGTTTCAAGAGCAATCATCTCCTAAGTTTGATGGTCGATAAGCGTCCATCAGAAATTAAATTAACACAATGCTAACTACCTTTCAGTAACAGTGTGTTATCTATTATCTATGAAATACTCTTTCTTAACTGACATTATAGCGTATCTTGAGTTCTCAGTCTTTATCTGGCTGTCTGCTCATTTACAGCAGTGGTATTCCCCATGTGGGCAATGAGTTTCACAAACTATGAGGTATGGGGTTGGGGTCATCAAATGGTTGAGAACCACTGGTTCACCTAGTGCCCATAGAGCAGTATTTTAATTTTGGGGTCACTGTCAACAATGGTTTGAGAACCACCAGGTAATAGTTTCCTATGCTGCTTTAACATGTTGGGGTGTCATTGTTGCCAAGGTCTGAGAACCAATGATTTACATGCTTGCTACTCGAGCAGTAAATCATGTGGAGGGTATTCATGGTCTCAAGGCTTGAGAAACGCTGGCGTATATTTTGTCAGTCAAGTGATAAATTCATTAAATAGCTAAATAACTGTAAGCATTCTTAAAGTCCTGGTTCCTGTAGAAACTAACATTCATATAACTGATAATAAAATAGTTCTTCAATCATACAACATGGTATATGCATAGGATTGCATTAAATACATGTAAAGAACATTCCATGATGAAAAACACATTAATTTCCCATATGAGACAAAGGGAGAAGAAGTGGTTGAGAACACTGTTATCAAGTTTGTAGTCTTGACAGAGAACACCGAAGCCTTATAAGAAATAGAAAATAGAAGGACCACTAATACACTTCTGTTTTGCTTGGGTCAATATGCAAATCCCAAAGTAACAACAATAATATACATCAATTATTTAACCCTGTCTTATTTCTGCCAGGATGTGAGATAAAGATCAGTGGTTAATTAGGTCTATGACCTCAGTAAACTCATACATTAGTTTGAGTGATCTGTAAATATGCAAATAACAATTATTGTCATTGAAAATGGAAATACATTTAAAACTTTGCTTAACAAAAGGTACTACAATAATAAGCTGTGCATAAACATAACTATGTCACCAGCCTAAAATATTCACACTAAGAACAATTATAGAAGAATCAGTGGAAATGCAATCGCCACTTATTATCACCTTCGTCGATTTTCAAAAAGCCTTTGATAGTCTACACCGCCCATCATTGTGGAAGATACTTACAATCTATGGTTTTCCAACAAAAATATGTGAATATAATCAAAGCGCTATATGACAATGCAAGATGTTGTGTTAGAACAAATAAAGGGAATACAGAATGGTTTACAGTAGAAACAGGGGTGAAACAAGGCTGTATTATGTCACCACTACTTTTTGGAATAGCTATTGATTGGGTTATGAGAAACTATACCCACAATGAACAATTAGGTATAAAATGGACAAATGGAAAATTCCTGGGGGACCTGGATTTCGCAGATGAGTTAGCATTCTTAAGTTCAACACCCAGACAATCCCAAGAAGCAGTAAACAATTTGTGTCATCTCTCGGTTAAAATAGATCTCCAAATAAATGCCTCTAAAACTAAAGCTATGAATTTTTCTAACGAGACCTTTGATATCATCTTGAACGGGGAAAAACTACAGAAAGTTGAAAGTTTCAATTATTTAGGCAGTAAAATGACTCAGGATGGTGACACAACAAGAAAAATCCATACTAGAATTGCTTTGGCAGCTAGCGCCTTCAATAGATTATCTAACATTTGGAAATTACGATCATTGAATATTCATACCAAGCTTCGTCTGTTTATTTCAAATGTTATCTCAGTGTTAACATACGGCTGTGAGAGTTGGAAAATAACAAAATCATTGGAGAACAAGCTGAATACATTCGAGAACAAATGTCTTAGAAAACTCATGAACATCAGTTGGAAAGAATTCAAGACTAATCGACAAATAAGAGAAGACTCTAGGCAGAAATAATGTCTCCGACTATATAAGGAAAAGACGATGGTCATATATCGGTCATGTCCTACGAATGCAAAACAACAGAATACCATACAGGCGCTCACTTGGGTTCCTGAGGGTAAGAGGAAAAAAGGAAGACCAAAAGAAACACTCAGAAGAACAATAATAAGAGAAGGAAGAACGTTGGGCCTAAATAATGTGCAAGAGCTAAGAGGAGTGGCGTCACAACGAACAACCTGGAGAGCACTGGTTTCTGCCTTATGCGCCGTGTTTGGTACTTAAAGAATTTATTATTATTATTTATAAACATATGATTATTCATGTTATAAATCAGCAGTATTACTGTATATCTACTTACTTCGCTCAACTGAACCCTCACGGATTTTGCAACTACAAAGTAGCCTCGATTGAGGCCCATACGCTTCTGCTTCGAGCGATGGTTACAAGTAGAATGACTTATAATTCCCTCCACAATTCCAGGATGGCTGTTCCCGGGCAGGGGTGGGTGACCTCTTGGGTGGCATAGTTGCAAATTCTATTTTGGTCCCAGGGGTATCAGGTTATCTTAATTTTAACTGGCCCTAGTATCCACTGTGCAAGTGCCTGCGGCTGAAGACAGGGTTTCTGCCCCTTCCCTGATTTACGTGCGGCCAGTTCGTGACACAAACAAAGGGTCGACTTCCGGACTGGTCGTAGCACTGTTTTTCACCTTCCCAGTGGAATGACTTTCGCTGGCTAGGGGAATAATTTATTGCCCTTGGCCGTGAGAATCCTGAGTTAGCGAATACTGTGTAAAATAAGACTAGAGAGAGAGAATTTATCATTGTAAGAATGAAAAAGATATCCGAAGAGAAATGGTTTCTGTCTAGTGATAGAAAAAATTTGTAGAGGAATAAAAAAATAGACAGAAGAAAAAGTCTGTGAGAAGTCGTTACACGACATAAGCCCCCTTTTGAAAGTTCGGCCAACGGCCAACTCAGTTTGAGCCGTCAGTTCTCTTATGTCAGACACTACATTCATGTATCGTGTCCTCCGTTCCTTCACTCCAAATGTTTCCTCTTTTTCCTCTGTCGAACACAATCGCCTGTAATCCACACAAAGCTATTCGTTTCCTCTTCAATAAGTGGTTGAGGTGTGTGAAGCAAGCCTGCTCGCAAGAATTTCCCTTTCTTCCTTTCCTCCTTATGGATACTCCATTGAAGCTTGCCTCCTGGCAAAGAGCTTGCCCTAAAGCCTACACTCTGCTTACAATTGGATCTATAGCAAATAGTTTTGCGTGATGAGGTTGCCAGCCTCACACACAACCTTATTTTAGTCATAATGCTTGATCTGCCTAAGGATACATACCTATCTCCCCAGGTATGAGAGCGTGTATGCTCCTCTATCGCTGTTTCTCCAGTGACAGAGAAAGATAAGTCTATCAGTTGTTCCTGTCCACCAGGTACCAAGGAAATTTGGGCCCGCTTCACTTTCTGATCCCAGAGACTAGGTGCAGTTATCGGAACTGAGTGAAAACTAAGTGCTCGAGGATCATGTTCCTCTACAGCCGTTTCTCCAGTGTTAACGGAAGATATTTCTGAAACATGTTTCATCCCACCAGGTACCAAGAAACTCTGGCCCGGCTTCACTTTCTGCACGCAGAGAGTGGGTGGGATTATCAAAACTGGTTCAGAATTAAGTGCACTGGGGTGGTCTTCCCCTTTGCACTCTTCCAACTTTTCAGTGAAAATATTGGAAAAAGAGTTGGGCATTGGAGTCTCCATAGCCTGTTCAGTAACGCCGTCTCTGGATCGTGCTGAGTCTCCTAAGATGATATATTTCCCTCCTTGAGGTATGGGGTAAATTCTTTCATCCAATAATGCGGCCTGTACTTTGCCGTTTACAAAGTTCGACCTAACTTCTACATAAGCTAAAGGCAAAATCACCCTTCTGTTGTTTATCATGGGTGCTGTTACCTCAACATCCTCTTCGGTGACTTTATCAGGGTCGACGACAGAGGCTAAGACAAGGGCATCACACCCAAGACCTTGATAATACAAACATGTAATTTCTTCTCCATTTACAGTGGCAGTCTCCACATTTTGAGAATCCCTGTATCCACTACGGGCCTTTGTCAAGATCCCATCCATAGTAGGGACCTTAGCTTTGTATGAAGTCTGTGGGATTGGGTCTCGGCGCATACAGTCTAACTGATGTAAGTTGGCCGACAGGTGATGTTCAAGAACATCCCTTCCCTTCCCATAGGGTTGCGTAATCCTTTTCCGTTGAGTGATCCTATTTGGTTGAGCGATCCTATTTACCAGGTTGTTGGTGCGGTTGTTTTTGATATGCCTGTGTTAAGTCAAGTTTTATTAAGGGGAGTTAAGCGTTAAAAGACTTGTATGCACAGGTCCGTTTTTTGTAAACACGCTTATAAACACGCTCTGGCTGATGATGATGATTTTTTAGTGGAGAGCTGTATACCCAGTAATTTTTGAACACAGCTCTATTGTACCTGCTTATCAGTTTGTTTAAAAATAACACTAGGAAACTGGTCGAACATTCTATTGATAGGTTGGGGTAGAAGGCGGACGAACTCTACTCACATCTCAGCGAGGGAGTTCGCGCCTGGGTGAATTTTTGATGAGCTGTTATTGAGCAGGGGATATTTTCGTGACAGTTGAATCCGGGCAGAGCTCCGAAATGGATGTTAGACCATTTTCGTCAGTGTGTCCCAGGATAGGATATATTTTTGAATAAAAGGAATATGTGATAATTCCAGAATATTATATTACTTCTAAGCCAAGGATTATTGCAGTTTGTTTATCATGTGCTCTGCACGCTGTTGTAGATTGAAAGAGGACATAGAGAACATATTTATATTACTTCCAAGCCAAGGATTATTACGGCTTGTTTATCATGTGCTGTGCACGCTGTTGTAGATTGAAAGAGAACATAGAGAACATATTTATATTACTTCCAAGCCAAGGATTATTGCGGCTTGTTGATCATGTGCTGTGCACGCTGTTGTAGATTGAAAGAGGACATAGAGAACATATTTATATTACTTCTAAGCCAGGGATAGGCTTAATTATTCTGTGTATGCTGTATACGGATGTGTTGAACTGCTGATGTTCCATGATGTGCTTATGTACTGTGTTACCATATGTCTACGTTTGCTGTGTCGTAATAAACAGTGTAAAACGTTACTAGGAGTTCAACGTTTACTAACTCCGATGTTTTCTATGGTGTGTGTGGTTGCAAGTGACTTAATAGGACTACATGACATTCGCGTGAGTTAACATCTATACATCCACAACCGTCGGCCATCCGTAAGCCCGACACATGCTGATCGCTTTATCAGCGTAACTTATAACCACATTTACACACCCCCCACTTAACCATTAACAGCCTGTTGTGAGGTTTTGCTGAGAATGAGGAAGGTCTCTTCAGATTATCAGCACCGCTGTGCTTAATCTTGTTTTCAGGATGGTCTAGATGTCTCCGTTTAGATATCCGTACCTCTGCTCTGTCTGAGTCTGAATTCTGAGACACAGACTTGGCTTCATGTGGTGCAGTTATATTTACTGCTGGGGATGGTGATGTAATTGGCAAAGGAGTGGTATGACGAGTATTCCTAGATTCAAGTTTATCCCTGGATTCCATATTTGTAGGTAGCAACTGAGTATCCATTTCTTCCAGTTCTTCCTTACACTGGAGGGATTTTTCTTGTCTTTGTCTCTCATGTTCCTCATTCTCTTCCTTGCATTTTGCTCTCCATTCCTTCTGTTGCCCCATTATGCTCATGAAACATTCTTCCTGTTCCAAGACATAATTTTCCAGCGTACCTCCCGAGAAACAACATAATTTTCCAATCTCATATGATTGCGCTGTCCATTTCTTCAGTCCTTCTATCTCATCCATTTTAGCCGTAGTGGTTCGTTGAGCGAGTATGAGATCTCTAACTCACAAACAATAATTAAGGTAAAAATACTTTCTATAGTCTTAACTATACTCAACTATTAATAATAATAATAAATTCTTTAAGCGCCAAACACGGCGCATAAGGCAGAAACCAGTGCTCTCCAGGTTGTTCGTTGTGACGCCACTCCTCTTAGCTCTTGCACATTATTTAGGCCCAACGTTCTTCCTTCTCTTATTATTGTTCTTCTGAGTGTTTCTTTTGGTCTTCCTTTTTTCCGCTTACCCTCAGGAACCCAAGTGAGCGCCTGTAGTGGTATTCTGTTGTTTTGCATTCGTAGGACATGACCGATATATGACCATCGTATTTTCCTTATATAGTCGGAGACATATTTCTGCCTAGAGTCTTCTCTTATTTGTCGATTAGTCTTGAATTCTTTCCAACTGATGTTCATGAGTTTTCTAAGACATTTGTTCTCGAATGTATTCAGCTTGTTCTCCAATGATTTTGTTATTTTTCCAACTCTCACAGCCGTATGTTAACACTGAGATAACATTTGAATTAAACAGACGAAGCTTGGTATGTATATTCAATGATCGTAATTTCCAAATGTTAGATAATCTATTTGAAGGCGCTAGCTGCCAAAGCAATTCTAGTATGGATTTCTCTTGTTGTGTCACCATCCTGAGTCATTTTACTGCCTAAATAATTGAAACTTTCAACTTTCTGTACTCAACTATTACAACACCATATATTATATCAAATCAGCCTTATATAACCATCAAATTAGAAATTAGTTAACAATAGGTAACTAATTACCAGCAGTACCACCACTATGAGTTCTCATAACACAACTTAAAATCTGCTTTTTTTCTTGCAAAAATTTATATGTATTTTAGTCTAGGGTAATTTATATGTCCCCTCTTTAACCTAATCCTAGACCTGGACACCAATAAGTGACAAGTACCTACAGCAGTAGTGGTCTAGGAAAGATAAGAGTTTTCATATCTCAGACAAGTGTCTAAATATGAAATAAGTAAATCCCGGACACGAGCGTCCCAATTGTCGTAGGGTGATTTTGAGGAGAAGGACAGCTTGGATGGAATGGAAGAATAAAGATAATAATGTCTTATTTTTTTTTTTTTGCGTTCGCCCGCTAATACTCGAGGCGAAATCTCAGGTTATTATTTTTTATGTCTAACCTGACATTGATTTTACGTGAGTATCCCTTTATTTCTTGTACAGAGACAGGTGTCCCTCGCCATTCAGGCAAATACTCGCCGATTTCGGAGGTACCCATTGCAGCTGGGTCGGCTCAGGAGCCGCCAGTCCCTGGTCGACGACACTCCTTCAAATGTCATCGCCAGGTCTCGAGTTAATCCAGTCCAAATCCCGGTCGACGAAAAATCCTCAAATGCCGTCGCCCGGGTTTGATCCTGTATCACCCGGTCGCCAGAGCGGTGTTGTAACCACTACGCTAGCGCGGCTCCCTAATGTCTTATTGATAGTTTACGAGTTCGTAATGGAACTGTCTCTCCTCAGGAAATAGTGTACAGCCGATCTTCTCCCATTCTGCAGACATGGCCAAACCATCTTATTTGGGACTGTTCTACTTGCGTCTGCAGGGGGTGGGATTTTAGGCCTTGACGTATCGTCTGATTGCGGACCATGTCTCTTCTTGTTACTTCAACCACCTTCCTCAAATATTTCATTTCTGAGGTCTGGATCTGGCTTTTGTGGGTTGTAGTCATTGCCCATGACTCACATCCATACGTCAAGACTGGGACATAGGTGGAGCGGTATACAGCCATCTTCATTTTTTTACCAACCTCTCTTGCTTAGGAATCCTCGGTTTATGGCCTGAAAAAGTCTCCCAGCTGCTGCTTTTCGAGTTGCCAACTCTTCTTTGATGCCTCCCTTCCGGTCTATGACAGCTCCGAGGTATTTAAAGTGGTCGACTTTAAATACCTCGGAGCTGTCATAGACCGGAAGGGAGGCATCAAATAAAGTGGTCGACCTGCTCCAGGACCTGTTCTCCCAGCTTAATCTGATGTCTTCTTTCTTCTCGTGATATCACCATGGTTTTTGTTCTCGAGCTGCATATGACAATCCCTCTCTTCTCCAGCTCTTCCTTCCAGACTTGCAGGTTGGATTGGGGATATGCTTCTAATTTAGCAATCAAGGCAACATCATCAGCAAATGCCAGCTCTGAAATACAGACCTGTCTCATCTTCCAGTACCCCACTGAATACTTTCTTCTTTTCTCCTTACATGCCTTGATGACATCGTCCATGAGGAGTATGAAAAGATAAGGTGACAGGATATCACCTTGTCTCACACCAGTGGTGGCCCTGAACTCTTCTGACTTTTGGTTTGCTGTCCTCACATAATTCTGCAAGACTTGTAGAAGCTCTGTTTAGTATGAATCAGAGGTGCTGGAATGTTCTTCCTTGCCAAACAGTCCCAAAGTTTGCTCAAGGGAACCCTGTCAAACGCCTTTTCCAGATCTATGAAACAGAGATGGATCTCACTCTTATACTGAAGAGCCTTTTTGCTCAGCTGTCTGAGTGTGAAGATTAGGTCTTGAGTACTTCGGTTTGCTCGGAATCCACACTGGACCTCATCCAGTTGTATCTCAGCTAGGTGTCTGAGTCTCTGCTCTAGGATTCTAGAGTAGATTTTACCAGGGACAATGAGAAGGGTTATGCCTCTATGGTTTCCACATTGTCGATTGTCACCATTTTTGAAAATCGGTGTTATGATGGCAATCTCCCAATCCTTTGGTATGGTCTTGTTGTACCACGCTGCCTGTAGGATCCTTGAGAGTAATAGGTCGCCTGCTGCTCCCATGTACTTAACCATTTGTGGTGTTATACCATCATGCCCTGCTGCTTTGCCCATCTTGATGTTCTCCAGTGCTGCCTTCAGTTCTTCCACCTTTATGTCAACTTCTCCACCATCGGTGTTCTCTTCTGTGCTAGTGGTTATCATTTCTGATGCTTGACCTTGTTCACCATCAAGGAGTTCTGAGAAATATTCTTTCCATCTTTCCATTACTTCTTTCGGGGCAGTAAGCAATTTGCCTTGCTTGTTTTTTATAAATTTAAGAAGGCACTGTTTTTCCTTCCTCGTGTTCTTTAGTGTCTTATAGAACAATTTCTGGTTTTCTTGCGCATCTTTTTCTAGCTTTTCTCCAAATTATTCCCAGGACTGAAGCTGCTAGCATCTTGTTCTTTGCTTCTTTTCTGAGTATCACATATTCTATATTTCTCTGTTTTTCCTGCTGTGTTTTTAGCTCCAAAGTATTGTTTCCATGCCATTTTCTTCTCTCTTATTTTCTCTGTGCACCAAGGTGTCCTCTTTCTTTTGTTCCCAAGTCGGATTTCGCCACATGCTTCTGCGGCAGCTGTCTTTATGGTGTCCTTGAATTTAAGCCAGAGGGTTTTCACGTCAACAGATTGTTCTTCTGTGTTGCTCACCGCTGCAGCAATAAGCCCCCAATATCTGGTCTTAATATCTGGCTCTGTCAGCTTGTAGGTCCTAATGCTCATTTCTTCTGTTCGCTTACTTAGTTTCTTGCGTGATGTTAGGCAGTTCCTAGGCTGAGCAACTCTTTCAACTGTTCTGTTGATATTTAGCATGTAGTGATCACTTCCAATCTCTGGCCCCCTCCAGACTCTAGCATCCCGGACATACTTGAATGAGCTTCTCCTAACTATGGCATAGTCGATCACTGACTTCTCATTCTTTGTTGGTTCACATCTAGTGTAAGCATGTGTGGTAAAGTGGGATGTTATAAATATTTATAGGGGACTTAGTGTACTGACTGAGATCAGCTGTGAAGGTATCTGTATCTAATAGGTGTAGTGTTTTGCAGATAACCTTACTTGCTACCACATTATACCTCAGTCAGAATTATTCTGGAATATTGTGATGACTACGTTAAATGTCTAGGGTATGTATATGATGAAGTGTAAGTCACAACAACAACAGACAGATAAACAATTTAATTTATTCCACCACACTTGACAACACTGTGACACTCACACACATTTAACACTCTATAAGACTATCTTAAATAAGTCACTGGTAAAGTTTCAAATATAAATATGTATTAATTACTTTCACTAATATCTATGTCCTGATTCAACTACAAAGTGAACCAGGAATCACAATCAATTGTAATTACAATTTAAATGTACAGAATTTATCAATATGAACCTTGTAGTGACATATTTTATTAATATTATCCTATGTGTGTCAGTTGTGTAGTAGTAATATGAGGTAATACTGGTTTTGTTTTTTTCAAGCTATGTTGTTATTTGTCATCATGACTTCAAGTGTTTGTTTATCTTGGAAATAGTATGGGGAAAAGTTCACAGTTCCTATCAATTTAAACACTGTATTTTCCCTCTGTTTTATTATAAAGTCAGATTTTTAGGGGGGGGGGGGGGCATAATGTTGAGCTCCTCTGGCCACAGACGCTTATCTTTCGTGATGGCGGCAGGAAAAGACTCCTCTGCTCGATAGCCTCCCTGTGTTCTGGAGACACCTCACTGGTCACTATCTGGACCCAGGAGTATGCTGTCAGCCTCTAGGTTCAGCAAAGCTCAGACCAGGTGCTGCTCAATAACTTTAGGACCACGGTCCCTGAAACAAGAAGGTTGTACCTCCTATTTCAGAACTAATTTATAATAAATTTCCAGACTGAACACAATACATCACAAACACTGAGTTCAGAGCGGTAGGCCAACTGCTATCTTCATCTGAAACAATTTTCACCAGTATACTCCTCCCTAATGGTTACTACGCCTCTGCAATTCCAGCATTATTTCTTTCTAGTCAATAAGATAGGTGTCAGTGTACTGTTTGGCAATTCCATGTAGTTTTACTTTCCTCCGACACCTTCTGTTCAGGTTGGAGCACTATATAGGCTTTACCTCATGTTCGCTACTGAACCACACATATATACAGACATAAATTATCAATTTACATTCAATTTTCATTAAAAAGATATCAAATATTTCAAGCTTACCACAATTCATGGAATAATACACAGTTACGTTGACTGGCAATGAATATAGCACAATTTCGATCTGCCGATGTCCCAGGCTTTTATTTAGAAAAATATGCACTGGCGCTCAACGCACTGGTTCTTTAGTAAGTTTATTTGAAAATGTGGTGCTGACTTGACGCCTCTGATTGACTATATTGGCGGGTCTAACCAATCGTGCCATGTTTACACACCTTTTCAAAAAAAAGTACCCTTCCTTCCGTCTCCCCTAACAACAAAAGATAGTATTTATAGCCCGACTAATCGTGTTTAGCCTTACATTTACTTTCCGCCAATCAAATAGGAGGTAACATGGGGACCTATTTCCCGTACAATGGTGGTGTGAAAATCTGCCACTGAGCGATTCTGATTTTGGTGTTGTCTGACATCCCTCACTATTTCTTTTGGCTATAATTTGTTAATTCCTAGACTATTTGCGTAACGTTTAACATATTCTTTGTCAGCAAGTCCTAAGGAACCCAAATATATAAATTTAATGGGGCTAAGGGGCTGCGTTCAAAATATGTATTTTCTTCAACCTCCCGTTCACTTCGATCGATGTGGTGTCTGGGTACTGTAATGTTTTCAAACGTAAACCAGTATAATGTCATGTTTCCTAATAAGCGTTTTTCCGGTTTTTAAAACCTAACTCTCGTATGGGTAGTGTTTTTTATCACTGTCGATTTGAAAAAAGCTAGTGCTTGTGGCCTTACACGCGTGATGGTAGTAATTGTATAGCGAGACGCGTGTTAGTGTATAAAATGACATGAATGGAATATTAATATAGGTCAGCTTGCGTATCTCAAGGTTTTTCTTAGAAAGGCAGTACACGTTTTATCGTAGAAAGCGGGTATTGAAGCAGTAGGCTTTTACTATCAACGTGAAACGTTACAATTTGCAGACGAAGGAGAAAACAAGGGGGATTTCGAGTACAGTCATTGTGACAGCACTGTTCTTTACCATTCTTCTTTCCTTTTATTGAAGTTATTTGTTAGGCTTTACATTTACTTTTTAATTTATATATGTGGATTAGAATTTCTCACGACAAATCCTCCCCACTTAAAACAGACGTTATATGTCAGTCTATAATTCTATATACACATAGAGAAATTTATTATTTTTCCTGGAGTTTAGGGTGATTCTCATCACACGGATGGCGGCTTAAAAAATCCGCTCCCAGATTTGTTTTTCCACTTATATACTCTATGCTAAACTCAAATGGCTGCATCAATAATGACCAACGGAGTAATCTAGAATTCTCATGTCTAGCCTGTGCTAGAAACGACAAAGGTTTGTGATCCGTTTGCAACTTAAATGCCTTCCCATACAGATAAATATTGAATTTCTTTATCGCCCATATTACTGCAAGACATTCTTTTTCGCTAGTTGAGTAATTGGTTTCAGCTTTATTCAACTTTCTGCTAGCATATGCCACTGGGCTTAATTCCCCATCCAATGCATCTGATTTCTGTAGCAGAGTTGCACCTAACCCAATATTACTGGCATCCGTCCTTACTATGAATTCTTGACTTAAGTCAGGTAATTTCAAAATAGGTTTACTTGTGAGCTTTTCCTTCAATTCTTGGTAAGCCATTTCACATTGTGGGGTCCATGTAATTCGATCTGGATGTCCTTTACGTGTCAAATCAGTTAACGGTGCACATATGGAATTAAAGTTTTTGATATACTTCTGGTAGAAACCACATAATGAGACAAAGGATCTCACGTCTTTCTTGGTTTGTGGTCTCGGGGCTTTCTTTAGTTTCTCTAAATTCTTTGGGTCAGGGGTCATGTTTCCCTGATAAACTGTGTGTCCCAAGAATTCCAATTCTTTACATCCAACGCAACATTTGGTTGGTCGGGCTGTTAAATTCGCTTCCCTAAGTCGATTAAACAGCATGTTCAGAGAGTCAATGTGTTCCTCAAATGTTTCTGTTGCTATAAGGATATCATCCATGAAATTTGTGATACATGGATTATTCAGAGGGTCCAATAATTTTCTCATCATTCTAGAGAAGACACTAGGCGCATTCTTCAATCCAAATGGCAATCTGTTAAACTCATAGTGTCCTTCTGAGGTACTAAAAGCTAGGTATGGTCTAACCTCAGGCTTTACTGGAATCTGATAGTATCCTTTACTCAGATCCACTTTTGAGAAATATTTAGCTTTATTTAGCCTGGCAAACAACTGATTTGTATCCGGCAATGGATCCACCTGTCCTTCTGTAATAGCATTCAGTCTCCTGTAATCTATACAGAGTCTATGTTCTCCAGAGGGCTTCCTTAAGAGTACAACACCGGAACTATACGAAGATTCACTGTGTGAAATAATTCCTTCCTTCAACAAATAGTCTATCTCTTCCTTCAAAGCTTTCTCCTTAGCAAAAGGAATCGAATAGGGTTTCATACAGACAGGTGTGGGGTCTATCAGTTTCATATCATATTCCAATAGGTTTGTATGCCCTGGTCGGTCTGTTAACACCTCTGCATGATTATCTAGAACCTGTTGCACTCTCTCTTTCTGAGTTTTCGTTAAATGTGTACTGATTTTCACCTGTGCCGCTGTCTCACAGGGGTGTAATGGATATTCAAATGATGAAAGTGGTTCCTTTTTCATCTCCATGGCAATGGACAAGGTCAACAAGTGTGTCTCTTCCTGATGTTCTCTTTCCAAATATTTCTTCAGGAGATTCACATGATAGATTTTTTCTTTCCCCTTCTTATCTATCTTATAATTTGTTCTAGACACCTTCTCTAGAACTGTATATGGACCTTGCCATCCAATTTGTAACTTATTCTGACTACCGGGAGAAGAAGCAGTACCTTCTCTCCCACAGCCAAATCTCTGTCTTTAGCTTTCCTGTTATAATAGGCAGCATGTTTCTTCCTGGCTTGTTTCAAATTTTCATTGGCAAGTTTCCAGCCAGTTTTTAAACGAGTGGTCAGCTCATTCACATATTGGTATGAGGATGTAATGTTTTCCTCTGCCTTTTCATCAGTCCACGTTCTTAACAAAGCTACATATGGACCTTTAATTGTGTGGACCTATTTGTCCATGCACCGGTATGGTCTCTTCCACTCGAAGCTTATAGTGATGATTTTTCCTCCCAGAATTATCATGCACAAAACGACCGCTACCAATTTTTCTTTTGGGGCTTTCTCCCCACTTAAAATTCTTGATGAGAGATTTCCTCTCTACATCTTCTTCCTCCAGTTTGTTTAAGTCCGATTGAGGGATTTTCGGCTTATCCTGGGGTAAGACATCTTTTTGCACTCTCCGCATAGTGGCCATTGTAAAACAGTTAAGTGAAGCTTGTCCGTGAAAAGGGGCTTCCCATTCCATTTGGTCCACTTTATCAAATTTATTTTTCTTTTTATTGTCAGGCCTAATTTTGCCCCGTGGCGTGTCCAGGTCCTGATCAATGTTCCCACTTGTGGGTGTTCCCTCATGTGCTATGCTACACCTTTCTACAAAATTCTCAATGTCCCATCTTGCCTTGGGCCAATAATAATTGTGAGCCACCTTTTGAATGATGGTACCTATTTTCTCATGGTCCCCATCTGGTTTCACATGTAGGCTCCTTATTAATTCTGCCCTATATCTTTTAGGAAGAACCAGCTGTCCGTGACCTTTGGATCTAGCTCCAGTCTTCCTATACATCAACTTGTTTTTCATGTAAAAATCTCCCTTGCCTGGAGTTGTATGACAAGTTGACAATTTCCTGAAACAAGGCTTGAGTGTTTTATCCCCAGCCTGTGCCTTCCTCATCTCTTCTGGAGTGGTATCTAACATAATATCCTCCTCCTGTCTTGAGGTCGACCTGACCTGAAGGGTGGCCATATACACAGGTTTCCTTCTGCAACGGTCAGTGTCATGATTGTCCATCTGACAATTTTTACACCACCTTTTTCCTTGGTTGAAAGATTTTCTTTCATCATATTTCCTTTCATCGAATTGTGGGAATTTATTTTTATTGTCATACCGTGGCCTATCAAATTGGTGCTTACCTTTGTTTTGATCCCTAGGATCAAATTTATTAAAGTTCTGTGGTGCCCTAAAATTATCCACCTGTTTCTTTTTATTACCTGTTACCTCTGCTTGAGCTGCTTGATACCTTTCAGCAACATTTAGCAACTCACCCAGCCTCTCTGCACCTTGTTCCATGAGAAACTTTCTCAGGTCTGGAGCCATGGACTCTCTTAATTGTTCTATAAGGACCATTTCCTTAAGATCTTGGGTTTTCCCCAGAGAAGTCCATTTCTCCAAGTATGTCTCTATTCGTGCAGAGAACTGGTGATAGGTTTCACCTGACAGTAGTTTAGCATTCCTAAATTTTTTTCTATAAAATTCTGCATTCTTTTCATATCTTAACAAAAGAGCCTGCTTTAGCATGTCATAATTTTCCTGATCACCTCTGCTCATTTTTGCAAAAACTTCATAAGCTGCCCCACGAAGTCCCTGAGATAACTTTAAGCTCCACCTTTCTCTCTCTAACCCATACGTGGTAGCTAATAGTTCATACCTATTTATATAGCTCTCAATATCATCGTCTTTCTCAACAAAATGATCTAAATGAAAATTCATAGCTGAGGTTGAGGCTCCTTGAGTAACCGTAGCATCAGAGGCAAAGGGACTGGCACCATTTTCAGGAGCATGGCCTTGAAACTCAAACTCCCTTAGTCGTAACTCATGTTCCCTTTGTAATCTTTTATCTTCTGCTTCCCTTTCTGCAGCTAATTTTCTTTCTTCTCTTTCTGCAGTCAATCTTCTTTCCTCGGCTTCCCTTTCTGCAGCTAATCTTTTGTCTTCTCTTTCTGCTTCCAATTTCTTAGCCTCAGCCTCAATCTGCAACCTCTTAATTTCCTTGTCAGCCTCTAACTTTCTTTCGGCTTCAAACCTTCTTTCTTCGCGTTCAATAAATTTGTCACATTCCGTCGTGACATAGGCAACCATAACTTGCCCATCTAATCCTAACTCTTTTGCAGTCTGAACAGCAGCAGATCGAAATTTGGCCAGGTCCGCCATTGTCTATCAGGTAAATTTATATAATGTCTAACCAACAATTCAAATTCTAAATATATATAATGGACAACACAGGCACCGTGAGCTCAACCTTATTTAATTCCACCCAAGGATACCTTTTAATTCTTATATTCCCTGAAGTGAATTACCCCCAATATTTTTAATAGTTAAAGATTCAAAATCCCAAGAGCGAGACCCCAATATATGTGGTGAAGTGGGATGTTATAAATATTTATAGGGGACTTAGTGTACTGACTGAGATCAGCTGTGAAGGTATCTATATCTATTAAGAGTAGTGTATTATAGATAACCTTACTTGCTACCACATATCTATATATCTCAGTCAGAATTATTCTGGAATAGTGTGATGCTACGTTATGTGTCTAGGGTATGAGTATGGTGAAGTGTAAGTCACAACAACAGACAGATAAACAATTTAATTTAATCCACTACTCTTAACAACACTGTGACACTCACATACATATAACACTCTATGAGAATATCTTAAAGAAGTCACTCGTAACTTTTCAAATAACAATATGTATTCATTTCTATCATAAAGGCATATGTGTGTCCTGATTCAAAGACAAAGGAACCAGGAATCACAATCACTTTAAATTACAAGTTATGTACAGAATGTATTAATATGAATCTGGTAGTGACATATATTATTAAAAATATCCTATGTGTGTCAGTTGTGTAATAGTAGTATGAGGTAATACTGGTTTTGTTTTGTTCAAGCTCTGTTGGTAGTTGTCATCATGACTTCAATAGTTTGTCTTAAGGAAACTAGTATTGGAGATGTTCTCAGTTCCTGATATTAAGACAATTAATTTCCCCTCTTAATGTTAATTTTACAAAGTCATTTCAAGATGAGGGGACATAATGTTGAGCTCAGCTGGCCAATTCGCTTATCTGGCGTGATGGCGGCAGGAAAGGACTCCTCTGCTCGAATTCTCCTCTGGGTTCAGGAGACACCTCACTGATAGCTAAAAAGACCAAGGAGTATGCTGTCCGACTCAGGATTCAGCAAAGCTCTGACTAGGTGCTGCTCACTACCATCAAGACCACGGTCCCTGAAATCAAGAAGGATGTACCTTCTACTTCATAACTAACTTATAATTTCTTTTTACACTGATCACAACACAGCACAAACATTGAGTTCAGAGCGTTAGGCCAACTGTCAGCTTCATTTGAAATACTTTATTCCAGTATTACCCTTCTTAATGGTTACTACGCCTCTGCACTTCCAGCATTATTTCTTTCTAGTCAATCATCCAGGTGTCAGTGTACTGTTTGGCCATTCCATGCCGTTTTACTTCTCTCCGACACCCTCTGTTCAGGCTGGAGCATTATAGGCTTTACCTCACGTTTGCCACTGAACTACACATATATATATACAGGCATAAATCAACAATTCACATTCAATTTTCATTAAAAGATATTGAATGGTTCAAGCTTACCACAATTCATACGAATAAACACAGATACGTTGATTAGCAATGAATTCTGGCACAAACTGGCACAAATTCCCATCTGCCTATGTTCCAGGCTTTTATTTAGCAAAATATAAGCTGGCTTCAACGCACTGATGCTTTATCAAGCTTATTTAAACAAGTGGTTTCGAACTAACGCTCCCAAGTGTGTATATCAGCGAGACTGGCCAATGAGCCACGTTTCGACAAGTGTTTGAAAAAATGTTACCCTTCCCCGTCTCCCTAACAACGAAAGATAGTATTTATAGTCCGACCAATCGTGGTTAGGCTTTCATTTGTTGCGCTCCAATCAATTTGGAGTTTACATGGTAGGCTATTTCTGTAACGTAAATTTTTTTCAAACACGTTATAAAAAAAATCTTATGAGCAGAAATGATTTTATGCTGTCAGGCATCCCCAATATTTTATTTTGGTTATAATTTATTAATTCCTGGACTATTTGCGTAACGTTTTACATATTCTTTGTCAGCAAGCCCTAAGGAACCCAAAAATACAAATTTAAAGGAGCTACGTGGCTGCGTTCAAAATATGCAATTTCTTCTACCTCCTGTTTCGAAGATGTGCTGTCTGGGTACTGTTATGTTTTCAAACGTAAACCCATCTATTGTTATCTTTCCTAATAAGAGTTTTTTATGATTTTAAAACCTAACTCTGGGATGGTTAATATATTTTATCACTGTCCGTCTGAAAAAAAGTTAGTGCTTGTAGTCTTACACGCGTGATGGCAGCATTTGTGTATCGCGCGAAGCGTGTTTAGTGTTCGGCTTTCTGCCTCTCCCTTCTCGCTATCCTTTTCTACTTGAGTCCATCTGTTCGTTCGTTTTGGTAACGTAATATAATTAATGTTAGGATTAATTTAGGTCATTACGCAGGGCCTCTCAATGTTTTTCTTAGAAATGCAGCACACGTTTCATTGAAGAAAGCGGGTAATAATACAGTAAGCTTTTACTATCAACGTGAAAGCGTTACAATTTGCAGACGTAGCAGAAAACAAGGGGGATTTCTAGTACATTCTTTGTGACAGCACTGTTATTTTACCATTGCTCTTCTCTTTATTAATTTTATTTGTTAGGCTTCATATTTACCTAATAATTTATATATGTGGATTAGAATATTCCACGACAATGGTAAAGAACAGTGCTGTCACAATGACAGTACTCGAAATCCCCTTTGTTTTATGCTTCGTCTGCAAATTGTAACGTTTCCACGTTAAATATAAGCCACTGCATAAATACAAGCGTTTCCACAACACATTAAAACGGGTATTGCATTTCTGAGAAAAACATTGAGAGGCACAATGCGTAATGACCTAAATTAATCCTAACATTAATTATACTACGTTACCCAAAACGAACGAACAGATGGACTCAAATAGAAAGAGAGAGGGAGGGCTGAAAATCAGGAACGCATGCAACACGCGTCGCGCGATACACAATTACTACTATCACGCGTGTAAGGCCACATGCACTAACTTTTTTTCAGACGGACAGTGATAAAATTCACTACCCTTCCCAGAGTTAAGTTTTTAAATCCTGAAAAACTCTTATTAGGAAAGATAACATTAGATGGGTTTACGTTTGAAAACATTACAGTACCCAGACAGCACATCTTCGAAACAGGAGGTAGAAGAAATTGCATATTTTGAACGCAGCCACGTAGCTCTTTTAAATTTGTATATTTGGGTTCCTTAGGGCTTGCTGACAAAGAATATGTAAAACGTTACGCAAATAGTCTAGGAATTAACAAGTTATAGCCAAAATAAAATGATGGTGCTGTCAGACAACACCCAAAATCAGAATCGCTCAGTGGTAGATTTTTTAAACCACCATTGTACGGGAAATGGGCCACAAGTTACATTTGAACTGATTGGCTGGAATGATATGTAAGGCTAAACACGATTAGTCGGACTATAAATGCTATCCTTGGTTGTTAGGGGAGACGTAGCAAGGTAAAATTTTTTCAAACACTTGTCGAAACGTGGCTCCATTGGCCAGACTCGCTGATATAATCACTTAGGAGCGTTAGTTCGAGACCACTAGTTCAAATAAGCTTGATAAAGCCACAGTGCGTTGAAGCCAGCTCATATTTTTGCTAAATAAAAGCCTGGAACATAAGCAGATGGGAATTTGTGCCAGTATTTGTGCCAGAATTCATTGCTAGTCAACGTATCTGTGTTTATTTCCATGAATTGTGGTAAGCTTGAAACATTCAGTATCTTTTAATGAAAATTGAATGTGAATTGTTAATTTATGCCTGTATATATGTGTAGTTCAGTAGCAAACATGATGTAAAGCCTATAATGCTCCAGCCTGAACAGAAGGTGTCGGAGGAAAGTAAAACGGCATGGAATGGCCAAACAGTACACTGACACCTAGATGATTGACTAGAAAGAAATAATGCTGGAATTGCAGAGGCGTAGTAACCATTAGGGAGGGAAATACTGGTATAAAGTATTTCAGATGAAGCTGACAGTTGGCCTAACGCTCTGAACTCAAGGTTTGTGATGTATTGTGATCAGTGTAGAAAGAGAGTATAGATTGGTTATGACGTAGAAGGTACATCCTTCTTGTTTTCAGGGACCGTGGTCTTATGTTATTGAGCAGCACCTGGTCAGAGCCTTGCTGAATCCAGAGTCGGACAGCATACTCCTTGGTCCATTTAGCTATCAGTGAGGTGTCTCCAGAGCCCAGGGGAGAAATCGAGCAGAGGAGTCTCTTCCTGCCGCCATCACGCAAGATAAGCTGATGTGGACAGCTGAGCTCAACATTATGTACCCCCATCTTAAAATGACATTGTAAAAATAACATTAAGAGGGGATTTAAATTGTTTTAATATCAGGAACTGAGAACATCTCCAATACTAGTTCCAATAAAGAAAAACTATTGAAGTCATGATGACAAATACCAACAGAGCTTGAACAAAACAAAACCAGTATTACCTCATATTACTACTACACAACTGACACACATAGGATACTTTTAATAATATATGTCACTACAATATTCATATTGATAAATTCTGTACTTATAACTTGTAATTAAAATTGATTGTGATTCCTGGTTCCCTTTGTATTTGAATCAGGACACATATTCATTCATGACAGCAATGAATACATATTGTTATTTGAAAAGTTATCAGTGACTCCTTTAAGATATCCTTGTAGAGTGTTTTATGTATGTGAGTGTCACAGTGTTGTCAAGTGTGGTGGAATAAATTAAATTGTTTATCTGTCTGTTGTTGTTATGACTTACACTTCATCATACACATACCCTAGACATATAACGTAGTCATCACACTATTCCATAATAATTCTGACTGAGGTATACATATGTGGCAGCAAGTAAGGTTATATATAATACACTACTCTTATTAGATATATATACCTTCACAGCTGATCTCAGTCAGTACACTAAGTCCCCTATAAATATTTATAACATCTCACTTCACCACAATATATATATATATATATATATATATATATATATATATATATATATATATATATATATATATATATATAATATATATATATATATATATATATATATATATATATATATATATATATATATATATATATATATATATATATATATATATATATATATATATATATGATGATAGGAAACTCTTTACAGAGCGATACAACAGGAAGCAATCTGATCATCAGAAGAAGTCCCCCCATCCGACAAGTGTTTCGGCCCAATTACTCCTTTACACTCTAAGGGGGGCGGGCCCCCTTGGGTCATGACTCCCAAGCGTCTCAGCTTCCTGTTGTCTTGTATCGAAAATGAACCCATTTCACTTATGGTAGCAACTTTTAAATCCACATCGCCAGCCGTGAAGGCAATTGTGAAAGTAACAAAGAGAAGACAAATTATTCCGTTCGTTCCGTCGCCCTTCACAACTAAGGACACACACTGAGACATTAGCGCGCAGCCGACGAGCTGCGTGCCGCAAGCCACTAAAATTTTGTACCTGACACTCTCCCTATAGTATACATAGCCTGTTGCCCCAGAGTCGCATCTCTTTCACTAGTACACCCAAAAAAACTCAGCGTTGTGGACTTAGAAAAATTTTGGTATTTTCTGTACCGCAGCGTTTATTGTCACGATGTCCATCGCCCATTGCGGTTGTTCCACAGCCAGCCTGATGCCTTTTTGGCAGTTTCACTAAGCCTCTTCAGTGCCCTTGTTCTAGACTGTCCCTTTAGCCCCAACAGATTTAATAAATCATACACTGATGCAGCCACAAGCCCTCTTGCGCCCACTTCAACCGCCATGACCCTTGCACTGAATCCATCGTGTCTCAGATCCGCGGCCAGATCGCTATACTTGGCCGCTTTGAATGAATGTTGCTCGTCTAATCTGGATTCAAATGGCACGGTCAGTTCAATCAGTATGACCTGAAGCGTTGCTGCAAATGAAGCACTATATCCGGCCGTCTCCGCGATTTTCTGATACACTCTGGATATGCCCCCCGTCCAGGTAGGTCTACCGCCATCTCCCAGTCGTTTGCACAGTCAAGAAGAGATGGTAAACTGCTACCAGGTTTACTCGGTTTGGGGTGTGCTGACTTTCCTGCCCTCAGAAAGTATGTGTTTGCGGTGTCTGGCAGAACTTTGCTATTCGCTTTCATTCTTGCCTGATCTATTGTCGCAGCAAACTCATTTAGCACTTTGTTATGGCGCCAAGTGTATCGCCCTTGCCCTAATGCCACCTTACACGCTGAGAGCACGTGTTCAAGTGTCTGCCTCCCCTGGCACAGGGGGCACTGCTCATCATCCGACTTTCCCCATTTCACAAGGTTGGTGGCCGACGGCAGCAGGTCATACATTGATCTAACCACGAAGCTGAGCCTAAGAGGTGCCATATGCCATATATCATTCCATGTCAAGGACCTCTGCAGAGCTCCTTCCCATGTGGTCCATTGGCCTTGTTGGACCTGCTGCACTGCTTTTTGCAACCTCTTATCATTCTCAGCTCCTCGTATCTCCTGATATATACTTACTTATCCTGATATATATACTTACTTAGTCGTTCCCCTTCTACCGTGAGGTGTAGAGGTTTGGAAGAGAGAGCGCCAGACTATCCTATCGGCTGTCTTCCTCCTGGCCTGGTTCCATTCTAGTCCTCGGTCCTTCAAAGATTGTCTATTGTTGTCCTCCCAGCGGACTCTGGGTCGTCCTCGGGGTCTGGATCCTTGGCTCTTTGTTTCCCATGCTTGTCGTGGTATCCGATCTTCTCCCATTCTGCAGACATGGCCAAACCATCTTAATTGGGACTGTTCTATATATATATATATAATATATATATATATATATATATATATATATATATATATATATATATATATATATATATATATATATATATATATATATATATATATATATATATATAGATATATATATATATATATATATATATATATATATATATATATATATATATATATGATCCAAAGAGAGAGATATCATAAAGATAGTCGAAGAAATGTGAAAGAAAAAGTTAAAGACGATCATCCAGTTTTAATTCAGGTACCTTCCATGTTAGTGGGTCGGAGTGGCTAAGAGGTACGGCGTCCGCCTCGAGTTCTAGAGGTATCGGGTTCGATTCCCAGTTCAGGTAATATATTTTATGGAAAAAAAATTTTCAGAACCAGTGGTCCTAATGATGTCATACTCCCCCCTGGTCTCCTGGGTAGTGAGATTGGATGCCTAGCCTTCTCGGATATGGGCGAAAAAATAGGAGGTCCCGTGTGCAAGTTGCGTACATTAAAAATCCCACGGCAGTTGGAAATTGTAAAGAGTAGGCCTATTAGGCCGCTGCCCAGGTAAAATTTACAAAATTAGAAACCTACCCACAACAATAATGTTAATAGAATGTGGGATTCCTATATACACACATTGGGATTCTCGCCGGTGCTATGGAGTTCGTGAATTGTGCTGAGATCCTCCTTGTGTGATCTAAGGTAGATCTAAGGAGATCGGAGCCCCGATGGAGTAGTCCGTAAGCAATGAAGATAGTCTTAAAAACAAACCAAACCAAACCTGCCATGTTCAGCTAGCCATGGAATGTTGAGAATGCGGCTAAATTTTGCTCTCAAGACAACTAGGCAATTTATGAACTTATTTAGAATCTTCTACTGCGCTCAATGAAAGTTGGAAGGCAATCTAGAAGTAACCTTTAGACTACAATTTGAGATTTTCTGTCAAGCTGAAATAACTGCTGAAATACGATGTTTGGATGCCATTTAGATGTGGTATTTGTCAATCTCAGAGGATATTGGAATGGTCTTCACCTACAGCTAGAGTGTAGATGGATTGTTTATCATGTTACAAGTTCACTTTACATGCATCAGTATTGCATTCTGCATGTTGACCTATCAAGCAGGTACTTTTTTAAATTTCCGAAGCGACATTCAAAAACATACAAGAGCAACGGAACTATCCAGGTCCCAAAAAAAAAATCTCACCCACGATCTTAATTGTAAGTTTCTCTTGGCTGTTTTATTTTTACTCGAGGCCTGCTGTGATCCCTACGAGATGCGTATTGTTGTTTATTTATCTAAACTAATTTATTTATTCGTTATTCTTTACTCCCTGTGGAACATAGGACTTCAACTTACTGCCATACGCTCATGTGTGCCCATGTCTTCTTTATTCCCCACATGTCTAACTTAAATTCTCTCATTGTTACGTATTCTATGAATGATTTGGTTTTGACGTGAATGGTATAAATATTTTTAATGTTGTCAGACCGATGATTTAGTGCTGCGTATCAAGTTTTGTCGCTCGTGTGTTACCGGAGCCCAAAATGGAGCTAAGAATACTAATACCATAATGCATCAGGCATGTCGTAGTTTTTTTTTTTTTTTTTTTTATGAAGGGAATGAAGAAAATAAGGAAAGGTCTTGGACATATAAAACATGACAAAATAGAATTACGTGTATTTGTTAAAGACCTGTGCTGTATGGCAATCTGAAAGTTAATGAATGCAATAATTATTCAGAACCCAGTTCTCGCTTCATTGGAGTATTCATGCCGCCAAAATTTACGTATGTGTAGAAGCCTGAATAAGGAGCCAAGGAATTTATTTAAAAAATAAAAACTTCGCTGTCAAATCTAAGCTTTGAGATTTCCCATTAGCACCGAGAAGAGAATCAAGCTGTATGTTGTAAGAATGAGATTTGCATTATGTTGCCGCTTTTGAAGAATTATTCAGCTTCGCTGAGTTGACGTGACGAAAGAGTGGGAGTGTATGTACGCAGAATTAAGCATTACATACAAGCCACTGTTTTTGTTTTGTGTTTGTTTTGTTTTGAATTACGGTATATCTTCAAGAGAAGGCAGGCAAGAGATGAAAAAATGGAAAATAGATAGAACGATCTACATGCTGAGAAATGTGATATTTTCCCAAATTCCTCAGGCATTAACATGGAAACACCATGGGAAGTGGAAGAAGGGATGATCAACAAACAGACAGAAAAGATAAAGTGTTGCATAAATGAAGAATGAAGGATTTGTGAGCGGAGATGGAGAGTTGCAGAGAGATGAGACGAATGGAAGCTTATAGTTGCTCGTCCATTAGTGGATACAAGGGGGTGTCTACGGGGCGATCGCCCCTCCCTTGGGACGTTAAAAACTTTTATTTCATATCAACCGCTCTAGCATTTTCCCTTACTTAGCACTTAAATGTGAGTAATCGTTAGGTCAGACGACGGACGCGTTAAAACATGTCCGGTGCTGAACAATGGTAAGTACCCTAAAGGTTACGAATGTAGTTTGCAAGTAATTCTACGTGGCAGAACATTGAAAGATAATAAAGGGAACCGCCACACAACAATGAGACAAAAGACGGCGCCAGGCTGTCGACACAAGGGGACTTCACTCAAGCCGCCAAAAAAGACAGAGGACTATGACAAGTAGCGGATAATTTCCGTATAGGGTGGCCAATCCCAAATAAAAAAAAGTTATGCTATAATATAAAATATGTATGAATTTTTATCAAACTTTGTAGTTGTACCTTACTTTTATGTAATTATGTTATAAATAGTTATAGATTTGCTTTAATAAAAATTAATATTTTTGAGTTATTGTAAAATAAAACTATCAAGTTGCCATATTTATTTCAAAATTCGTTATTTTGGTTTTCAATTGTCTAAAAATATGTGTAAACAAGAAATGGAAAGGGTGGGGGGGGGGGGGGGGGCTTATCATTCTGATGTATCGCCCCTCCCTTGGACAATTCTTAGATCCACCAGTGTGCTCGCCTATAGACATAAGGGATCCTAATGTGGCAACTGGTAGCCAAAATATGCTTATAAATGTCAAGAATTCGATTGTCAATAGTTGAGTTCATTTAATTTAGTCCCATTTATTATCTCCCGTAAACTGCATTTATTGCCAAATACAAGCGTGTTTTCTTGATGGAACAGCTATTTTAAAATGCCAGAAGTCATTATAATTGTGTACAAGGTAAACGCTGCAGGAGAGTAGAAAATATGGTTTTAGAGAACCAGGAAGATCAGGAAGCGGATGGCTAGATAATATCCCATAAATCCTACATCAGCAAGGATACACACCAGCTCGACATAGTTGGCTCATGCACGAAAACTTCAGCACCCCATAACATTTCGCGGCAAAATGGAACCGAAAGAGTGCCAAATTTGTCTAAATAAATCGCTGGCTATGTTTTATTTCTGATTTTCTGACAATTTGACACATCACAAGTCGTCTAAATTAGTTATTACGTTTGAACATTTTTAACTTTCTGCATTTATTTCATTTGTATCCTTCCTCTCTCCCTTTATTTTTTAAATTTCATTTTTATTTAAGATCGCAATAACTAGGTAGTCTATTTTGTTGCGATATACATAGTCGATGTATATTCATACTGCTACCCGGTACTTCTTTCTTTTCTTTTCTTTTCTTTTACAGAATAGAGAACAAAAGAAACGGATTCGTTAATACCTTCCATATCGATACCGGCAATAAAGCAAATTTGACCATTCCAAGGATTATTATGGAAATGACTACTGTACTTGTTTTCGCCACAACAAGAGATCTGATGTTCCGTCGTGTCTAAATCCATCAATTTTCTATTTTTCTGTCAACTAGTCAATCATTGATTTACAAGACTGATCCAACAAGTAAGTTATGAAACTCATAACAGACCCGTTTGTCTTTGTATTTTGCATGTTTTCCTCAACTTTATAAAGTTATTTCTTTTACTTTTCTGCATTCTTTTGTTGCATTACAGACTTGTATTATTTTCTATTTTCAACACCGGTTGTTTTTAACTTATTGTTTTACATTATTATTGTTTCTCCTTGCATTACATTTGTTATTTCGGTGATTAAATGAAAACAAAGAGACCTCCTATATCATGGCTGGTTGTTACCGAATAACCTTACAAACATTTGAAACTGGCTGTTTCTTGCATGGCTAGTTCTGTAATTGCGTCGTGACACCGGGTCCCGTTTGTTCTATTTTATCTCTCAGATCGGGTAGTTCTTTTACTTTGCATTTAAGTTATTTTAAGAGCTCTCTTTGTCGTTTCAGTTAAAACGGATCACAGACGGGCGGAAAAACATAAATAAAGATGGATAACTGGTAGACAGGCAGTTGTACATATGTATAGATAGATAGAAAGGACAAAAATATATACATTCAAACAGACATTCAGACAGACATACAGACAGAGACTGATAGATAGATAGATAGATAGATAGATAGATAGATAGATAGATAGATAGATAGATAGATAGATAGATAGATAGATAGATAGATAGATAGATAGATAGGCAGGCACACAGACAGACAGACAGACAGACAGATAGATAGATAGGCAGGCACACAGACAGACAGACAGACAGACAGATAGATAGATAGATAGATAGATAGATAGATAGATAGATAGATAGATAGATAGATAGATAGATAGATAGATAGATAGATAGATAGATAGATAGATAGATAGATAGATAGATAGATAGATAGATAGATAGATAGATAGATAGATAGATAGATAAAAAGACTGGAGTTACCCTGTTAGGACAAAAGTTCACAAACAAATCAAATTACTGTAATGTATAATCGGAATAGATATGAAAGATCATCAGCGTCGAGCTAATTTGTTTCGCGTTTTTCAACTCGTCGGATACAATTTTCCTGTATCGTGTATATTATCTGAAGTAGACGTGTTTTGTCATTGCATATCAAGTTGTCACGGAATTGCCTCCCCTGGTTTGCAGTAGTGGTCCAACAGTGGCCAAAACTCAAGAGTATGTAATATGGGTCTTCAAATGTGTCTACCTTCGCGCAAGATTACTCTTGACAGAGCTGTAGATAGAAGGATAATGATGCTTGCATCTCAAGGTAACTACATAAGATATTTCAGAAGACACGAACAATGCTGCGTTGGGCAGGGCAATGGTTAACTTATATCTGATCCATCCGCCTTTTATGAAGATTTATGCAATGATTAGTTTAAGCTCGTTCAAGCCCCCACCCCGATTTACTCAGTGGAATTCTTCTTATTCTGGTATATCTCTGTTTAGAGTGTATTTAGTAAATTGACCGAGGCAAACATGCAGTACATTCAGAATGACTAAATCGACGTTAAATTTGTATATTTACAAATAACAGATTTAATAATCACTTATGTTTTAACAAGGTTTTAAAAAAATGAATAATGATTTATCAGACAAGTATCATCCCTGTGTGATGTAATTGTAGTTTGTAAAGGAGGTCACTTGGCAGCTTCTACGTGTTACTTAGCTGTCAGTGACGGTTCTGCTCCTTCTGATGTTTTGGGTCTTTGTAGACTGGATCGCTGATCCAGCTCGTCACTGGTCAAGGTTATAGGGCGCAGCATGTTCCCAGAAGTGTCAGGGAGTGTCTACGAAGTTGGTCCCTCGTCTTTAAGCCCCGCCTGAAGATGGTATCTAGCTTCGACGTTAGGCCACTTGTACCCTTCTTGTTCCAGAGATAGTACCCTCAACTGGTACCACCAACTAGTATGGTAAAAGAAGGTAAAAGAAGAGAAACCAATACCCTCTGAATATTGAGTTTCCCGACACATAGTTATGTGTCCCCATCTTCCTACTCCACCATCCCATCTACCTCAGACTTTACCCTCGATGAGAATTAAGCTTAATCCCTCGAGAGAAAACTTTCTTTACATTTAAAGTGAAAAGCTTTATATTTACTTTACATTCAAATGAAAAGGGTAATAGTATAGATAGAATTTGGTTACATTTACATCTGCACTGGTTGAAAAATGTTCACAATATAGATTGAATATGTTTTCAGTTACATCTACACTGGTTGATAAGTTTGAATACTTTCATTAATATTAAAGTGAATATGTTTACATAGACATTTACACTGGTTTGTAAATGTAAATATTATAGTTATATTTCTTCTTCTTCTTCGTTCACACTCAGATGTCAACTTGAATAAGTTCAAAGAAAGCAGTATTCAGTCTGAGGCTGTTGATACCTCCGTAGATTTTCTCCAGGAATGGTACTGGTGATGGCCATATACGTTTTCTCTGTTCCTCATATGTTGGGCACCTTTGAAGCAGATGTTCGGCAGTCATTTTATCAGTGCCACAGACACACTCATCAGTAGTTGCTATCTTTAATATGTTGAATAGATGGTATCTCAATCTGCTATGACCTGTGCGAAATCTGAAGATTAAACTTGTTCATTTCTGCTGAGCTGGTAATATGGATTATTGTTTGTGTAGCCTGGATGCTCTTCTTCCCACTTGTGCCTGTACCTGCGCTTGATAAAACTTTTGGCCTCCTCATAAGTTATGTTTGTGTCAAGTTGAGGAAGCTTTCCCCCTTCCTTTGCCAATCTGTCAGCCTCTTCATTTCCAGGGATGTTGCAGTGAGAAGGGATCCACTGTATCACAACTCTTTTGTATTACTGACATAGTCGGTGAAGTGTTACTCTTATATTATAGTTTGAATTTACATCATTTCTTTCATCTTTCCCTCACTGCTCCATAGGGAACTTGGGACTATCTATGATTTTAGTTCTCTTTAAGAAACTAGCAATAAAACAGCCACTAGCCCTTGCCGTGGTGGTTCATGAAATCATCATTCTATATGCCGAGGTTGCCAGCCTCAAATGACTTGGACATCCACTAGCAATTTTCACATATTACTATTTACATGGCAATATGTACATATTAGTTCACATGTTAGTAATGAAAAATATAGAATGCAAAATGTACAACTTACACCAATCTTGGCTCACAGACTGTTTGCTCAGAAAAATAGTTTAAGGCACTTGCAGATGCCTCTTACACTTTTCTGGGGTGTCGTTACTTTAACAATATGTTCCCACTTTGACTCCGTGTTTCAGATTCCTCAGATTCCAGTTTTCCTCGTTAAAATGGTAGAGTTTATTCTGGGCTCTGAAGTCCTCAAAATTGCTCAAACAATGGTCCGGTCCGATATATGAATCTTGATTCTAGGCTTAACTGTGGCAGTCTGGTTGTCGTCTTGGCAAGCGAGTGTCAGATTATATGACCCTTTGCGGCCCCCCTCCCCCGCGGAGGTGTTTGTTACGATTTAGGCAGGGTCCAGTTAGGAATATGGTGGCTCCTCTATTTCGAGCCGCCACCATTCGTTTAAAAACTGCATGTTTTGGTGGGGTAATTCAAAATTATTCCGACATGGAAAATTCTGTGCGAGATGCAAAACGTCACCTCTCCCATATATGGAAGTGACAAGTTCGTACAATCTTTCGACAATGTGTTTCAGATGTAACACCTTACTTTCCTCTAACGTAATGTCTCTGAAACAGGTGGACAGGAAATGATGATACCATTCATGTCTGTCCAAAATGTGTCGCACAGACAAGTAATCTCTTTATCCGTCGCTTGCGCACACAAAATCCGTCCGCGGGCGAGTAATTTTATCGCTTGACACGGCTTGGGCAAACAAAACTATGCGAAACTGACCAGGCCCATATGGGTTTTACCTGCGTTAATCTCCGCAAAGTTGTGAGGAACCAAGCAAAATGTGATTAATTACCACCAAACGGGAGCGTTAAATGATTGTAAATACCAAATATTTGTTTTGATAAGAGATAATTAAATGTGTCGATCCCCCGGAAATTCCAGGTAATCAATACGTACAACAAATGTAACTGATTACGGCCGTAGTAAAGAAGACATCGATCCGAAATTATGTGACACAAGTAATTCCAATCACTCGATCTCTGCATGGAGGTTTTATTAGTTCCTTTGTATTTGTTGTCTGCACTTTTATTCTGTGTGCATACTGTTTTTAGACTTTGTTCAGTCCCTGTCTTTTGTTTATCTCCAGTTTTATAAATCAGTACGATACATTAGTGTGTAGATCATATTAATTGGTCTATCTCTTTTTAAATATGAACAAGATACTTTAAGATACAAGAACCTTACTGTGCAGTGCCTGCAGGACAATGATATAGATTCTTTAACATCAGAGTTATGAACAACAAAGGATCCCATTGTTAGAATACTTAGGAACATACTAGGTCTCAGCTTTTTGAGGTAGACCGACTGGCTCTCTTCCTCACTGCCTTTGCCTTCTTTAAGTCAAGAAAAGAGTCAGTTACACATATATAGCTGAAAGGATGGGCGGTGACTCTACCCTGGTTTCAAACCCTGTAATTTTGTCATGAGAAGCAAGCGCTCTAAACACTTTGTCACTCTACGCTCTTTACATGTTGGCACATTCCAAAGTTTGGCTTCTGTGAGATCACCTGCTGGTTTGGCCAGAAATGAGAACAGGAAGGTAAAATGAATGAAGTCTCAACCAGACGCAGCATCACGCAATCAGCTCAAAGTCTGCTTCTGACAGTATCTGGTACTGCAAGATTACCTGTACATTTACAAAATGTTCGGGGCATAACGATAGCTCGCTCACCATGAACGTCTGACCCATATCACGCGACCTGCGCCTGGAGTCATTTATAAATACCGTACAATCTCCCGATGCCTTTAGATTTATGTCACTGCTTTTTGCGGAGTCAGCAAATTTGTCTAAATAATCGATGGCTACGTTTTATTTCTGGTTTTCTGACAATTTGACACATCACAAGTCATCTAAATTAGTTATTACTTTTGGAAGTATTTAACTGTTCGCTTTTATTTCATTTGTCTCCTTCCTCTCTCGCTTATTTTTTCTCATATTTAATTCTTTCCCTTCTGTGCACCTTTTCTTTCACAAAGTCCATCTGTGCAATATTTATTTCATATCAATTATGGTCTCCATGTTTCAATTTTTTAGCTTTTTTAAAAACCTTTGTATCATAAAAACTTTCTGTTATTTTCTTTACGTCTTTTGATTTTTTTCTGTTTCCATCCTGTTTTCTCTTGTCCTTTCTGTGCTTTTATGTTTACTGAATTATCCCCCAGTTAGCAATTGCAGCTTTTTTTTTTCTAATCCTGAAATCAGTATGCGATATAGTGATTAGTCAGAACAATATAATATCAACCTTCAAAACGGAAGTATCGGGTCGAGGCAGTTAAAGCACGTATCAACAATTTTACTGCTAAATAAAAGCAATTAAAATAAGGAATGAGGTCAAATGCTTGTTTAGTCTTTGAGTTATTTAAGTTCGAAGAGAACCCCGGAAAGAGGCACACAAGTAAATTATATATATATATATATATATATATATATATATATATATATATATATATATATATATATATATATATATATATATATATATTGATGGGACCCCTGGACTTTTCATATTTTTCTTTAAGATTGGATATCAGGAATATATGTTTTTATATTGAATAAAAAATAAAACAATATTTATTAGCTGTATTTTGGCACACACACAAAAAACGTGTTACATTAAAACAATATATTTCTTGCTGACTGTTCCGCAAATCTTTCAAAATGTTGTTGAACCTACGTTTTTTACTTCATCAAATTCTGTGGATAATACTGCAACGAGTGTGCCTTGGAACATATTTAACTTCGGATAATATTTAATCCATTTAAAATTTGTAAAGCTTCTTTCCTGTGACTGAAATTGTGGCTGGAATAGTCAAAAATATTCGTACAGCAAAAAATAAATAAATAAATACAAATTTGCAGAATTATTCATGAAGGACACTTACAGAACCGTTTGAGATAAGAAGTGGAGTGCGACAGGGATGCCACTTGTCACCAATTCGTTTGACACGCCTTGGGGGAACATTTTGATAGCGTTAACACGCGGTCTTATTCTGGAATCCCCACGGCAGGAGAACACATGGAGCAGTGAGCTTGATTCAGAAGTAAAATGGACGACGAAGACATAGAAAGACCTTGAACAAATAGCACGTGTCAGGGGGAATGGGCGTTCCTTTGTAGAGCTAAAGGGTATTGATTGAAAAAAAAGGAAATCAAGTATCTCTCTCATTCAAAAAATAAAGTTTCAAGCTGATTTTCAAAGGCTTTCAGAGGTATGATAAAGAATATTTTGCATCAAAGCTTCCATTTCCTCAAACAGCATATGTCTATACAAATCTGCTAACTTGACAAGTTCGTGTTCCTCAATGACGTATATTAGCACATAATTCTCTGATCAGTGTTTGTTTGAACAACGTTAACGTAAGCTGCGATTTTCCAATTCTAACTGGTCTTGTCAATTTGTACAAAATGTAAGCGTTACAGGTGGCTATTTCTAATATCCAAAAGAAAAATCTGTCTCTCTCCATCATTTGGGAGTAAAATGGAGTGTGAATCATAGGCTCTTGTGAGGAGAAATAATCTTTTAAGCGTGGCCTTTTGTCGATACCCATTGCTTGATACAGAGCAAAAAATTTTAGCAGCTCATAATCACTTACTGTGTTCCACCTATTATATCTTGATCGTTTCAGGGAAGGTGTGTGCTTCTGCACTTCAATTTCTGCAAAGCAGTTTATGCTTTTTAAAATTTCCTCCCTTACAGCTGATGATACAAGGCTTTCAAAACACTGGATTGGGGTAGATGATTCATGTAGGTCTAAATTTGCTGACACACCCATTGCTCTTCCATCTTTGGGTTGGAATCTAAAGCTATTCCTTTTTAGTGCACCCAAGTTTGCTTCCTGCCATTCTATATTTCCGACACACTCCTGTTTTCGTCTTTCCCCTTCTTGTAAAGCTAAATTAGGTCCTACTGGGTCTGATGTTGAAAAATCAATGTTAGGCGATGGAACCACGCCCACTCTTCCTAACATAACACATTTATTCTCTGAATCCACATCACTGGAAGACGAATTAGACATTGAATTATTAACACTAGGCCTACTGCTATAGCCGTCTTCATCTTCGCTGAAATTTTCTAGCGAACTAAGGGCCTGCTGAGCACTAAGACGAGTAGGTCGCTTGCGAGACGATGAACTAGATGCCATCGAAAATAGGTATCGAAAATAGGTAACACAAATTTTGTAAAACTTACACGAGGTGGCTGTTGTCAACTGGTTGAAAGTACTCGAAAGATTGACGCAAAAATTCTCCCGCATTAGAAATAATAATAAAAAGTGGCTATACTTCCCCTTCCCAGTTATCGAAAACGTTTAACTGGGATGAAACGGAACAAAAGCTTAGTTCAAAGACAGCGAGCAAGAAAACTGGCCGGCCGTCTTCAGGGCTTAGAAATCTCGACCAAGAATACTGGCTCCACGTCCTTTAGGAGTTAAGAGCTACGATATTGCGTTCAGTATTGAACTCTACCGGAACTAACTCTGTTCTGTGTTTTTCATATTCATTGGTGTGACCACCTGGTACTACTCGGTAACCACGACAGCTAAGTTGCGCACTTACAAGGATACTCTGAGAGGCTTGTACCTTGGCTATGTCCGTTTTGTAATAGAATACAAGAACTCACTGCTTACAACCTGCTCCAAAACAAAACTAGAGTCTCTCGACAGAGTGCAAGACAATGCCCTGTAGCGTGAGGTTTTTATTGGCTCTGGGATCAGTATAGTGATGACAATACAGAAATAGAATTTCTGCAGGAAAATGGTGAAGTCCCAGTGTATAAGAGAACTACTGGGATCACAAATTAGTTACGGCTGTGAATGATCTGATCTCGAAAAATTAGTAGAGAGGAGACAGTCATAAAATGCCACACCCGCTGTGTAACTAACTGTGATATTAAAACAAGGAAACAGATTTCACTTAACAATTATAAAAAATTGACAAGTCATTCAAATACAATTTCCTTATTTATTAAGTATATACACTATCTACTCTTGTGCTGAAGGGTGGATGTTGGAAGATGGAATGTAATGGATTTGTAAGTTTACATATGATTTATATATGCAAGTGTATATATATATATATATATATATATATATATATATATATATATATATATATATATATATATATATATATATATATATATATATATATATATATATATATATATATATATATATATATATATATATATATATATATATATATATATATATATATATATATATATATACAAGGGGATTGACATAAGTCTTGGGCCTGACCATGAAGAACATGTCACAGAGAGCTGACATTTTGTATAGTGTTTATTCCTTTTCAGTATAGTCACCGTCTGAATTGACACACTTCTGCCATCTCTGCTTGACCTTGAAAAGACATTGGGAGTAGAACACCCTATTTTTCAAACTAAACCAGTCATCACATGCCAGTATAACCTCTTCACCGCTGTCAAAATGATTTCCTTTCAGCTGTTTTTTTAAGATTTGGGAATAGAAAAAAAGGCTGATGGAGCCAAATCTGGAGAATATGGTGGGTGTGGAAGAATTTCAATATTCAAATCGTTAGCTGCTAGCTGCACAAGCCGTGCTTTGTGAGAGGGCGCGTTGTCTTGAAGCAAAGGAAGATTCTGAGTGCGCGTTATCCCTCGTTTCCTGGTCACAACCTTTCTTAGTTTTGTGAGAAGATCTGCATAGTACTGTCCATTAACTGTGTTGCCATGAGGCAGATAATCTTTCAAAAGGACACCTTTGCCGTTCAAAAAAACAGTCAGCATCACTTTTCCTGCAGATTTCTGCGCCCTCGGCTTGACAGGTGTTGGGGAGCCCGGGGTTTTCGATTGCATGCTGGCAATTTAGGATTCGGGGTCATAATGGTGTACCCAAGTCTCACCTACTGTCACCATGGTCTCCAAAAAATGTAGGTGTTTTTCCCTGAAACATCAGAAATTTTATCACAGCTCTGGCCTCCTTCTTTTCCATTGTTTTGTCAAATTTTTGGAGCAGCAGATCCGGTCAATAGGGTACATTGCGCCGTGCTCTGTAGCGGGAAAACCCATTGAAGAAACAAAAGCGTACTTTACACATTCAGTGCAAATATGATGAACTTTAAATGTGCCATGTTTCATTTTACTCCTGTGACTCCTTCATGATCAGGCCCAAGACTTATGTCAATCCCCTTGTGTGTGTGAATGTGTATGTGTGTGTATATATATATATATATATATATAGTCACATAATATCTTTTGTTGCGCACATGGACTTTGGTGGAATAAACATATATTTTGGTGCGCACATCAGCTTTAAAAGAAAATGGTGCAAAGGGGTGCAATGGAATGGAGTGAACAGGAAGCCTGACAGAAAAAAATGTCAGTTGGCCGGCTTTAGAAGCCGCATTGCATATTAATCGTGCTCTCTTTATGGTTGCCGGCTTTTGTACAGCCTTGTTTTATATTCCAATGGTAGTTGGAATTGGTGATCCAGCCATATGGTTATTGCTGACAATTTAGTGCTGTTGTTATTGCATTCGTACATGTAGCATTGTTATTATTAAAAAGGGAGATTGTCAGCACGCCTTCGTGTACACTTTGTGAATGGCGTTTACAAGTATGTTGATTGTGTGACCTCTCGCAGTTTGATACGAGCTTAGCGGACAATGTCATTTAGGTGTAGATATTATACTGTGACATATTTTTGGGGGCTCGTCCGGGAAAGGACTGTTCTTATGGGAAAGGAATTATGTTGAACTGATTTCTTTAGTCAGTAACACTGTCAGTTTTGCAGTGGGGTACGGGCACAGAGAGTTGACCCTATTGACTGTACTGCAGAACTGAGCGTGCACATTTTCAATGTCTTAGCGGTGATTGTCTTGTTTGTATACATAGTCTCATATTTTTGCAAGTATTCTCTTTCGCCATGTTTTGCTGTCGTATTCTCCTGTTTTCTTCTTGCTATCTTGTAAATAAGTTATATTGACAATCTCCTTGTTCTTGTTTGTTAACAGTACGGTTTGTATATACTTATTTGTTTCTATCTCATATATCTGTCATCACTTTCTTATCGCACTGTTGGTGTTTGTTTGTCAAGTGAGTTCGTGTCTCATCATTATATGTACTGTTAATAGTATATGGATTTCTGATTTCCTTTGTTACATGATATGTATTTGTAAAATCACGCATTAGTGAAATAAGAGACGGGGTACGGACATCATTTTTCTTTAGCCATTATGCGGATGTCCTAGTCTAAAGCTACCACTGTGTGAGCTTGAGATTTATGTCATTGTATCGTGACATTGATTGGGTATAGACAAGCAAGGATTCGTTTCACCGGATCTCTTATTTGGAATTGACTTGTCGTACTGTATTTTCACCTGCTGGTTTTTTTAATCAGGTGTATTCAGAACTGCAGGTACATCGTACCCTTCGTCTGCAAATATATATTGGGCGTGTGCAACAATATATTTATTATTATTTTGTAGGGGTATGGGTACAATTTGAGGAATTGGTAACCTTCATAATTTTACTTATTTCGTAGTTTGCCACCGCATTTGTATTGCACCTCGACCATAACTATATCTAGCCTTAAAGATTTTATTGAAATTGGAGAGAAGACAGGAAAGTCTGGGGATTCTTTGCTTGAGTGGGCAAAGGCCGAATACAAAGAGTATGAGTTACAGAAAAAACAAGAAGATGACAGACGAGAACGCTATGAGAAGCGTCAACTACAAAAATTGAAGATTGAAGCAGATAAGGTACTGAAACAGATTGAAGCAGATAAAGTGCTGAAACAGATTCAAGCAGATACAGAGAAAAAAGTTGAGGCGGAGTTAGAAAGAATGAAGATTGAGGCGGACAAGGAAATTGCTTTGAAAAAGTTGGAGCTTGATTCTGGAAATCCTGGTTCGCCTTCTAGGGAGCCAGCTCGCCCTTATAGGCTACATTACCGAATTTTCGGGAGGAAGTAGATAGCATGGACTTCTTTTTGGAAAGATTTGAATCAGAGGCGCTTGCCTGGAGGGCAAGGAAGGAGGAATGGCCTTCACTGTATCTGCTTTGCTTTCCGGCTCTGCTTTAAACACCGTATATAGTTTGCCTGTGGCTGACAGAACTAATTATGATACTGTAAAGGCAACATTGCTGAGAGAATTTAAGCTGACAGCCGAAGGGTATCACTCTCGTTTCAGATATGCGATGCCTAGTGCCGACCAAGATTTTGGCTCTTTTGTCACCAAAATTAAAATTCTCCTTAATAGATGGACAGAGCTAGAGGGAATAAAGAGGGATTTTGATGGACTGTTTGATCTCATGTTGCGGGACAAGGTGTTGTCCTCATGTTGTTCTGACATGGTTGCATTTTTTCAGGAGCGCAAACCTAGAGACATTACTGCTATGTCAGAGTTGGGGCGGCAGTACGTTACCGCTCACCCTGGTAAAACAATTCACAAGTCATTTGTCCCTGAGCCTTTCGCTACATGTGTTGGCAAGGTTAGTGGGAAACCTTTCCGGCAACATTGGTCCAAGAGTGCGGACAGGTTTGCCAAGAGAAGGTTTGATCGGCAATACTCTACTGGGCATGGATCTCATGGGAACTATGATAGCTTTAAGGGATACAGATCCCCGAAAAATCAATCGTTCTACCGTCAGGATAGATCTCCTTTTAGATACACGGGAGATAGGCATGAACGGTCTGCTCGGAGGCAGGTCAGAATAGATACTCCCAACAATCCCGATCATTGCTGGTGTAGAAGAAGTGGTCCGAGTAAAAGGAATGACAAGGATGACAAACGGGAGCAAGAACTCCTCAATTCACCAAAGGGTAGTCCTACAAAAGATGATGGTGGTCAGCTTCGATGTGGCGCGTGTGACGGAAGGGGACATGCTGCAAGAGTCTGTCCAAGCAATTCAGAAAATGCTAATGCGGCATGCGTTCTGAAAACCTTTAATAACGAGGATTGCGAGGGATGTAGGCCTTTGTTTGAACCTCATGGCAGACCATTACTGATTTGTGGCCTTACTCTGCCTTGCCTCTCTTCTCTTGATGGGAGCGGAAGCTTAGAATTACACCAGGGCATGGTTCAGAACCGGTATGTGTCTGTGTTGAGGGACACAGGATGCACTACGATAGGAGTGCGCCGATCATGTATTGACGAATTGTGCCTTATTGGGAAGACTGTCGGATGCGTGACATTTGGGGGGAATGTTGAATATTACCCCCTAGCCATTATAGACGTGGATACACCCTTTATTTCTGATCGGGTGCAGGCGTATGTTCTTGAGGCGCCAGTAGTCGATTTGATTATAGGGAACGTGCTTGGTGTTCGTGACTGTACCCAGGCCGACATCACAAAAGGGCAGGTCGAATGGTCAGTTGTGGCCAATGTGGTGGTCACAAGGGCTCAGACCAGAGCAGACGACAGTTCAGTGGCGATACAGCGGGAACTACCGACATCATACGCTGTCCCATGTATTGCCTCCACGGGTCCCGATGTACCAGCATCGGACTTTGTCCAGCAGCAGCGAGCTGATAGGACATTGCAGAAATGTTACACTTTGGCCCATAATGGGGATGTAAAATGCACGAAAACGGCACGTTACTGGTTTGAGTTGAAAAATGATGTTCTTACCAGATGCTTTTCCAGCAAATTCGAATTTAAGCGCCAGGTGGTTGTGCCTGTCGCCTTAGATCAAAGGTGTTGCAGGTGGCACACGATTCACCGTTTGCTGGACATATGGGGGTTGCAAGAACTTGCCATAGAGTTCTGTCACAATTCTATTGGCCGGCATACAACAAAGACATTAAAGTATACTGCAGGTCTTGCAGGACATGCCAGCCGGTGACACATAGGGGTAAATTACCAAAGGCTCCGTTGCAGGTTGTTGATTTGTCGGTTCGCTCCTTCCAGAAAGTTGCAATCGATATCGTTGGTCCTCTTGCTGTTGCATCAGAGAGAGGCTTTCGTTTTATTCTGACAACAGGGGATCTGTGCACAAGATGGCCCGAGACTGTGTCAATGAGGACTATAACCTCTCAGGCTGTGGCGGTTGCGTTGCAGATGTTGTTCAGTAGGTTTGGGTTTCCCGAGGTGATATTATCAGATAGGGGACGTCAATTCATTTCCAAGGAAATGGCCGAGATCACTAAATTGTTAGGCATTTCCCAATCGTTCACCAGCCCTTATCATCCCCAGTCAAACGGGGTATGTGAACGTTTTAATGGCGCATTGAAGGATATGTTGGCCAAGGTCACTGCTGAATTTCCCCAAGAATGGGATAAATTCCTTCCAGCAGTATTATTTGCCTATAGAGAGGTGCCTCAGGAGAGCACCGGGTTCTCCCCATTTGAACTATTGTACGGGGCGAATCCGAGGGCCCAATGCACATTCTGAAAGATATACTGGTTGGTGGGTGTTCTGATGGGTCCTCCGTTTCCAGTTACGAATACGTCATAAACCTGCGTGACCGTATTGTCAAAGCGTGTGCAGTGGCACGTGATAATTTATCCGTGGCGGGGGCGCGGTACAGGCAATACGCAAACAGCGGATCCAAATTACTGTTCTTGGTTCCCGGTGAAGAGGTATGGCTTCTTCTGCCATCGAAGGAAGACCGTTTGAGCATTACATGGCAGGGACCGTTTAAGGTGCTTAAGAGGGTAACGGATGTTGATTATTTAATACAGGTTCGGAACAAGAAGGTATTCCACATTAATATGTTAAAGCCTTATATAGAACGGCCAGAGGCTCTAAAAGGGGTGGACACTAGGTTGTCTGGGGAGCCCCCGAAGATGGCATGTTCTGTGGTCATTAATGAATTGGGTGACATAGGAGATGATATTAATCTCCAGCTGTCTTTCGTTCCCCTTGCTCCTTCTGAGTCTTGGGAGAATGTGCAGATATGTGACGGCCTAACGATAACACATAAATCTGAGGCTCGATCGGTCATTGCAGAGTTTAAGGATGTTCTCACTGATTTGCCAGGACGTACCGACTTGATCTGCCACAATATCATCCTGACGGGCGACCAACCGATCAGGGTGAAGCCGTATCCGCAGCCATAACATTTCAAGTCGGCGATTGAAAAAGAACTGGATGACATGTTACGGTTGGGGATAATTTCTCCATCGGAGTCTGCTTACTCATTCCCCATGGTTGTGGTACGAAAGAAAAATGGGTCCTTGCGTGTCTACATTGACTTCCGTAAATTAAATAGTGTCACTGTGATTGACGCTGAGCCAATACCGAACCAAGAGGACCTCCTTACTCAACTTTCCCATGCCAGATTTTTTAGTAAACAGGATTTATCTAGGGGATACTGGCAGGTTCCTCTTGCCGAGTCGGCTAAACCTTTCACGGCATTTTCTACCCCAAAGGGCTTATTTCAGTTTAATTTTATGTGTTTCGGGCTAGTTAATGCACCCGTAACTTTCGTCAGAATGATGAGAAAGTTACTAGGTCATCGTACGGATGTGATTACGTACATCGATGACATCTGCCTGTTCCATGAAACGCGGGAACAACATATGTCGGGGTTGTCTTCCCTGTTGCTTGGTTTAATGGCATGCCCTAGTAAGATTTGTATCGGTTTCATGGAGTTGAATTTTTTGGGGTTTATAGTTGGTAATAATCTATTAAAACCTGAGAATGGCACGGTTAAAAAAATTTTGGAACTACAAGCACCTAGAACTAAGAAGCAGATCAGAAGCCTGATGGCACTTGTCAATTTTTATCGCAAATTCATCCCTCAATTTTCTACAACTGCAGATGCTTTAACCTCTCTTACTAGTAAAGGGATGCCTAACAGGGTTGTATGGTCGGCAGAATGCGAGAAAGCGTTATCAAAAATCAAGGAGTTATTTTCCAGACGACCAATCCTAAGTTTGCCTGATTTGAGCAAACCCTTTATACTGCGGACCGAAGCGTCATCTGTGGGCATTGGCGCATGTCTTATGCAAGACCACGAGGGTATACTACATCCTGTGATGTATGTTAGTCGGAAACTGTTACCGGCAGAGACCAGGTACTCAACAATCGAAAGAGAATGCCTGGCTATAGTATGGGCAGTGTCAAAACTGTCCCGATACTTGATAGGGTCCCAGTTTATACTTCAGACAGATCATCGACCTCTACTGTTTTTGAAATCTTCGAAGTCGACAAGCTCACGGTTGACTCGTTGGGCCTTGTTGCTACAACAGTTCCAGTTCACAATTATCCCATTAGAGGGTAGACTAAATGTCGTGGCAGATGCTCTGTCTAGATTGTAATTTTTGGGACATGAGGTATATGTGTTCGTAGGCACGACGTCTACGTACACCAGTGTAATTTTTTTTTTTTTTTGGTTGAACTTGTCTAATATTTTGTTGTATGATGTGAAATCTACTGCTCTCAGGGAGAAGAAAACTCCGTTTTATTTTCTGGGGAAGGGGGTAGATGTCACATAATATCTTTTGTTGCGCACATGGACTTTGGTGGAATTAACATATATTTTGGTGCGCACATCAGATTTAAAAGAAAATGGTGCAAAGGGGTGCAATGGGATGGAGTAAACAGGAAGCCTGACAGAAAAAGATGTCAGTTGGCCGGCTTTAGAAGCCGCATTGCATATTAATCGTGCTCTCTTCATGGTTGCCGGCTTTTGTACAGCCTTGTTTTATATTACAATGGTAGTTGGAATTGGTGATCCAGCCATATGATTTTTGCTGACAATTTAGTGCTGTTGTTATTGCATTCGTACATGTAGCATTGTTATTATTAAAAAGGGAGATTGTCAGCACGCCTTCGTGTACACTTTGTGAATGGCGTTTACAAGTATGTTGATTGTGTGGCCTGTCGCAGTTTGATACGAGCTTAGAGGACAATGTCATGAAGGTGTAGATATTATACTGTGATACATACATACATACATACATACATACATACATACATACATACATACATACATACATACATACATACATACATACATACATACATACATACATACATACATACATACATACATACAATACATACATACATACATACATACATACATACATACATACATACATACATACATACATACATACATACATACATACATACATACATACATACATACATACATACATACATACATACATACATACATACATACATACATACA
>JAMPIV010012532.1:70000-370186 GCA_024509875.1 Oreohelix idahoensis
ACTGCTGCATGTGAAATACATACAAATGTGGAACCCCTTGGGTTGCGGAGAGGTAAAGCTGCTTTAGAAATTTATGAAAGATGTAAATGAAAGAACCGAAACCACCCCAATAGGCACCTTATAGAAAATTGGGTACACAAACAAAGAATAACAAACAAGTCAGTCATACACCATGTCCATGAAATACAAGATAGATACCACCTCGCAGAAAGAAGACAAGATATACAGAAAGTAGTAAGGAATTTACCACCACATACACGCTTAGAAACACCAGAAGTACAGATGAAATTAGTAGATGGAACAACCAAGCAGTCCGACCGACTCAGTCTTATGAGTGCATCACAAAGAACCATTGATGCCTACCCTTAAGAATGGTTGCATGTCTACACTGACGGATCTGCATTTAAGGCCATCATCAAAGCAGGTTATAGAGTCTACATATGTCATCCAGATGGATAACATCCGACGAGCTGTTTGATGCATGCGGGGAGTTTTGCTCCAACTATGAAGCGGAAATTATTGCACTGGAAACAGATGTGTACCATCTGAAGACTGTATTTGATACCTTTCCCTCAAAGGCTCAAATAATTGTCAGTTTTACTGACTCAATGTCTGTCCTTCAAGCTCTGGAAGGCAGTGGACATTATAGAACTGAATTAGCCAAACTAATCCTGGATGCTGATCAGCTTATCACTTCCTATGGCAACAGAATAGTTATGCAATGGATCCCTGGTCACTCAAATACACCAGGTAATGACAGAGCAGACAGATTAACAATGAAGGGAACAAGACAAGAGCAACCACTCACAGCACCATCTCTCCAAACAACAAAATCACTCATACGAACAACAAACAAAGAAACTTGGCTGAACAGATGGGCCATGCGAAACACCGGAAGAGAGGTTTACACACACACATTGACGACACCTGTTCATAGTATTACAATGTATTCCTGGTGGAATCCCCAAAATAAAAGTTATAGAGGGAAACCAAAGAACACATGACAAGAGAACAGGGGACAGACATGACAAGAGAACAGGGGACAGACATGACAAGAGAACAGGGGACAGACATGACAAGAGAACAGGGGACATACATGACAAGAGAACAGGGGACAGACATGACAGGGATGAAGAAGACACAGAAAGCTGATAGCACGGGGCGGGATGACTTGACATAAGTATATGCTCAATGGGGAGCTAAAGGGGAATGATCATGGTATTTAAAAAAGGAGGCCTGATATCGTCGAAAGGTCCATAAATATGGTTGATTGTCGAATGGTCCATATATATGGTTGATTGTCGAATGGTCCATATATATGGTTGATTGTCGAAGGGTCCATATATATGGTTGATTGTCGAAAAATCCATATATATGGTTGATTGTCGAAAGGTCCATATATATGGTTGATTGTCGAAGGGTCCATATATATGTGGTTGATTGTCGAAAGGTCCATATATATGGTTGATTGTCGAAAGGTCCATATATATGGTTGATTGTCGAAGGGTCCATATATATGTGGTTGATTGTCGAAAGGTCCATATATATGGTTGATTGTCGAAAGGTCCATATATATGGTTGATTGTCGAAAGGTCCATATATATGATTGATTGTCGAAAGGTCCATATTGTCGTGAAACGTGTGTGTAAACCCACTTCTTAGTTAATACACTATGTCGGGATACAAATTTGCCCCAGCCAATCAACGAACAGTCGCTGAGCCAGAATAAATTACACGAAGTATACGCCAGGAAAAACTTAAGCCCTGTTTTTCGGATGTCGGTCGCGGCCATCTTGTCTCCCAATATGGCGGAAAACAGAATAAAATTAGGCATAAGCCCTGTTCTTTTGGGACTCGTCTCGGTCACGGATTGTACGGCGGATGGTACGGAACCGCATATAGCCAATCAGCTTGCCACGCCGAGAACCAATTAACAGCATTCCTTAAGCAGTAAACGTTATCTCATCTACCTATATATACGGGCGAGTTAGTCAAACTCACACACACACACACACCAACACGAAGCCAGCTAGACGACATACTGGAGAAAAGAAGCTGTCAACCTTTGATTTATTGCTTAACTGCGTGACTGGGAACGCTTGCTTCACTAAAAGTCGTCTGGCCTGTTTAAATCTTAGAGGGTTTTATTCGTGTCATCAAACCTGAGGTCGTATGTCCAGTCAATCCAGCTGCCTGGAACTTCGCAGGAGCACAGTGATTGCACAGGAGCTACATCTTTAGTCCCCCTCAGTCTTGAGTGGGCTAACGAAACGACCATCAGCGGGTGTTGTGTGCCAGAAATTAAAGACATAACTGTTTCAAGAGATGAGTACACATTAGTACCATTTCTGTCAGCAATTGTGAGCATTTAACTGTCAAGGACGAAAAACTGAGTTAGCGTAGCACAAGACAAGAACAACAGCATAGCTGATAAATTTTATATATTTAATTAACAGCACAGCTGATATAAATTTGTTTCCTATAATTGGAAAACTTGTTGTAATATATATATATATATATAAATCTATATAAATATATATATATATATATATATATATATATATATATATATATATATATATATATATATATATATATATATATATATATATATATATATATATATATATATATACATATCACCCGTGTGTTACCGGGGCCCGAAAGGGGAGCAAAGAATAGTAACACTGCACCCTACCACGCATGTCGTAAAAAGCGACTAAGGAGGGTATGGGCATGGGGCTGTTTACCCCATCCCGTAAAAACTTCGCACAGTGGGCTGATCACCTGCTTGCCAACCAATCTGATTACGGAAACAATGATAGATTGTTTGGTCTGTTTTTGTTCCACAAAGACGCCACTAGGCGTGGTGGAAACAGCGATAGATCGATCAATTTGTTGTTGCCCTAAGACGCCACTAGGCGTACTGGCCACATACTGCTTTGCCGGTTGATGGCTAAGGATGGAAGAAGATACATACATATATATATATATATATATATATATTTGTAAATCATATGTAAACTTACAAATCCATTGCATTCCATTTTTCAACATCCACCCTTCAGCACAAAAGTAGATAGTGTATAGTCTTAATAAATAATAAGGAAATTGTATTTGAACGACTTGTCAATTTTATCATTGTTAAGTAAAATCTGTTTCCTTGTTTTAATATCACAGTTAGTTACACAGCGGGGTGGAAATTTATGACTGTCTCCTCTCTACTATTTTTTCGAGATCAGATCATTTACAGCCGTAACTAATTTGTGATACAAGTAGTTCTCTCAGACACTGGGATTTCACCATTTTCTGCAGAAATTCTATTTCTGTAATTGTCAGTACTATACTGATCCTAGAGCCAATAAAAACCTCACGCTACCCATATATATGATTGATTGTCGAAAGGTCCATAATATGGTTCATTGTCGAAAGGTCCGTATATATGGTTGATTGTCTAAAGGTCCATAATATGGTTGATTGTCGAAATGTCCATATATATGATTCATTGTCGAAAGGTCCACATATATGGTTTATTGTCGAAAGGTCCATATATACGGTTGATTGTCGAAAGGTCCATATATATGACTGATTGTCGAAAGGTCAATATATATGATTGATTGTCGAAAGGTTCACATATATGGTTGATTGTCGAAAGGTCCATAATATGGTTGATTGTCTAAAGGTCCATATATATGGTTGATTGTCGAAAGGTCCATATATATGATTGCTTGTCGAAAGGTCCATATACAACTGTCGAAAAGAGTGTGCTGTGTGGAAACGTAGCGAACACCAAAAGAAACAGAATTTTCGGTAATGGTCTACTAAATTAAATACGATGCACCTGCGTGTGGTACTTTTAGAAATCATAAAAACTGAGAATAAGAAGATAATCCTAAATAAGTAGTGCAGGAAATGCAGACTGGCCACTGAACAGCGTAGGAGAATCTTCTTCTTCTTCTTCTTCCGTCCTTAGCCAACGACCGGCAAAGCAGTCAGTGGCCATTACGCCTAGTGGCGTCTTAAGGGCAACAGCGAATAGATTTTCTTTGCCGTTGTTCCCATCACGCCTAATGGCGTCTTTAGGGCAACGACAAATCAATCCGTTTGCTGTTGTTTCCGTAATCAAAGTGACTGGCAAACGGGTGATCAGCCCGTTGGGGTAGGAGAATCTCATGACCTAATATTGTCTGTGACATATGGCACTCCTTGTTTACCACTCAGCTTTATAACTGGGTCGATGTTATGATCTGCCAACGGCTACAAAGCTCATAGTGTGGGCGGAATAGTTGATGTTTAGTGTAATTTTTCCTCAAAGAGAAACGAACGTTAATCTCACGATATCACCAGTACTCGAGGCATCGCTTCAAAAGTGGAGATACACACGGCAACATGAAAATAGATAACATATCGTTATCATTATCTTTACTCTTCAGCGTCCTGAGAAGCATGTCTTAAACAAGTTCACACCAAGCCTTTAATAATGTCAGTGCCATCCGTTCAAGATCTTTTCATGTTTTCTTTATCCCGTTCATGTCTGTTTTCAATTTCTTTCTCCATATGATTTTTATCTCCAATTTCATTTCTTACTCTGGGGATTCCAGAACAATCTTCTGCCTTGTAAATCTATTAACAGGTTTCCTCAATGTGTGTCCTATCTAGCACTAGCATCTTCTTCTCAGCTTTTGTCCCACTGCCACTTGTCTGGTTCTTGTCATCAGCTCGACTTCGGTGATCTTGTCATACAATTTCTTAATTACTTACTTAATCGTTCCTCTTCTACCTTGGGATGTAGAGGTTAGCCAGAGAGGGCGCCGTGCTATCTTATCAGCTGTCTTCCTTTTGGCCTCGTTCCAGTCTAGCCCTCGGTCCTTCAAAGAGTATCTGATGTCCTCTCAGCGTCCTGGAGGTATGGATCCCTGGTTCTTGGTTACCCATGTGTGTCGCGGTCAATCCTCCTATTTTACGCAATCGCCCATTTAAGAAAATCTGTAGTTTTTTTTTTGTGTCGTTATTGTCGGTCTCTATGCTTCAGAATCATACAATAGGACTACCTTAACATTCGTGTTTAAGATTCTTATTTTTGTATTTGGTTTGATTTCTTTTGAGTTCCATATATTTGACTATGCGGGGAAAGCTCCTCTTGCTTTTTTTTTTTTTTAATCACTGTTAACTTCAGCTTTGTCTATATTGCTTGTCAAGATATACGTTTGAGCTCACATATTGCTTGTCAAGATATACATTTGAGCTCACATATTGCTTGTCAAGATATATGTTTGAGCTCACATATTGCTTGTCAAGATGTACTTTTGAGCTCACATATTGCTTGTCAAGATTATACGTTTGAGCTTACATATTGCAAATTCTAAACATTTTATACAGATACAAAATTGAAGTTAAGGAACAAATGGCAACACAGAACCATCACAATAACTGCAGGATCGAATTAACTTTTTTTTTTTTTTTGGTCTTCAGTGAAAAAAAAAGACTTTAGAAAAAACAAAAACAAAACACACACACCCCACACAAAAGAGAAGCGAGTCCATACTACCAGGACCGGCGTGCCGGTTCTATTTAAAAACGGGTGTTAATTTTGCAGTAGATTTTTTAAATCAAATTTAATGATACTGTGAACGAAGATAGATAGTAATAAAACGTCTTACTAGATTTAGACTTACTTCGTCGATTTAAGAAGATAAGCAAAAGTGAAGATAACTTTGCAAAATGGTTTTAGTAAAATATAAGAAATAATTAAACACTCATTTTTTCTCTCTCGTTTAAAAATAACATTAAAAAAATTAAATATCTCGTTTTTCCTCTTTGCCTGTGGAGGTATACACATTATTTTGTTATGTTATTAATATAATTTTGTTGGTGAATGTATGAAGAGCTGAAAGTTATTAGTTGTTGCGTCCACATATAAACGTTATTAGCCGTTGATCCATCCGATAAATGGTACTGTACTGCTGGGTGAGACGCCAGATGAGGATTTTGGTGGTTATGAAAAAAGATAAAGTTATTGATGGTTGTGATTTTTTTTTTTTTTTTTTTTTTTTTTTTTTTTGCGTTCGCCCGCTAATACTCGAGGCGAAATCTCAGGTTATTATTTTATGTCTAACCTGACATTGATTTTACGTGAGTATCCCTTTATTTCTTGTACAGACAGGTGTCCCTCGCCATTCAGGCAAATACTCGCCGATTTCGGAGGTACCCATTGCAGCTGGGTCGGCTCAGGAGCCGCCAGTCCCTGGTCGACGACACTCCTTCAAATGTCCTCGCCAGGTCTCGAGTTAATCCAGTCCAAATCCCGGTCGACGAAAAATCCTCAAATGCCGTCGCCCGGGTTTGATCCTGTATCACCCGGTCGCCAGAGCGGTGTTGTAACCACTACGCTAGCGCGGCTCCCATGGTTGTGATAAAATGAGATTAAAAGATAACAGTTATTGACAGTTGTGCCAGATTTAAGAGACAAAAGTTATTTATGCTAAAAATAGCTGTAGGGCACTGTACTTACATAAGTACAGTATTTCGTTGTATAAGAGAGTGGTTGAGAATATTACAAGGGGTAACGCATTGCTGTGATTTCTCACCTTTATTTATTTATAATTGATATTGAAAGATACATGTCATTTGTTCTAATTGTTGACGTTAGATTAAAAAAAGAGATATTTGTCATCTGTAATCTTAATTAATTGTTTTTATCTCGGACGGGACAATGCAGAAAACACGCTCACACCCACGTGCATGATTTGCCCCTGGGTCAGAAAACCAAAGATCTGATACAGCCTTGATGAGAAAAACTCTAGTTTTTGGCTTTTCTGTCGTCAGTGCCAAATATCGGGTTAACTTCTCTGGTAAGGGTTAAGAACTTCTTCCGCAGGCAGATTTGGCCTAGACAGATATAAATGGGAGCACAGTTGTATCACTGTCAGAGTTTGTCGGCAGAATATAACACCAGATGGTCCCGTTAGTATTTGTGGCAAATGATAGACAATGAACTGTCCGCGCTCGTGACCTCTCAGAGTTAGTAGAGAATTACCCAAAATCTCTATTAATTTACTAATAGGCAAGCTTGTAGTCTAGCAACAGTACCACAAACCAACTGACGCATATATCTGTGGTGTGAAGACTACTTTTCCAAGGTTGTAAGTTTATTTTCCGACGACAAAAGGTTTACCTAAATTAAATCACTTTTAAACGGGGAAAATATTTCTTTGAAATCAAAAGTAGTGATCGTTGACAGAAACGAACACAGACCCTTGCCTCGTGTCAACTCTCCTTCTGGGAGTTCCAGTATAATAAATCTTACAATAGCACCATTCTAGTATGGAAAGTTCCAAAGGTTGTTACAGCCGGGAGTTGTAGTGAGGATAAGCTCTCACTGCAGATAAATGCTTCTATGGCACGCGCCTCAAGCAGCCTCTGACAACCAAGTCCAGCTCCCGGCCTTCACGTGTGGCTCAATTTGAGCCCGGCGGAACTGTTTTCACTGACGGGAGAAGGGGCAAAGGCGAGCGACTGGCGCCTTAAAACCAGCAGCTTCGGGCAGATAGGGCTCGTGATCCTTGGTTGGTAGCTTATCTAAGAGAAGGAACTCTGAATTCAAACCACCGCTGCCTTGCGGGAATATCCATTTATGGAATTGGCTTCGGGAGTAAACCCTGAGGATAAATCCGGAGTCGGAGTCCCTAAGGCAGTCTAATGTCGATTCGACATTATTCTGGCAACTCCTGCGATGTGGCTGGTACCAAACTGTATTGGCTACTGCCGTTCCTTTGGATCTACCAGCTGTGTGGAGAGGGGGAACATGCTGCATGGGCAACAGCTTGATCTCCATATAACTGCCCAAGCTCGCGCCCTGGAGAGGACACTACAGCTTCACCTTATAGGTGTCGGCAAAACACGGGAAGTAGCAGTTACCGGTTATAAGCATTTTGCCCAATTGGCGTAGGGCATGGCGCCAGGGGCTACTTCCGACAGTGGGAGAGGTTCTAGGATCTCACTGGACAGCTACCGCCCGCTTCAAGCTGGGCAGCCCCCAGTCAATAAGGTGTTGTCCCGCCACTGTCTGCTTTCCTCAATGGGTGCATGGGGATTAGGGTCAAACCCGAACTGTGGACAGAAAATTTTGCACCAAGCAATTATCAGAATAATAGAAATAAGCAAACTCTCAGATTGGGATGCTGGAACGTCCGGACTATGTTGACTGGACTATCCGAAAACCTACAGGACGTAAACGATGTAAGGAAGACAGCCATAATTAATGATGAGCTTAAACGACTTCAGGTGGATATAGTTGCACTTCAGGAAACGCGCCTAGCAGACTCTGGAACGGTGAGCGAGAAGGACTACACATTTTATTGGCAAGGGAAAGATCTTAATAAAACAAGAGAGCATGGAGTAGGTTTTGCGGTCAAAAAATCGCTAACTAAAATGGTTGAACCAGGCGAGAATGGATCAGAACGCCTGTTAACGCTCCGCCTGCAAACTAGCACAGGTCCCATCACCCTTGTCAGTGTGTATGCTCCTACTCTGTACTCTGCCTCAGAAGCTAAAGATGAGTTCTACGAGAATCTAGCAGCAGTCATCAAAAGCATACCTAGGCAAGAACAGCTTGTTCTCCTTGGTGACTTTAACGCTAGAGTGGGTGCCGATAATGTTTCATGGCCTTCATGTCTGGGCAGGTTTGGTATTGGCAAGATGAATGAAAATGGACAACGGCTCTTAGAGCTGTGTGTCCACCATGACCTCTGCGTGACCAACACCTACTTTCAGACAAAACCCCAGCATAAGGTGTCATGGAGACACCCACGATCCAAGCACTGGCACCAACTGGACCTAATTCTCGTCAGAAGGCCACTTCTCAGGTCTGTGCTCTCCACGCGCTCGTACCATAGTGCAGACTGTGATACAGATCACTCCTTGGTTTGCTGCAAAATCAGAGCACAACCAAGAAAACTCTATCGTGTCAGACATGAAGGGAAACCACGCATTGATACCAGCAAGATGTCAGACCCTGTCATGATCGCTCAATTTACTGCGACCTTCAAGAAAGTGCTCAGCAGCCCTCAGCATGGTGATACTGTTACAGAGAACTGGGAGCATCTACGGAACACCATTCAAAGTACTGCACTTGCCACCTTTGGTAAGAAAACGGCAGAGTCAAATGACTGGTTTGTAGTAATTTTTATCTGAGAGGGTGCTGATGAATATTGGTCCCTTTAGAGTGTAAAGTGATATTGAAGGCTCTGTGAGAATAAGGATTTAGGAGAATGAGGTAGTAGATTCACAAGCGCTGGGAAGGAGCAAGGACAGTCTCTTATTACGACAATATCTGTTTTCTCACAGACTACTCCTATCTCTCTTCTGCACAAACAATTGTTTGTCAGTTCCAGTCGCTCAACGTACATGAATACAACCTACACAGATGGAAATGTTTGGAGTTTTAGGCCAACCGACAACCAACTCAAATAAATATTAATACCTTTATTATCATAAAGGACTCACACATAATTGTACATTTACAGTCAAAAATCAAAGGTTACAGAATACAAATATAATAAGGGAAGAGGGGGTTTTGAGGAGAAATATCCCATCCACCGTTTCCCGTTTATATTTACTAACAGACAAAACCCGGTCCCAAAGACAAGAAGGGGGGGGGGGGGGGGGGGGGGGTCAGAGATAGGCAATTTAACCCACTGGTAAATTTATTACTCTGAGGCAAGGGGTTACAGAAAGAAGGGGGGGGGGGGAAGGGTGTAGAGGAAAGCTAGGGTTCTCAATTGTCTCCCTTTAAATCAACAAATTTTACGGGAGGGGGAATGAACACAGTTACCCAATCCCGCTAGGAGAGATCCCGTACAAGGAATATAATGCACCTTAGTACAAGGTCGAACTAATTAAAAGGGTAAAGAAAAGATAAATCTCCTTTCATTCAAAAAAAAACACACTAGGGCTGGCCATCCCCACAAACACACACGCAGACTTACCGAAAGGTGAATTCTGGCACTTCATAGGAAATACATTAAAAAAACAGCACTAAACCTTGGCTTAGGTAAAAGTATTTTCTTCCGTGTACAGCCCCAGATTTTGCGGGTTGTTGAAGTTAACAAAGTGTCCCGAAATCGCTGGACGTTGAAGTTTAACGGTACTGTTTGTTTATTAGATAAAGTTCCTAAAGAAAGGCACAGGCACTTGGCTAAGCGTGAGGTATGGGGTAGTTCCTAAAATTGGCACAGCTGGTGGAGATAACTTCCTTTTTCCGTAATGTCACAAGTTAAGAAAACACTGAGGTAAGTTCTTCTTCGGGGGGGGGGGGGTAGGGGGGGGGGGGGTTAAAATCCACTGAATATACGTGACAGACAGTGTTCAGGTAGATCGGTGGTTTTTCTTCACAAATAGGGGCAGTGAATAAAATATGTTCTGCTTCCAGTTTTCTTTAAGGACTCTATATGAACTAGTATTTTTAAAGTGTTTCTTGAATGGCTTTATTCTCAGTTACGTTCAGAGGAGCGGGGCCCATTACAGGTCGCCACAAGTTTAGCTTTAAAAAAGTTCATATGTTACTGGAGTTATCGAATTGAGTTTGGCAGAACTCTGTATATAATTAATAATTGCTGGGATGCAGGTTGAATGATCGTTCTGAATGAAAGATAATCAAAACAAGAAATGCATTACAAATCATATTATAATCTGACGCGATAAATTACAGTTAGCCTATTTACTTATTAGCGCCGTCAATTAACAAATCAGGAAAACTTCCCGTGAGTTAAAAATAATTAAAAGCACATCTATCCATACAGAACTAAACTGTATTAAAGTTATAATTCTCTTTAACGTCTGCAAAATAAATTTACGCGTCAATTGTATTAGGAAATACTTTTAGCTGTAACATTAGTTTGCACTAGAACTTTGAAAATGGGTTTATTTAATAAGGTTAAATTTACACCACAATCCATTGAAATCAATTGAAATAACTCGACCACTGATCACTCGAAGCTAATGTATAAATTACCGTCTGCACAGAAAGAATACACTCCAATAGTCACGAAGGTAGATGAAATCCAGCAGGAATCCGACTATGCTAGTGCAACTAGGATTCTGTCAGAGCGAACGATAAAATGCAGTTTCTCGGAGTTCTCTATTTATACTTCTCGAATGTAACTTGAATAGGGCGTGTTAAATTTTCGCACCTTTCTTGAACTTGAGCAAAATCCGGGGTACCTCGCCGATGTGTTAATCGCTGCGATTCCTTCGTTTCCCCCGGTCTACCGATTTCCTTCCGTCTCAGGCTTCTAGCATGAGAGTCTGAAAAGTTTCCGAGAAGCTGACTCTGTGAGCTGCGAGTTCCCTGTTTCTTTAGATCGTGTACCGCCGCGATTGAATTCTGAGATCTGTCTGTCTTTGATGGTGCCACTGTTCTGAGAGCCTTGGCAACTCCCACCAGGCGGGGTGACAGCCAGGTAAGAAAATGATCTGCTGTTTATTGCTCTAGAAACAGGAGTGAGTCTGTGGCCCGTCCTCTTTTGGGCCGGCGTTAAGGAAAAGATTGCAATAAATCGTTCTCAGAAATGGTTGTGGGCGGGATTTAATCTCCCATCAAAGGCCATGCGATCTCAAACGTTCGCATAAGATAGCAGGCTACATATTAATGATCCAGTGTGTAAGGTTCTCGTGGAAAAGCTGCATGCCGGTAAAAGTTACAACAGATGATCAGGGGTTCTAAAGTTATGAGAGGCCAATATTCTGTTATCATCCATCGAGTCAGGGAAATTTATTTGTCATACTTAGACGTACGTCACATGGTTTGATGCTTCATCAGATGTGATGGCACCTGTCACTGAAGCTAAGCGCAGTGCTATGAATGAATACAAACGTTCACCGAGTGCTAGAACCCTACAGATCCTGAAGGCTACGAGAAGCAAAGTTCAACAAACTGCTCGATGCTGTGCAAATGACTATTGGCTCCAGCTCAGTGAGAGCATCTAGATTGCAGCGCAAACAGGCAACATTAAACAAATGTATGACGGTATAAAGAAAGCACTTGGCCCCCAAAAAAGTAAGACGGCACCGCTAAAAACCATCAGCGGAGAGAAGCTAACCGATAAGGGTAAGCAGATGGAGAGGTGGGTCGAGCACTACTCTGAGCTTTATGCTAGAGAAAATACCGTTACGCCTGCAGCCCTTGATGCTGTCAAATGTCTGCCAACTATGGAGGAGCTGGATGCCGAACCAACATTAGAGGAACTCAGCAAGGCCATTGATAGCTTGGCCTCTGGCAAAGCACCAGGCAGTGATGGGATTCCTCCTGATTTAATCAAATGCTGTAAGAGCACGCTATTACATCCCCTGCATAGGATGCTGTGCCAGTGCTGGGAAGAGACAACTATTCCTCAAGACATGCGAGATGCCAAGATTGTAACACTGTACAAAAATAAAGGAGACAGAAGTGATTGCAATAACTACAGAGGCATCTCTCTTCTTAGTATTGTTGGTAAGGTTTTTGCCAAAGTCATCTTAATGCGACTACACATGTTAGCTGAGCGCATATATCCAGAGTCTCAGTGTGGTTTCCGAGCTGGTAGATCAACAACAGACATGATCTTCTCTGTCCGCCAGCTTCAGGAAAAATCAAGAGAGCAGAAAAGGCCTTTATATATCGCCTTTATAGACCTCACAAAAGCATTGGACCTGGTTAGTAGGGATGGACTCTTCAAAATCCTCCTGAAAATAGGCTGCCCTTCTAAAATGTTGGAAATGATAAAGTCATTCCATGACGACATGAAGGGAACAGTCCAATATGCTGGAAGCACGTCGCAGCCCTTTGACATACGAAGTGGCGTTAAACAAGGCTGTGTTCTGGCTCCGACCCTCTTCGGGATCTTCTTTGCCTTACTCTTGAAACATGCATTCAGAGATGCAACTGAAGGAATATGCCTTCACACTAGGTCAGATGGCCGTCTGTTTAATCTTTCAAGGCTGAAGGCAAAACAAAAATCAGAAGGGTCACTATAAGAGACTTGTTCGCTGATGATGCTGCAGTCGTCACACAAAACCAACAGGAGCTTCAGAACTTGATGAATCGCTTCACTAAAGCATGCAAGGACTTTGGCCTCACAATAAATCTACAGAAAACGAATGTGCTGAGTCAGGATGCGGGTGCTGCACCAGTTATCACTATCGATAACTATGAATTGGCAGTGGTGCACCACTTCACATACCTAGGGTCTACCATCAATGACAAACTCTCACTGGATACAGAAATCGACAGCCGCATTGGCAAAGCTGCAGCTACCTTTGCCCGCCTCACATCGCGTGTTTGGGGAAACTCCAAACTCACAATGAAGACCAAAGCTGCGGTATATAATGCATGCGTCACCAGCACACTCCTATATGGCAGCGAGACCTGGACGACCTATGCTAAACAAGAAAGAAGGCTCAATACCTTCCATTTACGGTGTCTACGCCGCATCCTCGGCATTTCACGGAAAGATAAAGTGACAAATGTCGAGGTGTTGTCACGTGCTGGCCTTCAAAGTATGTATACACTGCTTAGACAGCGCAGACTTCGCTGGCTTGGCCATGTTCGCCGCATGGAAGATGGTCGCATCCCAAAAGATATCTTCTACGGACAATTAGCAGATGGCAAGAGAACAGTTGGGCGACCACAGCTGAGGTTCAAAGATGTGTGCAAGAGAGATATGAGGGCACTGGACATGGATCCAGCAACATGGGAGGATGAAGCTGCCGATCGCTCTAAGTGGCGATGCTATTTACGGCGCCACCTCAGATTGGGCGAAGAGAGGCTCACACAACAAGCAGAGGAGGGGAGAAAACGTCGAAAGGAGCACCAGGAAAATAAGCAGCTGAGGGCTGTCACCTCAGGGGCGCATTCCCATAGTCAGTTATGACTGAAGGGGCTATTATTATTATTAGTATGGAAAGTATATGATACGGTTTGGAAATTTCTGTTCGAGGGTACATAGTGCCTTATTTTATTTTTTTTTTTTAAATAAAATGTTGCCTCGTTTTGGCGAGGCGCGTCCCGTTCAACCTAGTCGGTTATATTAGGGCGCATGTCCAAATATAAAAGACCTTTAGGTCTGGAGAATTTGACACATAGTGCCTTAGAGTTTATCTTAACACGCATTTTCACATAAACGTTAACAACGGTTACTTGTGTGTTATACTTTTTTCAGAGTTTTACTGTTTCTTAATGCAAATGATACAGTGATGTAAATTCTGTAATTAGAGGCTGTTGATATCACGGTGACTGATAATTTATTTTACCATCACGTCCCATTTTTTATTACTCTTTTAATGTTCTGGTTTCCTGGACTTTTTGTATTTCTTTTCTTTCGGATTCTACCTACGTGGCCCATTATTCCTCTCTCAGACCCCACCCTGCGGCTTTGTTTTCGTTCTGGCCTTCATTATAAATTCCCCACTGGTCAGTAGCGGTCAGCTCAGATAACGATAATATTACCTGAGCTGCACCTGGCGTTTGTCTGACCAGAGGAATGTCTCTTGCGCGTAACGGGTTTGATCTCCAGCGAGAAATAGTTCTTTGAAGCGAACCGCTAGACTGCTGATGTCAACAGCGGAATCAAAGGGGGAGATAACACTCACGTTCGTTCTGAGAGATTTTGTTGTGGCCCGTAAACGCCGCAGTGAGTGCTAGAAATATTACGAATATCTATGAAACTTTTCGCTGCTGTCTTCTGATGTGTCCCTCTAGAATAATATTTGTCTTACCCAATATTGCGTTATACGCAGTTCATCCGTGGGAACACGCGATGGATAGCATCTGAGGTAGACTATAAAATTAGATAGATTTAATCAGTCAGGAACACTCGAAACATTTTCCTGCCCGTGATGACCAAATGAGACTAAGGCAAACGTTAACACAGAACTAAATTGTGTTGCCTATTTTCTCGTCATTCTCGGGTTTCAGGATATACGGCATTGCTAGCGCAAGATTCCAGTCAGGCGAAGAACGACCCATACTCTTCGAGCTAGCGGTTTCTGAAAAACACCTAGCACCACGAGTGGTCACCCCATACCTGAAGCAAAACCCTTTTGCCAACGCCCATCCCTCTAATGGGAAATAGCTCACGCAGCGTGTAACGAGCCATCGCAAATCTGGAAAGCTTGTATTGCAGTAGTGGTTTCCTACTCGTCTTTTGCTCACCAGTCAGGGCATTGTGGTTTCCAACATATCTATCAGCCCAGCGTCTTTAGCAGAATTTAAATCACCAGACTTTGTGTGCTTAAACGGAGCGCTCGGTCATAAATCAAGTCCACAACCCAGCCAAACTGGAGTTAAACATCAAGTACGCAGGCCAACTTACACATGCTGGATAATAGCACAGTGGGCCGATTGTCCTAAATTTGACCTCGTCTTGTGTGTGTTTTCGGGTCATCCAAAACCTCCGCACGTATTAGCGGCCAGTCGGATATAGACAGAGTATCTACAACCTATCTCGCTATTCGGGTGTAACCACCAGGCATGGATAGTGTCTACAGTGTATTTAATAGTGAAAATTCATCACCTATAGGAGGATATATATATATACCTAACGAAACTACCTGGAGTATTGATCGTGGTCCCCCAAAAACGGAAGAATTGAAGACTCTGTTTATTCATGTCTCGGTGTTCTACAGGTTTTATGTTGGGGTTTGTGTGTTCGTTGGTGTGTAATTTCATATTTGTATACTCAATGGGATTATCGAGATTGTCTTATATTGTTGTACTGATATACATTATTTTCATATATATTCTGTTTTCTTTAATAAATATTTATTAACGCGCTGTTCACGACCCTTTCATCCATACTTAGTATTACAAGCTCTTTACTATAGTCTCTATTTTTGACAAAAGAAGAGAGAGAGAGAGCGGGTGCTGCTTAGACTATTTAGTGTGTTGAGGCTTGGAGAGAGAGATAACTTTAATGAATCCTCTTCCAGGTTGGTCTCAAGTTCACCATATTTACACAATATCTATGTGTAATCTATAATTTTGCCAGTTCACTACCATTGTCTAACTCGACAAATACTCTAACACTTCAACTCAACCACGGGTTGCTGGTATCACTGCTGAGTTTTGGGTTAGAAAATCTGACGACTATTGTTGTTAAAGTCAGAATTTTTTTTTTTTTTTAGGGTTAAATATTTTTCCAGGTAGTGTAGCTCTTTAATCTGAGATAAGAAGCTACAGATAGTCAGTTACTAGCTTGCATATGTACCAAGGGAAGGTGTTCATTCGGATGATAGTAACCAATCCTCTCAATAGCTAAGTACTGACAGAAGTGGGGTGGAGTGATGATAATACGTTTTACATCACTTAGATTTTTTTTTTTTTGGGAGTTTTGGGGTTTTGCTTGTCGCAATCAGAGTAGCTACAAACTTCTCGACTTTTAAGGTGTTCCCATGCTAGCCTAGATTTTATTGATTATTGAGTGTTAATTCACAAGGAAGTTAATCAGCACCTAGTGAACTAGGTAACTAAAATCTCTAGGTCTATTCTTGCATAGTGTTTGCTCACCCAGATATAATGGCCGATCTAGCTAAAGTGCATAAGATTGCACTTGAGGTAGCTGAGTACATGGAGTACGATGATAGCGAATTTCAGCCCTTTCTAGAATATGCAGTGAGCATGCAGGATCAATACGAAGTAGACGACTGGTTTAACAACCGTTTAATCTTGGCATGGCCTTGTGCAAAAGCTGGGGAGAGCAAAGCATCCATCCGAAAGTATGTAGATGAAGTGATAGAAGAGAAGCAATTGGAAACAAAGCGACAAGAAAGAGCCAAGAAATGGGAGATGGAGCAACAATTAAGGGACAAGCAATGGGAGATAGAACGACAAGAACGGGACAAGAAATGGGAGGGAGATAGAAAGACAAGAAAGGGACAGAGAAAACCAAGAAAGGGCCAGGCTACACCAAATCAGAATGAATGAACTGGAAAGCCAAACCCGGAGGATGGAAACAGTTACTAACTGTTGACAAGATATAGTAATAAGTTATCACCGTTTCCAAGTGTTACTATATCTCAGTATGACAGATACAGTGATATAAATGTTGAAATCAGAAGCTGTTGGCAAGATGTTGCAACAAGTAGTCGCCATATTTAAGTGTTACTATATTTCAATACTGCAAATAAGCTTTTAAATTATGTAAACGGAAGTTGGTGACGAGTTATGGAGATAAACAAATGCCAGTACTAGTAAATTTTAAGCATGTAGAAAGCACTAAATTATAGGCACTCATTCATATACTAAACCACAAGTCAGAAACACATGTAGCGATTACTTCAACGACTCAACACGGTTCCTTGAACAGACCACATTGCATATCTGCAAGAAGGCATTACTCATATTGGCCAGCTGAGCAGACCAGGATATGCGATCGAAATCCAGTGTTGCAGATTCCCTCTTTCGTTTATGTTGTCTAATGTGTTGACCGATTTATTTAAATCTGCACGATCTGGGTAATGTTTGTCACAAGATCGGCGAGGGTCGATCGGCAAGTAAAAATACCAGGTGAATATTTTATTAAACTTAACATTTCTCACAAGAAAACAGAACAATGACCTATTTTTCAACAGGGTCTGTCCTTCAACAAATAAATTAAAATTTCGCGACGAGAACAATTATGTGACAGCTGCTTGTACGTCACGTCAGTTAGGTCTGTGACCACTAAGAAGCTCATTTATAGAGCTGAAAGAATATGAAGCTGTTTGTTGCGAAGTCCGGTCTTCTTCTTCTTCTTTCTTTGATCCTTAGCCGCCGACCGTCAAAGCAGTCAGTGGCCATCACGCCTTGTGGCGTCTTGTAGGGCAACAACAAATTGATTCCACTTTGCTCGGTCGGTGGCCATCCTTCGTACAGTGCCCCAACTCCGGTTCATTCTTTGCATCTCAGCCTCCACAGTCCTCCGCCAAGTTGTTTTTGGTCGGCCTCTCTTTCCTTTTCCTTCAGGGGTCCAAAGCATAGCTGTTCTTGTGATGGCATCGGGGTCTATTCTGAGGACATGGCCAACCCAGCTCCAGCGTCTGCCAGCTATGATGGTGTGCATGTCCTCTTGCTTGCTACGAGTAAGCAGATCTTGGTTAGTGATGGTATTCGGCCAAAAGATTCGGTGAATTTTTCTTAAGCATGTTGTGTGAAAAGAGGACAATTTCGACATTTCCTTCTCTGTAACTCTCCAGCATTCCGCACCATAGAGAAGCACAGAAAGCACACAGCTCTGATATAATCTTAATTTTGTGCTTGTGCTGTACTGGGAGGACTTCCAGATGTTGTTTAGGCTAAAGAAGGCTGTTCTTGCCTTATTCATTCTGATGTTGATGTCTTTGCCTGCCCCGCCGTCTGGTGTTACTATGCTTCCTAGGTATGTGAAGGTATCTGTCTGTACCAGTTGCTGATTCCTTACTGATATGGGCTCAGGGTTGCTCACATTGAGCGTCATGACCTCAGACTTCTTTAAATTGATGTTCAAGCCCACCTGCTGGCTAAACTTATTAAGTCTATCCGTTTTTTCCTGGATGTGTTGATGTGAATGTGCTAGTAGTGCAATGTCATCTGCATATTCCAGATCTTCTAATGTAGAAAATGTTGTCCATCTTATTCCTGTTGGACTGCCCTCTGTTGTCTGGCGCATCACCCAGTCTATGACTGTTAAAAATAGAGTGGTTGATAAGGGGCATCCCTGTCGTACTCCTGTCTTCACCTCAAAGGTTAGGTTGCTCTTCCCAACACTACACGTAAAGTTGGCATAGAGGCTTTTTATGATTGACACTATGCAGCTTGGAATTCCATAAGCCCTCAGTATTTTCTATAAACTGTCCCTATGTATGCTGTCAAAAGCCTTTTCAAAATCAACGAAGTTAATGTAAAGCTGTCTTTGCCATTCTGAGCACTGCTCTATAATGTTCCTGACAGTGAATATATGATCTACACATCTTCTGTTCTTTCTAAATCCTGCTTGTTCTTTCCTCAGTTTGTGGTCTACTGCCTTTGAAATTCTCTGTATAATTATCCTGCCTAGTATTTTGCTGGGAACTGAGAGAAGAGTGATTCCTCTCCAATTATTGCAGTCTGCAAGATCTCCCTTCTTGGGCAATTTGACAATTATTCCTTTGTTCCACTCTGATGGTGTTGTCCCCGTTTTCCAGACTTGTGCAAATAGTGGTTCTAATAGTTCTGGTGCTAGCTCAGGGTCTGTCTTAAATAGCTCTGCATTTAAGTTATCATGGCCCGGAGCTTTGCCGTTCTTTAACCCTTTGATTGATGTGATAATTTCTTCTTTTCGTGGAATGTCTGTATTTACATCTAGATCGTTTTCAGCTTCAGGAACATTCAATTGTGTCTCTGGTGGTTCATTGTTCAGAGTTTCTCTGAAGTGCTCTGCCTATCTTGTTTCTTGTCCCTCTGCTGTCGTGATGAGATTACCTTGCTTATCTCTTACTAATGTAATATTGTTTGCACCTCGTTTTCCGCTGATGAATTTAGTTATTTTGTATACTGTGCTTTGTTCATTTCTCAGTGCTGCCTCCTCTGCCTGTCTTGCAAGATCGTCTATGAAATTCCTTTTGTTGGCTCGAGTTTGGCGTTTAACTTCCTTGTCCAGCTGACTGTACTGTTCGCTATATAGTTGCTTTAACCTGGGGGACTTCGCTTCTGTTTTCTTTCTTTTCATTTCCTTTCTCATCGTTATCGTGTTTAATGTTTCTGGTGTTATCCAGTCTTGCTTCTTCCTTTCCTGGAATCCCAAGCATGATTTGCTGCTTTCCTTGTCCGGTCTGGTCAGCGGATATTCAACACATCCCATCCAAATTTCTGCACTAAGGCTATGTACGTCGAGCTCTATGTGACCCTGTGGCGTCATGTACATGCACAAGGTGCCTGCAAAGAAGCACTGCTAGAAGTCTGCGTATAGCCAAGCCTTCTGTAAATTGCGCAAAACAGCAGAGTATGTGTCAGCATTGATTATTGCCCTAGATTTCACAAGCTGTAGAACCCCAGAACTTCACAGCCATCACCTTACCAGCAGAGGGTGATACTTTCAATATTTTTATTTGACCTTGGAGATCTGCTATGCCTCCATTCCGTGGAAGATTTATATGTTTTCGGACTAAAGTGGCGTGCACAGACTATATAGTTTCTGACGATGCAGTCGAGAAAAGAATTGTCATTTTCCGCGTTTTGCTGCAGAGTCGAAAGGGAGGCTCATCATTCAACGAACGTTTAGGTTAACTTGTCAGCATCCTTGTTGTCACGAAACAGTTTTGGCCTGAATCGATTCTTCAGTTCGTACCATATTCCATTCTGTTTTGTTGTTTTGCCAATTATGTGATCATGGAGAAAATCAACTCTTTCCTTTAGCAATAAACATCTATACCACGCAAACTGGCGGTTTATTACATTGCCACCATGCACATAAATAAGACGCAGATGGATTTCAGTTGCAGATTTGCCCAAAGCAATCACATAAACGGCAGATATTTTTACTAGACAATGCATTTAGATGAGCTGCTCTAACTGCGTACCCGTTACGCATGCGCCCCACCCAAATGCTAGTTTTCTGGATTCAGCTCTGAGTTTATACGTGACAATGCAGAAACTGCTAAATTGTCTTGCTTATCAGAAATATTCACCTTGTATTCTTATTTCGCGACCGCAGTCGCACGAGCAACAGTTATTTATTTTCCTGTTTGTATTTACGCCAACAGCTGTTATGAAAGGCGTGTGTGCGTGTGTCAGCGAAGACTCCGTTTTCTAGGCTAAAAAAAAAAAAAGCACGTTGTGTTATCTAAACATGAACTGCTTGATAGAATCTAGGAAGCAAAGTTGTATTATCATGGGCGATCTTAATTAAAATTTTGTCAGTGTGACCGAAAGTGCGTGCAATAGCAATTTATTTAATTGAAGTCTAATTTATTTACATTTAACTAAAAAAAAAAAATTTTTTCAAACACTTAAGTGTTGATTAATTTTTACATTTTCTGCTTTCTTTCTCAAAGGGCTGCTGTCATAAGTGTCACCAGTGGAAAGACGGAAGCTTCACTAATGCAAGCAGTCCGCATAGTCCAACCGTGGAATTTTGTCAAGAAATGGACAAACGGATTTTCATTTTTATTTTTGTAGTCATTGCTCATGATGGTGGTCAATCTGGGTAGAGCAAATAAAAATGATCATGGGAATACACAGTGACGCCAGGGGGTCGATGCCTCCCTTGGGTCAAGCTAACTACACCATTAGTAGTCAACACAACGCTATTAGCATCGAGGATATTGTAGTTGCCAACAACTTCACCAAAACTAGAGTCAACTTCGTCAAAAATATATCTTGGTGTCATGACCTTCAGGGCAGCGATTTTATCTACACGCCTACCTTGTACTCACCTACCGTCAGATATGTCATCGCTGTCGCTTTTATTCTCGTGATGGTCATCACTGTGGTTGGTAACGCCATTGTTATAATCATCGTCGTCACCGATCGACCACTGCGTCGAATCACCAGCGCACTGGTAAGTACAGTAATAGTAACAGTATCTAATAAGTCTTCATCATCATCACCATTTTCCTTTCAGCCTCATAAGGAGCATGGAGCCACCTGTCCCCTTGCAGGAAGCCTGCACCAAGTATTCATGTGCTCTTGTAGTGGTGGTTTCTGAAGCAGTTTGTTTTACACCATGAGGTTGCCAGCCCTATCCTTGTAATAAGTGATCTCACCTACACTGTTTTACTATAGACTACTGTCAAATAACAGTGTATAATAAATACCAAAAAATGTATCAGTAAGTATTAAATCTCCAAGAGTGTAAAGACTATTGCCACAGTAAGGATCCGCGGTAGCGGAGTGGTTAGTGCACTGGCTTCCTGGCTCGGTGGTCCATGGTTCGATCCCCAGTTGAGGTTTGATTTTTTTAGACCGCAAACGCCTCCAGGGTCGACCCAGCCTCATGAATTGGATACCAGAACAACTCTGAGAAGGTTAAGGCGGCCGGCGTGATGCTGACCACATCACCCCTAGTGTGCCGATGGTCAAGAAGATATGGGCCCAACACCATATCCCCAATATGCTTCAATGGGTGTGTAACGGGATCCTATAGCCACAGTAACAGTAAGTAATAAGTCATCATCATCATCAACTTTTAGCTCCACAAGGAGCATAGGTCTACAACAAGCTTATGCCAAGTCTTCCTGTCACGTGCCATCAGCTCAAGGTCTTTCCATGTATTCCTCATGCCCTTCACGTCTGTCTCCAGCTCTCTTCTCCACATGCTGTTACTATACCTCTTTTACCCTGGAGATTCCAGAACAAGGACTTCCATGGAGTGCTATCAATTTAAAAAAAAATGTTATTTATGATTTTTTATAATTTTTCAAATTGTTTGAAATTGATCGATTAATCTTCGAAATTCGATTAATATGGAATAACATTTTTTTAACCAATCCCAGCCCTAAAAAAAAGTAATAAATGGTCTCTCTAAAACTGTTTACAAGAGACAGTGCCACAGTAACAGTAAGTAGTAAGTAGGCTCTCCATAAGTTTTCACTATAAACTACTGTCACAATGTTAGTAACAGTAACGAATAAGTGGTCTCTCTAAAATTTTAGAATGTAGACTACTTACCAAAAAACCAACAACAACAAAATACCAGGCCTTCGGTTATATCCGAACGCAATTGCCAGTTTAAAAAAAAACAAACACAAACACAAACGCTGTGTTTGAACACTAGCACAGCGTTCATAAAAATCAAACCACAAAAAGGGCCATTAGTGTCTATTAGCTAGTGTGCTGTAGCCCTGAAAAGGGCCAGTCCAAAAAAAATAATGCTAGCACGCCTTTGAAGACCTAAACCAGTTGGGTGTTTATGTGCCTTTTACTATAGGTGAGGCATATTATTTCATTAGTGTTCCACCGCGAGTCCATGAGCTTGCGAACCTTGTTTCTCCAATGGCCTCAGTGGTGTATAATTGTTTAATGGGGTATTCGCAAGCGGAACTCCTAATTAAGTGTTTAGTTTTAATTTAGATACCTTCTCTTGTATTTATAATGCCAGATTATTTATTAACGATTAAAACATAAGCGTTGTTTTCTTGGTCTCGTAACTGGCCTCAATTATTTTAATACTTCAAATAATGAACAGAACTCTATTATGTGCTATTTTTGAACGTGTTAGCCTGGTTGGGTGTACACTATGTTTATCACATTAAGCAGGCGTTGTCATTAATGTATTCTTGAAAACATACATGATACAGGCAGCGTTTTAAAAATGTGTGCTCTGGGAAGAACATTCGCAATTTAGTTGACAAGTCTCTTTAATTCAAAACCTGTGTTCACGTGCACAGGTCACATGTATAGATGACCGTAAGAATCATGCTGTAAATCCATTAACAATATATATATATGTAGTTATCTACCCTTCCAAGATGGAGGTGAAATTCGTTTCTCACCTTAGACGCCGAAAGAAAAACATCAGGAATGTATATATTTCGATGGATATCACCATGTTATGTTAAATTATAGAATAAAAGATACACCAGAGTATCTAGTGGTGTAGATATTTTCCTATAACTGACCTCGAAACCCTCGAATCGGTCGGTTGGATCGGAGGGTTGATCAGTGAGTTAACAATTCACTATCGTAAAACAAGCTATTGTTACCGAAACAGAACCAGACTCGACAGTAAACATGACTCACTCTAATATCTTGGGGGCTAAGGAGATTTCTAAAATTGGATACTGGAATGTAAGAACTATGTATCAAGACGGAAAATTGGAAGAAGTAATTAAAGAAATGGATAATTATAAGTTGGACATATTGGGTGTCAGCGAGTGTAGATGGACGGGGAAGGGCATAAAATATATTTCAGAAGAAAAAAAGCAAATTATATACTCTGGTAGTAATGATAATCGTCACACAGAGGGAGTAGCCATCTTAATGACACAGAAAGCAGCAGCATCGCTTATCAGCTGGGTACCTATCAATGAGAGGCTAATATTAGCTAGATTTCAGACACGATTTTTCAAGCTCTCAATTGTACAATGTTATGCACCAACTAACGACGCTCTTGATACCACAAAAGATGACTTCTATGAAGCACTTCTAAGTACCATCAACACAATACCCAAGCATGACATAATAGCAGTCATGGGTGATTTTAACGCCAAAGTAGGTGACAACAACGATGGAGTACAAAGATATTTCGGTACTCATGGCATAGGCTGTATGAATCAAAATGGCGAAAGACTTCTAGAACTTTGTGAAATATCAAACCTCGTTGTGGCAGACACCATCTTTCCACATAAGAATATCCACAAGATAACATGGAATTCACCTGATGGCAGAACTAAGAACCAGATAGATCACTTCTGCATAAGCGCTAAATTTCGCTCATCAGTTCAAGACGTCAGAGCATACAGAGGTGCAGAGATCGGAAGCGATCATAACCTCTGCATAGCTAAAATGAGAATTAAACTGAAGAAGTTATACCAACCGAATAAAAATAGAAGAATAGATGTACACAGACTGCAATCAAATGATATAAAGAAGGAATATAATGTCAAAATGAACAACTATTTCGATGCTTTAGGCAAAATTGACAACGATATCACCACCAAGACAATCGATACTAAATGGGAACAACTGAGAACAGCAATGACAGAAGCAGCTGTAGCGACCACCGGATACCTAGTACATAAAAAGAAAAAATGGATGAGAGAAGATACTTGGGATAAAATACAAGAAAGGAAAACAGCAAAACTTAAACTACTAGCGGCAAGTACACATAATGCAGTTGAATCTTGCAAACTAACTTATAACTTGTTAAATAAAGAAGTGAAGACAAAAACTCGAAGAGATAAAAGACATTTCATCAATGAACTGGCCGTAGAAGCTGAAAATGCTGCAAGAACTGGTAATAGTAGGTGCCTTTATCAAATTACAAAACAACTATGTCACCAGCCTACTGCTATGGAAACACCTGTTAAAGGTAAATTAGGGAATTCAATACCAACAGAAAAAGAACAAATGAAGAGATGGGCTGAGCACTTCATGGAGGTGCTAAACAGACCACCACCAACAGTAACACCTGATTTTAATAATGAAACATCCACAACCACCTTGCCAATAACTTGCGATGAATTCACGCTGGACGAGATCAAACAAGCCGTTAAAAGATTAAAAAATTTTAAAGCTGCTGGAGTTGACGAAATTTCAGGGGAAATGATTAAAGCAGTTAATGACAACAACCTCTTGAGAATTTTAGATATTATAAATGAAGTATGGAGAGAAGAACAACCACCACAACAATGGAAAGACAGTATTATTGTAAAGTTACCGAAGAAAGGTGATCTATCAGACTGTAATAACTGGCGTGGTATATCTCTATTATCAGTACCTGGAAAATTATTATGTTGCATGATGTTAGAAAGACTTAAATTGCATGCTGACGAAAAGATCAGAGAAGAACAAGCGGGTTTCAGGCCGAAACGATCATGTATTGATCAAATATTCACACTAAGAACAATTATAGAAGAATCAGTGGAAAGGCAATCGCCACTTATTATCACCTTCGTCGATTTTCAAAAAGCCTTTGATAGTCTACACCGCCCATCATTGTGGAAGATACTTACAATCTATGGTTTTCCAACAAAATATGTGAATATAATCAAAGCGCTATATGACAATGCAAGATGTTGTGTTAGAACAAATAAAGGGAATACAGAATGGTTTACAGTAGAAACAGGGGTGAAACAAGGCTGTATTATGTCACCACTACTTTTTGGAATAGCTATTGATTGGGTTATGAGAAACTATACCCACAATGAACAATTGGGTATAAAATGGACAAATGGAAAATTCCTGGGGGACCTGGATTTCGCAGATGATGTAGCATTCTTAAGTTCAACACCAAGACAATCCCAAGAAGCAATAAATAATTTGTGTCATCTCTCGGTTAAAATTGGTCTCCAAATAAATGCCTCTAAAACTAAAGCTATGAACTTTTCTAACGAGACCTTTGATATCATCTTGAACGGGGAAAAACTACAGAAAGTTGAAAGTTTCAATTATTTAGGCAGTAAAATGACTCAGGATGGTGACACAACAAGAGAAATCCATACTAGAATTGCTTTGGCAGCTAGCGCCTTCAATAGATTATCTAACATTTGGAAATTACGATCATTGAATATACATACCAAGCTTCGTCTGTTTAATTCAAATGTTATCTCAGTGTTAACATACGGCTGTGAGAGTTGGAAAATAACAAAATCATTGGAGAACAAGCTGAATACATTCGAGAACAAATGTCTTAGAAAACTCATGAACATCAGTTGGAAAGAATTCAAGACTAATCGACAAATAAGAGAAGACTCTAGGCAGAAATATGTCTCCGACTATATAAGGAAAAGACGATGGTCATATATCGGTCATGTCCTACGAATGCAAAACAACAGAATACCACTACAGGCGCTCACTTGGGTTCCTGAGGGTAAGCGGAAAAAAGGAAGACCAAAAGAAACACTCAGAAGAACAATAATAAGAGAAGGAAGAACGTTGGGCCTAAATAATGTGCAAGAGCTAAGAGGAGTGGCGTCACAACGAACAACCTGGAGAGCACTGGTTTCTGCCTTATGCGCCGTGTTTGGTGCTTAAAGAATTTATTATTATTATTATTATTATTATTATTATATATATATATATATATATATATATATATATATATATCTATATATATATATATATACATATATATATATATATACATATACATATACATATACATATATATATATATATATATATATATATATATATGTATATATATATATATATATATATATGTATATCTATATATATATATATATATATATATATATATATATATATATATATATATATATATATATATATATATATATATATATATAATACTGACTCTTTGCTTCATTTTATTTTATTATTTTATAACGTAGTGTGAGAGTCCGATTGGCAGAGTGGTTACAGCGCTGGGCTCTATCAGCAAAGTTGCCAGGTTCGAAACAGGGTGACGTCACGCTCCAATCTACCCAGCTGTAAATGGGTACCAGAATTGCTCTTGAGTTAGGGAAGGCATAGGCAGTGAGGAAGGGAACTGCTTGCCCCACCTCTTGAAGCTGGGCCTAGTACAGTGAAGTCTCAAACACTTCACTCTCTTACGGCAGTATCTGCTACGGACTATCTATACTTTTTATAACGTAATGTCTAGAGGCAATGTCCGGTCTCGAAAAATCTAGAATGTCTTCGGTAGTTAGACCTTGTTTTTTTTTTGTTTTTTTCTTCATGAACGTTGTCCTTTCAACTTTCTCTCGCGGTTGTCCGTTAGCTCCGTAGCTAGCTCATCTGTAGGCTTCAGCTGGTTGCTGCGTGATGTACCTTGAGATGAGGTGGCCAGATATATGTTTATTTCTTTATTAGGTATGGTGTTGTTCGAGGCAACTTCCTGAATTCTTCATTTCTCATTCTGTCTTTTACGAAATTAGCTTCGCCCACCTTTTGTTTTATGTATTTCATCTCTCACATAGAAAGAATATGATGATGCAGTAGCAGAGACTAATAAAAAGTGTTCACAAATTTATCGTTATAAGAAACTACATTGTTTATATTATCATACAACGTAAGCGTTACTTGGAAGCTAAAACTGTTGTTATGTTGAAAGGGGCAGGTAAAAAGCAAAACTGTAAGAAGATATAGAGAGAGAAAGGAAAGAATATGTGTTGTTTCCCGTGGCAATTTAAAATTTATTTGACTTAACATTTTCAAACTGATCTAAGAAAAAGCATAACTTAATTTTAAGAGAAGAATATTGAACAATCTTAGATATGCAGACGACTAATTATTTCATCCACATCATCATCGTCATAACCACCCTTCTGCTCAGGTAGAGCATAGGCGTTCAATCAGTTCACGCGAATATATCCTATCTTGTAAATCCACTCAAGATCTCTTGCTGTCTTCGTTGTCCATTTTTAAGTCTATTGCCAGCTGTCTTCTCCAAGTATTTTTAGTCTCCTATGTCTGCTACCTTGGTGGATTCAGAACTTTCCTTGCGCTGAATCTGGAGGTTCTCCCAGGTGAATCAACAATCCGGCTTCTTGTTGCTGTTATCTGTGTCTGATTATACCTTGTTTCTTCCAGAATGTGGAGTTTAATTACTTAGTATGCATGACCTACTCATGTTTCTGACTGAAGTTTCTGTGGCGTTAAATTTATACAGGATAGGGAAGACGGCCCCATGTCCAGTCCTCCTTAGTGGCCTCTTGCGACTGCTTGGTTTATTAAATTCTTCTGTGCTCACCTTATTGACCTCGGCAACACACGGGCGAGACAATCCTTATTGACGGTTATTGTAAAGAATTGCAAGAAACTACGAAAGAAGAAATTACTAAAGAGGGTATATTCATAGAGTTATTAGTGCTGAGAAGACAAAAATTATGACAACAAATTAAAGGATCAAAGTAATCAGTATAGGCACACATTTAGAAATATCGAAACAAGTAAAAAACGTAGTATATCTTAGAAACGTAACAGCATGGAATGAACATGCAGAAATCTGTCAATAGAAAGTGTGCACAAGGCAAACATTAAGAGTGTCACGAAATGGATTTAAGACTAAAGGCTGTCTACATATAGTGACAAGACATTAGTGAGAAGAAAGACTGAAATGATAGATTCAGATGAAAATGACAGTGCAAATGTGAAAGTGAGACCATTGGCTCCGAGGTTGAGAACCGAAGTTAACTCTTCCTCGCCACTTCGGACGTCTTAATTGTTATGACCTCGACCACCTCTAACTACCCTAAGAGGATAAGGTTCAATTAAGATTCACATACAGCACGATACAGACAACAAATAACTACTGTACGTAATTAAAATGACTGATTCCAGCTCTAATTTACAAGTTTTATTTACACCTATAAACAAAACTCAAATACATGTCAAATACATAAAAATGCAGTGTAGGCACTCCTAAAAAAAAAAAGTTCAGGAAAAATTACAAATGATGTATCATCAAAACTCCCACCCTTCACCCACAAGTTTCACCTGTATGGAGAAAGAAGGTAAGATTAAATGAACTAAACCACACTGCACTTGGTGGGGTCTCAGATGTCGAGCCTCCACTCCAAACTAGCTATGCTAAACTCTAATGTTACTGCTAAGTTCACAGTCCTCTGGAACTACCACGAATTTTCTACACAATCACTGCGCAGACTTCGTTTCTACCCCGCCTCTCCTGAATTCTCTTGCACAGCTAACCACACCTCTACACTTCAACAGCTGTCCTCGGTTATGATCTACACAAAACTATGTCTCAGTTCTGTTTTTCTGGTCTACTACCTGTAGACTACACTTCAGCAGCTGTCCTCTGCTCTAACATCTGTAGAGAGTATTTTTACCCTTTCTCTCTCCACACATTCAGGAATTTATGACTCGGGTTAAACGCTGGGTTCTGGGCTAGTTAGCTGGTTTTTGCTGCTACCACTTGTTTTACCTGCCCGCTCCCGACTCTGGGTTCAGGCCTTCGGCTTTATTATGGCCGGGACGAATCGAAATAAATTACATCCACGCTGGCAACCTGCCGAGTTGCGTATGTATGAAGATTGAGCATCAGAGCTCCGGATTTTTCCACCAAAATCCCTTGTCACTGGAGAATGTCTTCCCTGCCTTGGGAAAACGTATTTTTTTATTGTTCCTCTGCCTCTGGCGAAGTCTCAAACCCTTCTCTGGTTGAGATGCAAAATCTTGCCGTGGGGAAGGTTATTTGCAACCTTCGCTCCTCCCACTGCGCCACGATACCTGCTGTTTTAGACAGAAAAAAATGCAACAGCTAAACACACAGTAATACATTTCTAATAACAAACAACTCCCCTACTGTCTGTTACCGTTATGCATCTCCATACAACCATAATCAGGCCACCACAGCCCTCTCTCCCACTCAGCTCCCTTCTCTACCTGAGCCCAAAGTAAACATTACCGACCACGATAATACAACACGCAGACCTAGCGTTCTGCCTGGCTGGTTACAATTCACAACAGTATTCTACTGAGGCCTATCTACCTGTCCAAAAATACTTTGGCCCACTTCTTACGCTGACATACAAAATAAAATATCTCTAGAAATCTGATTCCCTTTATAATATTAAATCACATTTTAAAATGATAATACAAATATTATTCTCTTAAAAAATTACATCTCCCGTCTTCTGAGTACACAGAACAACAATGCACAATCGATAACGTATAACCCTGTTAGATGCTAGCATATACATACTGCTTAGAAGTTATACATAACCCCAGGTTACCCATTACAGTTTACAATTCTTACGACCACGTGCTTGTCTCCCCCTCACCCCTCTGAACATCGTCTCAAATAAATATGCAGTAACCAACGCACCCACGTGCTCACAAATTTACACCTCTTTCACTCCCGTCCACAGATCGATGTGTAACTATATATAAATAACTAGTAGCATTACATTCTTAATAAAATCACAAATTACACACGCGCCCGCCATTCTGCAATATAATTCGCAGATGCGGGTTTCTCTCCCGACCTACTTTGAAATAATACTAAATTAATATGAAACAAATATAAAGGTATGTTATAAGGCACTCGTAGGAAATAACATACCTTTATATTTGTTTCATATTAATTTACTGTTTACAGGCCTCGTGGTTTACCTTCCTTATGTGTTTGAAATAATACAAAGCGGGGATATCTCAACTTTTAAACCATACCGCTATTCCTTCAACAAGGAAATAAATGGACCTATAAAGTTTCTCAAGTCTATCGCTAAGATCGTATTGGATGGCTCTGGCGTTAAGAATTAACGTTAAACTTAAACTGCGCAAGAAAACTTAACGATACGCCTAGGACTAGAAAAATTAAATAGCGTATCACGCAAAAATTATGCTTACCAAATTCGAATTCCCACTGAAGGCGAACCGACTTGTTTCTGGTACGCAGCTGGCGATTACATTAAAGAGACCGAGAATTAAATTACGGCCCTATTTATAATCATCTAACAGCACGCTGACCTCGTGACGTCATATACGCGGCTTCGATTTTAACCCAATGATTGCGAATACCGTTATTTCTCGGCCAATCGGAATTGAAAACAATTCTGATGCAACCGGTTACCACTAGCACGTGTGGCGTGCATGTAGACAAAGAAACGGGATTAAGCTCTGCCCTCTACTGCCAATTGAAGCAAAATGGCCGAAATATATATATATATATATAAAATCCCGAAAAATGCGTCTAGCCGCATGCCCTCAAATCTTTTAAAAGACTAAACTGGTGCAACTGATCTAGGCTCTATCGTCCTCCCTATAGAAAAATACTGCAACAATTCTCTACACCCCAACTCTAAACACATAAAGAAGAACCATAAAGCAGATGAGATAAAACTCCACCGTTATCTCACTCTGGAAAACGTAAATAATAGAAGGAGAAGAAACATGGAGAAGGATTATCTGTAATCCCTCCTAGAAAAAAGTGAACAAAATGCAGGGAGAAAAAGACATGGGCCATTTCAAAGACAGAATCTCAGTCCACTTCACCACATCACTCCCACCTTCGAAGATTGAGCAACGATCTCATTACTGAAATCTCTGAGTTTCACACTGGCCCTTAACTCTGTCTACGGCTTTCTGTCCGTACCCCCTACTCTTTTGCGTTTCCTCCTTCTTCCTCTCCTAGAACGAGCTCCTATGCTCCGTTGGGAGAGTTGATCTCTCTTCGGACCTGTGCCGTCTAATGGTGGGTCTGAACTTTCCCTTGCTATGACCGTCAAAAGGCTGTCTTGGTCAGCTGACGTGACCGGTTGGCGCTGTGGCGGTCTGGCGATGGCGACTTCCTCGCTGCGCGTCAGCGTGTTTGTGATCGCTGGTACCGTGCAAAACCGATGAACGTCTCGGGTTCCTCTAATGTAGAGCCGCCAATTCCTTGCTGGGTTTCTATTGAATCCTCACTGATCTCAATAGCTTCTACCTTTGGGAAAAGGTAGGTAATATCTGCCCTTGGCAGTGGTTCTGGACTCGCTCTTCCCCTACCAATATGAAGAGGGACAGAGCTCTCCAATATAGCTCCTTGCGAAGTTATAAGGCAGTTTCCCTCACTAATTCCTGGCCTGGAAAGTTTGTGAGATGCCCGTATAGTTCCAGAGAGTCCTCCGTCTAAAACTCTGGTTCTAAGAAAATTCTCAACCTTGCCCTCCCCGTCGAGAGTTACTGGCGCTAGTTGACATGTGTCCTGCAGTGACACTGAACGGTTTAAGATCCCGTTAGATCGAGGAGTATCTGAGATAAAGCTCTCAGTGACTTGTTCCAATGTTCCTTGAAACAATTTGGAAAATATAGCCAATTTTCCAGGCTTCTCGTTACAAGAGTCGTTTCCTGTAAACGAGATACTAAAGTTGTGGGGCCCACCTCCGTCTATAGGCAAACGGATACTCAGATCACTGTCCTCCTCCGTTTGAGTAAAGTGCTGGTCGGAAGGGGCTCCAGGGCTGGTTGGAACTATATGCTCGCTCAGCCCGCTATCTGGTGCCCTATGAAGATGGCGCTGGTCGTTGACATATGTAATACCGCTCTTGTCAGTATGTCCCTCACTTGAGGGAGCTAATACCACCGGGGGTTTAATTCCCGACAACGAAGAGTGTACTTCCTGAATCAGAGGCGTCACCACTGTTTGTCCGTTAGGCTGCACAGGGTTGACCGACAAATTCGCCTCTGCATATAACATACCACTGTCCGTAGAGGGTTCTAACCTCTCCTTAGCACGACAGGGCTGTTCGAGCTCGCTCGGGGCTCCGTGAATTAGGGGTTCTCCTTTTTCACTTATCTGGCCTGCAGTAGGCCCCCTTGCATCAGCAAGAATCGGTGTGGGCGGGTTCCCCAAAACTAAATATGGGTTGCCGAGAATGAAGTCATAGGCTGGCTGTGCCGTTACAGCTGCCTTGATGGTGCCAGACACGAACTTACATTTCACCTCAATATTGGCTACGGGGAAGCACTGTGAGGTCCCTTTCCTTAAAACTCCACCAATATTGACCTTTTCCTTAGTCATCTGCCAGGGCTTCACCAGATGTCGGGCGACTATGCTGGGGTATGTAATCCCGCTGTCAAATAAACATGTAGTCTCAGTCCCGTTCACTTCGGCTGGTCCACTGTTGGAGAACAACTTCTCTGACTGGAAGGGTTTCCACTTCTTCCCTTGTTTCACCCTCACAGGCCTTAGACAAGCCACCTGATGAGCAGGTTGTTTATTTGAGCACCGTGTTGTCCAATGAGAGGTAGTCCGACAGAACCTACAATATCTCTCATTATCTCCCCGGTTCCTGGCGGGTTCATGAGAAGTCGGCCCCTGGGTTCTATTAGGCGGCTGGGAGCGCATGTTATGACTGGGAGGGGGCTCCTTTCGAGACGGCCCTTGCTGCTGGTGAGCTGAAGAGGAAGGCGAATGCGATGAAGATGCTCCTTTGTCCGGGGCTGGCAGGTCAGGGTGTTTTCTTTTCTGGCCCAGTACTTCAGCCTGTGCCGTCTGGAACTTTTCTGCAAATAGAATTATCTGGTCCAGTTGCTGGGCGCCGCCAGGTACTTCCTTAAGTCTGGGGGCATGTTGGCCTTTATCTGTTCGCACATGATGAGCTCTTCGAGTCCTTCGAAAGATTTCGCCAGTCCCGACAACTCTCTCCAGCGAGTGAGGTAATTCCTCAGCCTCTCGGCGAACTGGGGAAAACTTTCTCCTTTTTCCAGACGACTTTCCCGAAACATTGTTTGGCACTTCCGAGGAGTCCACTGAAATCGCTGTAACAGGGCATTACGCAGAGCCTCAAAGTTATTTTGGTCATCTACTAACATCTTGCTATAAACATCATACGCATGTCCTCTTAGTGATTGAGATAATTTGAGACACCAAAGACTATCCTCTAGCCCGTATGCCTTTGCCATTCTTTCGAATTTTTCCAAAAATACCTCAATTTTCTCATTTCCGTTAGGAAAAGAGTCCATCGGAAAAATCATGGCTGCCATCCGGGGCCCTCCGTTTCCTGCAGTGTCTGCTGCCACTGCTCCGGGGGAATCTCCGTTAGCCGAACTGCCCTCCAAAGATCTATGCTGCAGTTCCAGAGAACGCATGGCAAGTTCATGCTGTCTCTCTGCTGCCTTCTCCTGTGCTTCCCTCTCTGCGGCCTTCTCCTGTGCTTCCATTTTCCGAAGTTCCATCTCGGCCTTTCTCTCCTCTTTCTCTACTTCCCTTTTCCGAAGTTCCATCTCGGCCTTTCTCTCCTCTTTCTCTAGCTGGTCGTGCCTATTCCTTCTCCCTCAACATGTAGGCCTTAGTTTCCTCTTTGTCCATACCCATGTCCTGAGCAGCCTCACGCCAGGCAGCTCGAAACTTGGCCGTATCTGTCATCTTACTTGCGAACTGCTGTAGTCTCAAGAACACAGAAAACTGATAGAAAAAAAGAAACAAAAAGGAAGGAACTACCTGTTACCTGCTAGGAATCTGCTGTTGCAAAACCCCGCACTCGGGCTAGCACCAAGTCTGACTACTAACTACCTGAAAAAAAGTTATAGTTATCCAGCTATCCAAAACCCGAATTTACTTCCTGTTAAGAAAAAAATTCCATTAGCCATCAATTACCTCTACGTCATAAACAACCTTACTACCACTACCATCTAAACTGACTGCAACCTGTGGAAAAAACTTATAGCTGGATCAGTCTTAATATAGCTCAGTCTAGGGGATATTTAAGAAATCTATTTTCCAGAACTTCCTACAGAGACAATCTATGAATATAGATCACAGAATTGATCTCAACAGAATGATCCCGGACGAGCCCCCACTTTGTCACGAAATGGATTTAAGACTAAAGGCTGTCTACATATAGTGACAAGACATAAGTGAGAAGAAAGACTGAAATGATAGATTTAGATGAAAATGACAGTGCAAATGTGAAAGTGAGACCATTGGCTCCGAGGTTGAGAACCGAAGTTAACTCTTCCTCGCCACTTCGGACGTCTTAATTGCTATGACCTCGACCACCTCTAACTACCCTAAGGGGATAAGGTTCAATTAAGATTCACATACACCACGATACAGACAACAGATAGCTACTGTACGTAATTAAAATGACTGATTCCAGCTCTAATTTACAAGTTTTATTTACACCTATAAACAAAACTCAAATACATGTCAAATACATAAAAATGCAGTGTAGGCACTCCTGAAAAAAAAAAAACAAGTTCCGGAAAAATTACAAATGACGTATCATCAAAACCCCCACCCTTCACCCACAAGTTTCACCTGTATGGAGAAAGAAGGTAAGATTAAATGAACTAAACCACACTGCACTTGGTGGGGTCTCAGATGTCGAGCCTCCACTCCAAACTAGCTATGCTAAACTCTAATGTTACTGCTAAGTTCACAGTCCTCTGGAACTACCACGAATTTTCTACACAATCACTGCGCAGACTTCGTTTCTACCCCGCCTCTCCTGAATTCTCTTGCACAGCTAACCACACCTCTACACTTCAACAGCTGTCCTCGGTTATGATCTACACAAAACTATGTCTCAGTTCTGTCTTTCTGGTCTACTACCTGTAGACTACACTTCAGCAGCTGTCCTCTGCTCTAACATCTGTAGAGAGTATTTTTACCCTTTCTCTCTCCACACATTCAGGAATTGATGACTCGGGTTAAACGCTGGGTTCTGGGCTAGTTAGCTGGTTTTTGCTGCTACCACTTGTTTTACCTGCCCGCTCCCGACTCTGGGTTCAGGCCTTCGGCTTTATTATGGCCGGGACGAATCGAAATAAATTACACCCACGCTGGCAACCTGCCGAGTTGCGTGTGTATGAAGATTGAGCATCAGAGCTCCGGATTTTTCCACCAAAATCCCTTGTCACTGGAGAATGTCTTCCCTGCCTTGGGAAAACGTATTTTTTTATTGTTCGTCTGCCTCTGGCGAAGTCTCAAACCCTTCTCTGGTTGAGATGCAAAATCTTGCCGTGGGGAAGGTTATTTGCAACCTTCGCTCCTCCCACTGCGCCACGATACCTGCTGTTTTAGACAGAAAAAAATGCAACAGCTAAACACACAGTAATACATTTCTAATAACAAACAACTCCCCTACTGTCTGTTACCGTTATGCACCTCCATACAACCATAATCAGGCCAACACAGCCCTCTCTCCCACTCAGCTCCCTTCTCTACCTGAGCCCAAAGTAAACATTACCGACCCCGATAATACAACACGCATACCTAGGGTTCTGCCTGGCTGGTTACAATTCACAACATTATTCTACTGAGGCCTATCTACCTGTCCAAAAATACTTTGGCCCACTTCTTACGCTGACATACAAAATAAAATATCTCTAGGAATCTGATTCCCGTTATAATATTAAATCACATTTAAAAATGATAATACAAATATTATTCTCTTAAAAAATTACCTCTCCCGTCTTCTGAGAACACAGAACAACAATGCACAATCGATAACGTATAACCCTGTTAGATGCTAGCATATATATACTGCTTAGAAATTATACATAACCCCAGGTTACCTGTAGCCGTGCCTGAGAACTGAGAACTGGTTGCGGCACCAAATAGTTGACCTATCTTCCAAGTGAGAGTTATCTCTTTTACTGGCCCTTTCCGCCAGAGTTGTGGATTCTTGGATGAGATATGGTTCGTCACCTTATTTCCCAGGATCCGTTCTTCTCTCCTAGTTGGTTCTAGCGACTATCTCGTATTAGTGGCTTTTCTTCCCTAATCTATGCTCACTCCTTATACCTCTCTATCCCTCAATCTCTTCATACATGAAAGCAACTGGAGTGTTGTGATTCAACTTCAAACCATTTTATTTACATGAGTCAATATCCATGATCTTCAAACATTAATTCATCAGACACAATTTAAATTCAAAGTCTTTGAGTCTCCTACTTGATTCCATCTCAAAGTATAAGTATATATTGCCTCTCACTTATTTCTTTAGGTACATAGTCTGCTAAAACTCGTTCTCAATTTCTATTTATTTTCCTCAGGGTTCTTACAATGGCCTCTCTAAATCGTTGGGGTCATGTTCTCTCCTATCTCAACCTAGTTAGGCTTAACTCCTTTAAAATGCAGCATTTTCAAATCAATAGTTATACCTGCAATAATCAACAAATGTCTAGTACTCATGTGGCAGCCTCAATACTTACGCTGACATGAGAGAGCGCAGGATATGCATTATAGACGTCAGAGCATTTCAAACTCTTACTTCTTATTTCTCGACGTAGACTATACCTCTCCTTTAAATCATGACAGCTAATCCTGTATATCTACTGTACATGAGTTGTCCACTTTGTACTTAGTCTTCTCAAGTTCACCTTCAATGTTCTCTCTTTGTTAACTGCTCCCTTAAACCTGAGCAGCATTTCCCTCTGGTAATTCGTTGGCTATATTTCTGCACCACGGTTCTCTTTTTATATCAGTTTATACAAAATATGATAAAATTCATGAAAAGTCAATCTTACCAGAGTCAAAGAAATTCCAAATACTTATCACAATTCCTACTAGGCACCCCTATAAGCTAGCCTTAGGTTTAAAGCACAGTTTAATCTAGTGTCCAGAATTCCTACCACTATTCAATTTAGAGCTATCTACTTTCTCTGTATTGAACTTCTGTCAACCACAGGTTACTTCTTGAGCCCAGCAATTTCACAACTTGCTTCGTTGGGTTCGCCGCCTGGACTGAGTAAACACGACCGCTCACCAGCGCGTCGAAATGTGTACTGCCATTCAATTCATTCCCATGAACCGTATTCCTGTTTTCCAGTCAATGCGATTGGTCCATTCTTCAATTCACTCACCTATCTCGTAAAACTCACGGTTAATACCTTCATAAAAACTCAGTGAGCTTCATTCTATAAATGTTTACACTTTGCTCACTTTTCTCGTGTTTTTATTCTGCTCTCCGTTCGCTTAACTCTAAAGGGCGCTAATATTATGGTTATCTCCCTTAGTGGTTAATGCTCAAATGCTATGTTCTCTTACTTCAAGCTTATTAAAAACGATCGTTATGCAAATTTTGTAAACCAGAATTATGTACTCGCAGAAAATATTTACATCAAAAATAGTTCTCTCCCTTACCAACCATGCACATATATGCTGGCCATGGTCTCCCATCTATAGAACAAATAGTCCATTTAGTAAATTATTTACATTTCTTAAACCATTTTCTCATACCCTGTTATTTTATCAACACCAAATTACTGTTCATCTGAACGAAACCCAGCACTAATAATGCTGTGAAGACCCAACGCCCTAATATCTGGCCTTTGGCTAGGATCATGTGTCTAGACGCAGGGACCAGTAGTGACATTTATGTCATGAGGTCTTTTGTGTAAGAACATAGAAGATCACTACAATGACACATGGTGTCATTGGATCTTCGTGTGTTGGGACATGTGGTCTTGACCAGAGCCGGGCAGGGGCCAATGCAACCTCATGCGAGGAAAAAATATGCAACCTCGTGCGAGGAAATTTAAAAAAAAATGGCTAGGATCATGTGTCTAGACACAGGGACCGGTACAGTGACATTCATGTGTCATTAGGTCCCTTGTGTGAGAACACAGAGGATCACTACAGTGACACAGTTTGTCATTGGGTCTTCTTGTGTTGGGACATGTGGTCTTGACCAGAGCCGGGTTTGGGGCGGGTGCCAAAGCGACCTCATGCGAGGAAAAAATATGCGACCTCATGCGAGGAAAACAAAATATCTGGCCTTTGGCTAGGATCATGTGTCTAGACGCAGGAACCAGTAGTGACATTTATGTCATGAGGTCCTTTGTGTAAGAACATAGAAGATTACTACAATGACACATGGTGTCATTGGGTCTTCGTGTGTTGGGACATGTGGTCTTGACCAGAGCCGGGTTTGGGCTGGGGCCAATGTAACCTCATGCGAGGAAAAAATATGCAACCTCATGCGAGGAAATTTAAAAAAAAAAAAGACATTACCCATTACATCTCGATAGTTACCAACACGTGTTTACAATTCTTACGACCACGTGCTTCTCTCCCCCTCACCCCTTTGAACATCGTCTCAAATAAATATGCAGTAACCAACGCACCCACGTGCTCACAAATTTACACCTCTTTCACTCCCGTCCACAGATCGATGTGTAACTATATATAAATAACTAGCAGAATTACATTCTTAATAAAATCACAAATTATACACGCGCCCGACATTCTGCAATATAATTCGCAGATGCGGGTTTGTCTCCCGACCTACTTTGAAATAATACAAAGCGGGGATATCTCAACTTTTAAACCATACCGCTATTCCTTCAACAAGGAAATAAATGGACCTATAAAGTTTCTCAAGTCTATCGCTAAGATCGTATTGGATGGCTCTGGCGTTAAGAATTAACGTTAAACTTAAACTGCGCAAGAAAACTTAACGATACGCCTAGGACTAGAAAAATTAAATAGCGTATCACGCAAAAATTATGCTTACCAAATTCGAATTCCCACTGAAGGCGAACCGACTTGTTTCTGGTACGCAGCTGGCGATTACATTAAAGAGACCGAGAATTAAATTACGGCCCTATTTATAATCATCTAACAGCACGCTGACCTCGTGACGTCATATACGCGGCTTCGATTTTAACCCAATGATTGCGAATACCGTTATTTCTCGGCCAATCGGAATTGAAAACAATTCTGATGCAACCGGTTACCACTAGCACGTGTGGCGTGCATGTAGACAAAGAAACGGGATTAAGCTCTGCCCTCTACTGCCAATTGAAGCAAAATGGCCGAAATATATATATATATATATATATATATATATATATATATATTATATATATATATAATATATATATATATATATATATATATATATATATATATATATATATATATATATATATATATATATATATATATATATATATATATATATATATATATATATATATATATATATATATATAAAATCCCGAAAAATGCGTCTAGCCGCATGCCCTCAAATCTTTTAAAAGACTAAACTGGTGCAACTGATCTAGGCTCTATCGTCCTCCCTATAGAAAAATACTGCAACAATTCTCTACACCCCAACTCTAAACACATAAAGAAGAACCATAAAGCAGATGAGATAAAACTCCACCGTTATCTCACTCTGGAAAACGTAAATAATAGAAGGAGAAGAAACATGGAGAAGGATTATCTGTAATCCCTCCTAGAAAAAAGTGAACAAAATGCAGGGAGAAAAAGACATGGGCCATTTCAAAGACAGAATCTCAGTCCACTTCACCACAAAGAGATAGGAGGGAAGTAGCCTTATTGAGTGTACTATCTAGACCAGACGTCGCCTAAATACTGCTTTATTCTATCTCCACTTCAGCATCTTTTGAGAAAAACGCGTTCAAAGTTTTTGGGGTTACTAGTTGAAAAGAAGGATATATCCCAATAAAATGACATTTTTCATGACGATCCAAACTTAAATGTAAGATATTGTGTAGGATGATAGATTCAACTATTTTTTGTCGATTTATGACCTCAGGTCAATTTTGGCCAAAAGTAGAGATAGAATAAAGCAAAACAGAATCTTGCCCCAAATCCAAGAATGTTTCCCGTTAATAAAAAAATTAACTAATAGGAGTAGGGATGTGGTCTGGAATGTTTTAATTTTTAGATTGAATATAGAATCATTAACTTTAATGAGAGGGTGTATTGACAGGTTGGAACGAAACGTAAGAAATGTACATTTAAAAAAAAAATTTTTTTGTGAGTGTGGGTGGATCAATAACGTAAAATTCCGTGCGGTGGTCAGTCGCGGTGAATAAATGAAGGACCCTTCAATCCTGGACTTATTTACATTAATAACAGTTAACACCGTCCTGGATAATTCATGTTTATTCAATAATTATTTTTTTACAATTACGACTGCTGAAAATGTATGACGCCTAAAGAAACCATTCACTTTCCTCTGTTAGAGTAAAAGAGACCAGATAATTACAGTGTTATTTGAAAAGATTGATTAGAAGAAATGGCGACGGGTATTTGTTTGCAAAAGAAACAAAAATAACAAAACGTTATGGAAACAATAAGAGGGCATTACAGTTTAGAAAAATCTTTAATCTGAAAATGAACTAAGATTTAGAGTTACGAAATCTGCACTTTTTCAGTGTTAACTCCCCCACAATATATTTTCCAGGGCAGAAAGTATAATTTATACACAATAGATGAGAAGATTCAAAATAAATCAGTGCCTCTCTTAGTTAGCACTCTAGAACAGCCTTTCTCAAGTTTGTATTCCTGATGAGCACTTGAAATAATCTTCAGGTCTCAGGGAACCCCAGCATATTTATTGGTATAATCTGCAGCTCACGGTGCTTTAGCGTAATCAGTAAGTTGTAAATATAATAATCCAATAATAATTGTCAGTGCTCTTTTGAGTAGAGGAATATATTTTTCCGTGGATCTATTTATTTTGCCCAACTTATTAGATTATTCTTTGTATGTAGGTCCTCCTCCCCACAACGGATATCAACTGTATTGTAAAGCAGCAGTGTAGGTATTAGAATGTATTTTTTTATTTTTATTTTTATTTAAACAAATTTACTACTTGATTAAAACAATTTTCTTTTTTACCTTATCCCAAAAGTATTGTCACAAATATCTACTCTAAAAGTTGGTAATGAAATACGGTAGTTCAAGATGGAGAGGCTGAAGTCATCAGCCTACTATCCTCCGTTTCGTGCAATACAGCGCTCACCAATTATCAACAGCTTCCCCTGTCTCGCGTCAAAAAGTTAACACGGTCCTATTGCGCATTGTTATACGGGACTACTCGGTCAATGCCCACCACTGCGAGCGCTAACATCTCTCAAAGCGCAAAATAAAATAAATAAAGAAGTTTATTTATTTATTATTATTTTCAATCACGATCTCTAGCTGAACCTCTGGCGATCCTTCTCGGAACCTTAGTGTACCGTGGAACCCCGGTTGAGAAATCCTGCCCTAGAATATTATTCCGTACTTCACTTACGCTTGATTTTGTAGTCTATTATTTACTTTAATTACTAATTTGAAAGTAGCATTAATTACATTTGTATATTTAACATTAAAGGCATTATTTCATCGAGGTTTCATTTACATTAGTTCAGTTTGGTTTTATTTGTGTTAGTTAACTGAGGCTTTGTTCCTCTTCAGTTCTAATCGTTCACATTATTTCACTTTATCGTGTCAATTAAAACATTAGGTGCTGTCTATGGCGACCGCGGATATTCTGGTTGCTTTGTGTGGCGAGCTACAGAGTATAATCATGATGCTGTCCACTGATGCATGGGTCCTGTCTGACGTGTTGTGTGAGATCTTCACCTCAGCCGATCTCTACTTCAGTCTCAGTGGTAAATTTCCATGTGTATCTTGTCTCAGTTAACGCGCATCTTGTCTCAGTTAACGCGCATCTTGTCTCAGTTAACGCGCATCTTGTCTCAGTTAACGCGCATCTTGTCAGTTAATGTGCTTCTGTATAGCTAGTCCTAGTTTGTGTACATGTGTATTTTATTCATGTTTTGTGTATTCCATCCCATTTCACGTGTATTTTGTTCTTGTTTGTTATTTTAATTTTAAGAAATCTGAGGAAAACGGAGTAGCATCAGATGAGCTTCATATGCCCCACTCATTCACCTTCTCGGCAGAGATTCCACCCGGCTCACCTTGATTTTTGGTTAAAATTAGGGTATCCTGTTTAACGTTTTAATAAATTTTATGTTTTATTTACATTAGAATATTATTTTTAACTGATTGTATCTGGTGTTAGTGATTTACAGCAGACTTTATTATTTGTTTATTTCTTGACTGATTCTTCTTTGGTCCTTGGCCACTGACTGACAAAGCAGTCAGTGGCCATCACGCCTGGTGGCGTCTTGTAAGGGCAGCAACAAACTGTCTTCACTTTGCTCGGTGGGCAGCCATCCTTCGTGTAGTGCCTCAGCTCTGGTTCATGCTTAGCATCTCTGCCTCCACAGTTCTCCGCCAGCATGGCAGTTCTGGTGATGGTGTCAGGGTCACTACTGAGGATATGGCCAACCCAATTCCAGCGTCCACGCGCTATGATGATGCGCATGTCTTTTTGGTGTCTCCGAGTTAGCAGTTCTTGATTGGTGATGGTGTTCGGCCAGAACATTGGAAGAATGTCTTTTCCATTGGCTTCCTAGCTCGGTGATCCATCGTTCCATCCCCGATTGAGGTGGGGATTTTTTAGACCGCAGACGACTCCGGGGTCGACCCAGCTTCATGAATTGGGCACCAGAGCAACGCTGGGAAGGTTAAGGCGGCCAGCGTGATGCTGACCTCATCACCCTTAGTGTGCCGATGGTCAAGAAAATATGGGCCTAACACCATATTCCCAATATGCCTCAATGAGCGCATAACCGGATCCTTTACCTTTTTTTTTTCTTACTGTACTGGGAGGATTTCCAGATGTCGTTTAGGTTGGCGAAGGTAATTCTGGCTTTATTCATTCGGCTACTGATGTCTTTGCTTGTTCCGTCATCTGGTTTTACAATGCTTCCTACGTATGTAAATGTGTCCGAGTTTTCTAGCTGGAAAAAATTTTTTTCTTGATCATTTTCAGTATAAACATTTTGTTATTGGGTGTTTTCTCGCGCTGACTATTTACCCATTCCCCCCTTTTTAATTTATTTTTGGTCTTTGTTTTCCGTACTACTGTTACGTTAAATAGATCTTTACTGATTTGTTTGTGTACATTCTTTTGTTTTTGGTTTATGGTGTGTCTTTGTTTTTGTTTATTAAATATGACGTATTTTTGAAACTATGCCATGCACATTTATTTATGACTGTTCTGGTTGTTTGTTTATTTGTTTATTTTTCTTTGGTCGCAAATACTATTAATGGTATTGTTGTTGTTATTACAATTTTTATTATCATCACTGTTGTTATTATTATTATTTGCTCACGGAGACGGGACCATGGGCATCCTGTAACCCCTGTACATGAAATGGGGTGCTACCACGCTATGAGAATTTCAAGGTACCTCGAATCCTGTATACTGGAAGCGGGGACATCCAGAGGCTGGGATTTAGCGGCAGCCTGGACGATGTGTGCCCAGGGAGACAGCGAGTTGTAATAAAACTTTACCCTTATGTCAGTCCACAAGTCCCACACGATGTTTGCAGTGTCGACTATTTTTGGCACTTAGTGACTCTCCATTTCTTTATCTTTTTTTTTTCATTCTTCCTACCATTTCTTTTAGGTTTATCTGTTTTCTTCATTGGAGCCTGGAAGGTTAGCCTTTCTAAGTAAGGTGCACTAGTCTTGTGTATTTTATCCTGAGTCCTGTATCAGTTCATGCGCATTCTGACCCAGTTAATGCGTATATTATCAAAGTGTGTTCATGTGTATCTTGTCCCAGTTTATGTTAATTTCATCCCAGTTATTGTTTATACTGCCTCAGTTTACACGTATTTCATCCCAGTTCATTTGTATCTTGTCTCGGTTCATGGGCATCTTGTTCAAGGTTATGTATATTCTGTCTTAGTTTATGTTCATCTTGCCCCAGTTAGCCAACGGGGATATGACACTGCTGTTGCTGGCTCAGCAAGCCGACAGTGGTTATGTTATTGCTAAGAAGGTTAAACATAGTATAAACAGACAGATTTCAAAAACTATACCATGAATTAAATTGTTGGTTGACAAGAAATAGAATTAACGTCTCACTAATTTATTTTTGTACTCCTTTTTTATATACATTTAACATGATACTAAAAATGGAGTTATGTGCCAAATAATGTTTTTTAATGAAAAACTTAAAAATACATGTATTTATTTAATTTTTTTGCGCATAAGAATGGTAAGCTCAATAATGTATTTCCTCTCATACTGAGTAAGGGATTATTTCCTCTCATTTTGAATATGGGATTATTTCCTCTCATTCTGAATAAGGGATTGTTTCCTCTCTTACTGAATAAGGGATTATTTCCTCTCATACTGAATAAGGGATTATTTCCTCTCATACTGAATAAGGGATTATTTCCTCTCATTTTGAATAAGGGTTTGTTTCCTCTCATACTGAATAAGGGATTGTTTCCTCTCTTACTGAATAAGGGATTATATCCTCTCATTTTGAATAAGGGATTATGTCCTCTCATATTGAATAAGGGATTATGTCCTCTCATATTGAATAAGGGATTATTTCCTCTCATATTGAATAAGGGATTATGTCCTCTCAGTTTGAATAAAGGATTATTTCCACCCATATTGAATAAGGGATTATTTCCTCTCATTTTGAATAAGGGATTATTTACTCTCATATTGAATCAAGGATTATTTCCTCTCATATTGAATAAGGGATTATTTTCTCTCATACTGAATAAGGGATTATTTCCTCTCATACTGAATAAGGGATTAATTCTTCTCATACTGAATAAGGGATTATTTCCTCTCATTTTGAATAAGGAATTATTTCCTCTTATTTCAATAAGGGATACAGGAACGTTTACTAAAAGCCTGTGAAGTACTGGGATAGAAAAAGGTGGAACCCATTGCTCATAAAAAAGATGACATCGTATAATCAGAAATGATGATCGGATATATAAAAACATGGTAAAGAATGTACCATTACTCATTCTATTGCTTGTTCTTGCCAACTTTGATTTGTTTTGGTTATTTTTCAGGGTTGTTACACATCGTCTGCCTTGCCGGTGATAGATACCTGACCATTTGCTACCCTTTCAACTACGAAAGATGGTGTCAGAAATATATGGTGCTATCTATTGTAACTGCCTGGACACTGCCTTTAGGTTTCAGGTATATTAGTATTTTCTTAAGAGCAGGCGTGTATGTATTGGATACGTTTAAACATGCTTTAAAAACACAGACAGATACAGAGAGTCCGACAGCTAGATAAATAAACAGATGGACAAAGTGATAAGAAGTATAAAGGTAGGAGCTGAGCAGGCGGAAACACTGATAGTTTGACAAATAGACATGAAGGTGGATAGGTATGAAATATGTAGATACGCCACACTGTAATAAATGGAGACTTAAGATATTTGTCATATCATATGAAAGTAAACGATACAGCTTTGTTCGATAGCTGGAAGTCATATGCTGAAGTCTCTAAACTGAAGGATGAGCACAGCGCTTAGGTTGTATTTTAGTGTCTATTTTAGTGATATTCTTTTTATTCTGTGATGTGTGTATTTCTACATAAACTATAATTGATTAAAATATCACATTTCTATTGCTACGATAGCTTTTCTTGAAGATCTCAAAATAATTTAAACAACAGCCTCACTGTAATCTTTTCAGTCTTTTCTTTATAATGCCACGCTGCCATGTTGTCCCCCCCCCCCCCTTTCCTCCCCAACATAATACTGTTGTCTATAGCTATGTACTGTTGTTTCAATCATAGTATCCAACCAATACCGAGTACTCCAACAGCTGGAAGATAAAGCAGATATGGAGGACCACTAGCAACAAGTAAAAAAATATATGGAACGAGACATGTGGAGAGGTACTGGGAAAAAGAGAACATCAGCACAAATCATGGATAACAACATAAACCATAAATAAAGATAGAAGACAAGAACAAACAAGAAAGCAGATTTAAATAAAAACAAAACCAGAATCTCCAAAGCCAAGGCTCATGAAGTGTACAAAGAAGCAATCAAAGAAGTAAGAAGAAACATCAAAAGAGACAAGAGGTAGTAAATTGAAGCGTTGGCAAGGGAAGCAGAGGAAGCTGTAGCTAAAGGAAATATGAGGGACCTGTACAACAACACAAAGAAGCTAACAGGGAAATATAAACAAGCAAATGACCTCATCAAAGAAAAGAATGGAAAATTGCTGAGTAATAAACAAGAACTATTGAAGAGATGGACAGAACATTTTGAGGAACTTCTCAATAGACCAGCTTCAACAAATGCCCCAGACATCCAGCCAGCAGATGAGGAGACAGAAATCAGCTGTGAACGACCAAGTTGAGAAGAAATAAAGAAAGCAATAAAGCTTCTGAAAGATGGAAAAGCAGCTGGTCCAGATGGCATTCCAGAAGAGGCCATCAAAACAGATATTGATATCTCAACAGAGATATTATACAAACTACTTGGCAAAGTCTGGGAGAGAGAGGAGATACCAGCAGAATGGAAGGAAGGTTATCTGGTCAAGTTGCCTAAGAAGAGAAATTTACAAGAGTGCACAAATTATAGAGGAATAATGTTACTATCAGTACCAGCAAAAGTATTAAACAGAATCATCCTTGAGAGATTAAAAGAGTTTATAGACAAGCAACTGAGAGACAAACAAGCAGGTTTTCGACAAAACAGATCCTGTACAGACCAGAAAGCCACGTTGAGAATAATAGTTGAACAAATTTTGGAATGGAATTCACCGCTATACATCGGATTTGTGGTCTATGAAAAGGCATTTGGCAGTGTAGACAGAGAATCACTTTGGAAATTGGTGAGTCATTACGGAGTTCCCATGTTGATCATTAACTTAATAAAGAAGACTTATGACGACATGACATGCAGAGTTCTTCATGAAGAACAACTTACAGAACCGTTTGGGATTAGAACGGGAGTGCGACAGGAATGCCTTTTGTTTCCATTTATTTTCTTACTAGCAATAGATTGGGTTAGGAAAACATCGACTTCACACAACAGAAATGGAATCCAGTGGAATTTGAAGGCCAATGCTCCCTGGGGAGCTAAAGGGTACTGACTGATTGATTGACTGCCATTTTGATTCGTTCTTGTTCTTTGGAGTGAAAAATATATAAGTATCTTTCTATTAAACCTATGGCATGGCGCAAGCAAAGAAACAAAGTTGCAACTGATCAGAGCATGTTTATTCCTGCCACGAAGTGGATTTAAGTTTATAGAGTTTGTCTGAGTGTAGGCAAAACCCTAGTATGAGAAAGTCTGAGAAGATAGAATTTAGATGAAAATGACAGTGACTGTGGACAGATGAGACTATTGGCTCAAGGGTGAGAACCTGGATTAACTCTCCCTTGCCACTCGTGACTAACAATTTGCTATAGCCTCACCCCCCTTTGACTACCTTTAAACGCAAGGAAATAAGGTGTAAATAACGACCACAGACACCACTTTACAGACAATATATAAGTGCAGTATAATATAGAAGCTGATCCAGTATACAGTATATAGATATTTTATTTACACAATAAAACATTACATGTCATCATACAGCAAAGAAATAAATATCGTGCACTGTTGCACAGACCTGAAAAACAAAGAACCAATTAAATAGATAGCCACATGACCCACAATCACATTCACTCTGTCAGTCACCCTGCTGGGGAAAAATAGAATGATTAGTGATTGAACCCACAATATAACTGGTGGGGCATCAACTTTAGCCTCTACTGTCTACTACTATAAGATTGGCTAATGTCTCTGTCCTGCTGACTCAGCCTAAACAAAATGTCTCCACAGCTTCCAACTCGTTAGGCGATAAGCGCCGCTAACTTAAACACTGGACTGCTACACTAGTAGACATTTATAACATCTATTACTCAAAGGCTATCCTCTGAGGATATCATTCAGACACTACTGGTCCCGGCTATCTCCTCTCCCTCTCTCTCTCTCTCTCTCTTTGCTTCAGTGTCTCTCTGACACTCTCGATATCTGCTGAGGTGGCGTCTCCGTTACGCCTTCTCTCGTTGACTTTATCAGAACCAGGAATGATCACACTGTCTCCCGGTTTCTGATGACTGAAATGATGACTTGATTTTCAAGCACGAAGTACTTGACTAAAGTAGAGAAGCTCCTCTTCTGCTGAACAGCTTCTCTGACTTGCCCCGTTAACCCGCTCAAGGTTTTTGAGGACCACAGCTGTTATTTCTGGCTGTATAAAATAAGACCAATCTCCCGGACACGTGCCGTTGTTGGAGTGGTATTAGGATCGAGCTCTCGGCTCAGGCGATGCCAACTTTGCCGTTGGTAATTTTTATGGTACAAACTACACTGTCCTATGGTACCGTGACCCGCTGTAGACAAAAGAAATGCATCAAATGCACAACAGCTTCAACCATAACTCATCTCTAACATATACCTCCCTTTCACCCGCTAGGCACAATGATAAATAAAATAATTCTATCCACGTGTCACTTCATTCTCACTCCATCTACTCCCCTTCACCCGCTATGCACAACGATACATAAAATATTGCTACCCACGTGTCTCTCTATCTCACGCTCCTTCTACTCCTCCCTTCCTTTCAACTTAAATCTTCCAGGTAAGTAAAGAAAAACTCCCGACACTGTCTGACCTTAGTCTTTCGTTACGTGAATCTAACCTCGTGTCAAACATTCAACTAGGGAAATCTCCTGTCCTAAATTCCTTGGTCTCCTTTTTAACATTACACATGAGGTTTCCCGACTTAAACCCAAAATTTAAATTACTCCTCTGGTTAGGAATACTTTACTCCTCTAAGCAATACAGTTCACGTATAAATTACATCTCTTACTGCATTACCAAACGTTTAAGGCACAATAAAACAACGTACACACAATTAAAATGCCTATCGTATTACACTTGTACATATTCAGAATTACATGGTGGTTTCCCACACCGCTCTACATACTACAGCGCGCCCATGTATTAAATAGCTAACCCTCACACAGTGAATATGTCAAAACTTCACACACTCCCATATACTGCCAACTATCCTAGAAAGAATTATGCACACTTTACATTTACATCATTCTTTAAAGATAGTAATGGATGGCACTATAAGTTTATAAAGTATAGTTAACGTCCCGAAAAACCATTCATTAATCAGGCTACGACTCTATTTAAGAACCCTCTACTATTACGGCTCTAATTAAAATATGAACATACCAATTTATCGCTTTTTCTTCCGCTTGCAGCAGAACGATAAATGCAGGATTCACGGTGGTGGCTTTCATCTGACAAAGGGGTCCGTTACACGGACCGCTCAAGTATATATACAAGAAAACCCCCGCGGACTTAACTGCCTACGTCATGGCTAAAGCTTCTTTCTAAACCAATGGAAATCCTTACAAAATTAGTAACGGGGTCTACGCCAATAGATTTGAAAGTACGTCGAGACCCGTTTATCCCGATCGCGCGCATTCCCATTGCGTCATATAGACTAACGGCGCCTGTTTGGCGTGAGCCAAGCAACGGAAAATTTCCACCCCGCCAATTTAAATCCTCACGCGCTGTTAAACAAAGACCTGACCTCGATAATTCTTTAACAAAGAAACTGGGACTACGAGATCGCGAAAATTTAACAAAGAAAAACCCTCGTGATCGCAATTAACTTTAAAGATAAGAAAACTGGTGCGAGTAAAACCAAAACCTACCGTCATCTTCTTTCTTTCTTTGATCCTTAGCCGCCGACCGTCAAAGCAGTCAGTGGCCATTACGCCTGGTGGCGTCTTGTAGGGCAACAACAAATTGATTCCACTTTGCTCGGTCGGCGGCCATCCTTCGTACAGTGCTCCAACTCTGGTTCATTCTTTGCATCTCAGCCTCCACAGTCCTCCGCCAAGTTGTTTTTGGTCGGCCTCTCTTTCGTTTTCCTTCAGGGGTCCATAGCATAGCTGTTCTTGTGATGGCATCGGGGTCTCTTCTGAGGACATACCCAACCCAGCTCCAGCGTCTGCCAGCTATGATGGTGTGCATGTCCTCTTGCTTGCTCCGAGTAAGCAGATCTTGGTTGATGATGATATTCGGCCAAAAGATTTGGAGAATTTTTCTTAGGCATGTTGTGTGAAAAGAGGACAATTTCGACATTTCCTTCTCTGTAACTCTCTAGCTCTCCACGCCATAGAGAAGCACATAAAGCACACAGCTCTGATATAGTCCTAATTTTGTGCTTGTGCTGTACTGAGAGGACTTCCAGATGTTGTTTAGACTAAAAAAGGCTGTTCTTCCTTTGTTCATTCTGTTGTTGATGTCTTTGCTTGCTCCGCCGTCTGGTGTTACTATGCATCCTAGGTATGTGAAGGCATCTGTCTGTTCCAGTTGCTGATTCCTTACTGATATGGGCTCAGGGTTGATCAAATTGAGCGTCATGACCTCTGTCTTCTTTAGGTTTATGTTCAAGCCCACCTGCTGGCTATACTTATTAAGTCTATCCGTTTTTTCCTGGATGTGTTGATGTGAATGTGCTAGCAGTGCAATGTCATCTGCATATTCCAGATCTTCCAATGTAGAAAATGTAGTCCATCTTATTCCTCTTGGATTGCCCTCTGTTGTCTGGCGCATCACACGGCTTTCACCACTGTCAGTCATACGAGCCTGAGACTCCGGATGTCCGTCCCGCAGCAAAGTTTTTCCATTTATTGTTGATTCCGTAACGAGCGATTTTTTTACATAGACAGGGGTGTCGGCCCTGTTCTAAAACCCCCAACCTGGAGGACCAGCTTTTGTCTGACCCCTACCCACGCAGATCAGTCCTGCTTGGTTGAACCTACCAGGAGTAAATCTCCCACTAGCATAGCTCTGGGGATTGTCAGGGTACACAAGCTGCCATACCGCTACAAGGTATAGGTACCATTGATGGCAGACCGTCATAGAACCCGATAACATATCTACAGAAAAAGACCAAACACATAATAATTTCGAAAGAGAAGAAGACTGGGCCTGTTGAAAAGACAGAATTACAGTACAGCATCACAATTCCCAGTAGCAACATACGGCTGCGAGACATGGACACTCAATAAAACAGTTGCAAAACAGATTACATCATTCGAAATGAAATGCTACAGAAGGAAGTTGAGAACACCCTGGACAGAAAAAAAGAAGTACTGCACTAAACAAATGTAAAGGAAAATTGGCTCCTAAATACCATCGCAATAAGGAAGCTGAAATTTTCAGTCTTATAAAAAGACATAAAAGTCTGGAAAATTTAGTAATGAAAGGCATGGTCCCTGGAAAAAGGGGAAGGGGACGACCTAGACGACGGTGGATCCAGGACATCACAGAGAGTCTGGAACTTGTCTTTTGGTGACGCAGGTCGACTCGCCAAGAATCGTGATGCGTTCAGAGCAGCTGTAATGGAGACAACGTTCTGGAGAGAATACTTCACACGATGATGATCTTTCTATTGCCACATTATAACTTCACGACGTTGTCAGATTGGTAGAGGAATAATCCAACACTCATAGCTATTCTTTAAACATCGTGCCATATCAAAAGCTACATGATATAGCGAATGAAATAATTATAAAGCATAGGTAGGGAGATGTTACGGATTGCGCAAATCATAGTACGATAATGGTATTATCGTTGACAGGAAAAAAAAAACTATTGAAGAGGATTACTCTAGGGAGATTGAAAGTGGTAGCAGAAAGACACATGAGGGAGGCATATGCAGGCTAAGAAACAGTTCCAGCATGTTTCTTATCGCAAACATGCATTATAGCTGAAAAGGACATTGAATCGATCACGCCAATTGACTTTTGATTCGTGGAAGATGAAAACATCTTTGGCAATTTAGATAAGGAATAGCTATAAAGTTCCGAAAACTTCACCTTTAGCACGCTGCATAAAAATTCAGAAAACTTGCCCAACCACTGCATTCTTTTTCACAACGCCCCATTTTTATAGTGGGTGACTTGTAAATTCTATAGTTTTTTTGTTTTTTGGTCAATTGCTCTAATTTTTAGATTGTATAGAAATGAATGAATGATGAATCTGATGATATAAAATTTGTTTGTGTACATGTTAGATGTGATAGGAAGAGAGGAAAGGAAAGATGAAAAAAACGAAAAAAATTAAAAAAAAATAAAAAAAATTTTTTTTTTTAATTTTAAAATTAAAAAAAAAAATTAAAAAAATGACCAACGAACGAAGAGGCCATATCCCTTGCATCTCAATGAAATTCATTTGACCAATAGAGCAATACAAATCAAATGACGATCTTTTCGTTACACCCATCATCAGTAGCAAAGCAACAAACTCCCTAGCCAGCCGTGACATTCGGCCGTAATCCTATTTTTTTCCGATATTCCTTATCCTAACCCCGAAAATTATACATACTTGAAAGGCCATTTTACTTTCGTTTCCATCTCAGCCATCAAACATATTCTGAGAACCGATTTCAGCGCTTATAAAGACAAAAATTTCATCCCCACCGCATGGCGTCAAAATACAATAAAATTAGAGCGAAATGGCCGCGTGTCTGATGCCGATTCATTTCGATTTTAAAAATTTACAAAAAATAAACGCGGATACACCCATCACTTTTTTAAGATCGGAAACGGAAGCTAACTCTCTTGCAAATAAAATTACAACTTAACATCCGGGGCTGAAAATCACGTGTACACAAGTCATGTGCTAGAAACGATGACAGCCGCAAGGCGTAACATATCGCCTCCAGCTGGCAGAACATAGATTACCTTCGGCGATATGTCTCGCCGGCAGCGTGCTAAAGGTACCTGCCAAACAAAGCATTGGAAGACATAAAATACAGAGTTCTTCAGGACGAACAGCTTCAGAACCCCGTGTAATATGAATTGGACTGCTTTAGGTATGGTTTTAGCCACAGTTTCTCCGCTTACTGGCCATAGATTGAATTATGCGAACAACATCTTCAAACAGCAGAAATATTTGGACTCCACTAAAATAGCTCGATGTCATACATTTTGCTTGCCTATTTGTCCTTTAGTAATAGCGTTGAAACCATGTAAAAGCCTGAAGAAAATGTGAGAATTAAGAATCCCAGCGTTTCGGAAAGATTTACGGAGAAAAGATGAAGATTATATGCTATAAATAATTGAAGACACATTTGTCCATGGCGCTAAATTGAACACATATCTTAGTAGCAACACTGGGAAAACTGGAGATCAAATATTTATATCACGTTAAGCTTATAAAATGCACGAGGGGCTTTTGTCGTATTTTTAAATACATAGAAAACAAAAGATATAAAAAGCAAGATTTTTCAACTCCATTGTCAAGATGGTCTTAGGGAGCCGCGCTAGCGTAGTGGTTACAACACCGCTCTGGCGACCGGGTGATACAGGATCAAACCCGGGCGACGGCATTTGAGGATTTTTCGTCGACCGGGATTTGGACTGGATTAACTCGAGACCTGGCGAGAACATTTGAAGGAGTGTCGTCGACCAGGGACTGGCGGCTCCTGAGCCGACCCAGCTGCAATGGGTACTCCGAAATCGGCGAGTATTTGCCTGAATGGCGAGGGACACCTGTCTCTGTACAAGAAATAAAGGGATACTCACTTAAAATCAATGTCAGGTTAGACAAAAAATAATAACCTGAGATTTCGCCTCGAGTATTAGCGACAATCCCAATAAGCAGTAAATAATTTGTGTCATCTCTCGGTTAAAATAGGTCTCCAAATAAATGCCTCTAAAACTAAAGCTATGAACTTTTCTAACGAGACCTTTGATATCATCTTGAACGGGGAAAAACTACAGAAAGTTGAAAGTTTCAATTATTTAGGCAGTAAAATGACTCAGGATGGTGATACAACAAGAGAAATCCATACTAGAATTGCTTTGGCAGCTAGCGCCTTCAATAGATTATCTAACATTTGGAAATTACGATCATTGAATATACATACCAAGCTTCGTCTGTTTAATTCAAATGTTATCTCAGTGTTAACATACGGTTGTGAGAGTTGGAAAATAACTAAATCATTGGAGAAAAAGCTGAATACATTCGAGAACAAATGTCTTAGAAAACTCATGAACATCAGTTGGAAAGAATTCAAGACTAATCGACAAATAAGAGAAGACTCTAGGCAGAAATATGTCTCCGACTGTATAAGGAAAAGACGATGGTCATATATCGGTCATGTCCTACGAATGCAAAACAACAGAATACCACTACAGGCGCTCACTTGGGTTCCTGAGGGTAAGAGGAAAAAAGGAAGACCAAAAGAAACACTCAGAAGAACAATAATAAGAGAAGGAAGAACATTGGGCCTAAATAATGTGCAAGAGCTAAGAGGAGTGGCGTCACAACGAACAACCTGGAGAGCACTGGTTTCTGCCTTATGCGCCGTGTTTGGTGCTTAAAGAATTTATTATTTATTATTATTAGCGGGCGAACAAAAAAAAAAAAAAAAAAAGATGGTCTTAAAAAATAGATAACCACGAAGCTACAAACAACCATAACTGGTACGAGCGTAGATAGGATAACAATTGTACAATTGAATTATCCACATGCAAATGAGGAGAAATAATCAGACACGTATCAATGTAACAAGAAGTGAAGTCAAAGGCATTGAGGAAGATAGGGCAGACAATGAGAAAAGTGATCTGAAATATACGAATACCTGAAATACAAGAATACATGAAATGCAGAGCTAAATACCGAAATAAAATGGACAAGACAAGCATGGTAAGAACTGGACCAAACTGCCTAGTTTGGACAGAGCTGGCCCATGCTCCACACGTAACTTTAGCGCAAAGAGAACAGGAATGTCTTCTTCTTCTTCTGCGTTCGTCCTGAAAAGGACGTTGGTTGCGTTGTGTCCGTTTACAGCGAAGCTGTGATATTTGCGCCTTTCGGCCGACACATCCGATTTCAGCACGGCATTTTTGGGACCGGGTTTGCCTTCACGATCCCTACTCTCTCAGCCAGACTGCAGTGAAGCAGCTTGTTTCCAGGACTACCACTTGGAGGTGGAGTAATGTCTTGGTCAGCTCTGGTTCGCTGACCCTGACGCAAGCAGTCTAGCTATGGGTCGCTGACTGCATTCCTCACTGTTGACGCGTCTTAGGTTCCGAACAGGAATATAAAGAAGCACATGACCAAAGCTGCTTCAGCAGGACAATGTTTTCCTAAACTGGTAGTCTGAAAGTGTCCAGTATTAACGACAGTTGTGGTTTGCTGTCTGCCAGAATTTTCTATCTGTCCTCCTTAATATATTTACTCTATGCTGCTGTGACGTATTAACTTTTCTTATGCGCGTGTTTATGTGTGTGTGTGGTTTGGTTGTTGTCTGTGTGTGTGTGCGCGTGGCTGATTTATAAAATATCCTTACTCATGACGCAAATATAGCACTGAAATTTACATTTCTCACGACTGTCCACAGCTTTCTCCCGATCATGGGCCACTGGTACAGGATCGGACTTGAAGATCTTTATGCCTGTCTCAATGACCTCGAAGTTCACATCTGTACCTTATTCCCTAATAAAGGCTTCAGCACGATCTCTTTTATTGCCATGTTCGCTCTCCCGTCCGCCCTTATGTGCTACTGTTACGCTCATATATACAGAGTAGCCAGGGCTCAACGGAAACGCATGAGCTCATTGACTCTTGGCGTTTACTGTGACGTCAACGACCCGTGCACCATGCGACAGATACCGAGGACCAATGGCGCTTCTTGCCAGATTCAAAGCAATGGCTCTTCTATCCACGTTTATGCCAATGGCGTGCACAAGCTTCCCAAGTTGGAATATGAAGAAACAGTATTTATACATCACACCAAGTCAGATTTACGACCTGATACCAATGGCAACACAGAACATCTGAAAAATGGTCGCAGAATGCCAAGACGACAACGTCATTTGAGAAAACTTCATCCAACCAGCAGACAGAGACTTGGCTTTCTAGGCGAAGACTTTAGGGCAGCCAGAGTAATATCCATCGTGTTCTTATGTTTTACTATTACGTGGTCGCCATATTGGTTTACAATTCTTATCATGCCTTACCTAGGTCCGAACGAGATACCCGACCCCCTCATTGGGGCCGGTCTGTGGCTAGCTTACATTGGTTCTGCCCTCAACCCATTCGTCTACTATTTCTCCAACACGGCAGTGAAGAAAGGAATAAGAAGATTAATAATAAAAGTATTACACAGACTGGGTCACCACAATCATATACGCTCAAACAGTTTCCCTTGACATCTTTCTTAAGTTATAAAGTTAGCACGTTAAATTATACCATCGTCTTGGATAACGACAAACATAACATTTAAGCACTATTTCTGCGAATTCTCAAGAACAAAACTGCCAACGTAAACTTTCCGGCAGTACTGTCCTCAATATATACATATAAAACACTTATATTATTAAAAGAAAAGGAAAATAGAAATATAGACAAACAGTAGCAAACATAAAAACTGGATAAATGGACGGATAGGTGAAGGTGTGGATGGTTATATGGTAGGCTAGGTGGATAGATGGATGCGCGGCTGGTTAGTCTTTCAAATTTTCATATTGCATAGCTCTTTCTTATGAGGCAGATTGTGTAAAATTATACAGTACGTCTATTCAGTCTGAAATAAAGTCGCATACAAAAATAAATAAGTGAGAAATGCCATCAGTGTGGTTGCAAAGTCACTTCACATTTACATATCCTCACTTGTATCTATTGGATATACACTAACACAAAAGTCAGAGTAAGGATCAATAGCTGCCATTTGAGTAATACATTTTATTGTTTAATATTTATTTCTTAGAAGCAAAAATATAACAATGTTATAAAATCTAAACTGACCAATAAACGAACTTTACACTAGACCGCAAAAATTGAAGTCCACTAAGAAGTCACTTGTTGAAAAGGCCTGAACTTGCAACTCAGCTTTAATGTTAATGTAATACAGCAATTTAAGAAACATTTATTTCATATAAATTAGATGGATAGAATTGAAGAAGCCACAATTTAAAAATAGGAAGTGGCTTTTCGATCACTCTGTATTAGACGGGGGAACAAATCGGTAATAATTCGGACAGAAAAATAATAAAATCCTGTGTTCCTGGCTTGTACTTGGTGGTTTCAAGAGAGTCTCCGAGAGACAAAGAAAGAGGTAAAATAAAGTAGTGCAGGGGGCTTGCAACCTCATCATGTAAAACATGATTACAGAAACTACAGCTACAAGAACACATGAATGTTTTGAAGCAGGCTTCCTGCAAGGGTACCAGCTGTTGTGTTGGCCCCATGTTCTATACGGAGCGAGGAGAGAAATGATGTTCCAGGCTTCAGTCGAGCTCCAGGATTTGTATATGGTACAGTTTGTACAGGCACTGACAATATAGCTTATGTGCATTAAGCTTTCGTGTATTTTATTTAGACGGATCTGTCACGTCTGATCTGATGTGCACTCAGCCCATGTGCACTATTTAAAGTATACATTGCAGAATGTACCAGTGTTTTGTTGTTTCAACACTGACGATCAAATTGTTTGTTATTTTCTATTGTTCTTCTTGGCAAGTCATTTCGTATATGTAAATCCAAGCTGTTTTGTTAGTTTAACAAATGTGTACAAAAACAGAAGCAGTTGTTTTATTTGGACAAATGTGTACAAAATAGAAGTTGTTCTGTTAGTTGGACAAATGTGTACAAAATAGAAGTTGTTTTGTTAGTTGGACAAATGTGTACAAAATAGAATCTGTTTTGTTAGTTGGACAAATGTGTACAAAATAGAAACGGTTTTGTTAGTTGGTCAGGGGTGTACAAAACAGAAGTTGTTTTGTTAGTTGGACAAATGTGTACAAAATAGAAACTGTTTTGTTAGTTCGACTAATGGGAACAACACAGAAGCTGTTGTGTTAGTTGGACAAATGTGTAAACAACAAAAACTGTTGTGTTAAGTGGACAAATGTGTACAAAACAGAAACTGTTGTGTTAGCTGGACAAATGTGCACAAAATAGATGATGTTGCATTAACTGGACAAATGTGTGCAAAAAAAAAAAAGCTGTTGTGTTAGACGACTACCTACAAAATAGATGCCATGTTGTTAGTTGTACAAATGTGTATAAAGTCTGTGTTATGAAAATACTCTCGAAGTGTAATTTTCAGCTTTCAGTCATTCCTACGCAATATTTGTATTTTACAAATAGAATGCTGAGAGTTTTCTCGTGTCACGTGAAGATGTATAAAGATCAGTCTATAGATCTAATTCTTAAAGAAATTTTACATCAAGTTTCAATTTTCCTTGTTTTTCTCAAAAATAATAAAATGAAAAAAAAAAAGCTGGAGATCATCAGTTTTTGGTTAGAAACATGAAAAAAACATGCTTTTTTGAAAGATTAAAATCAAGACAAGACAACCGCAATGTTGTGCTCGAACCAGCACACAGTACTCTTCATCCGGACTTTTTCAGTTAAAACCTACATACTGATGTTTTCACAATTTAAGAATTGTCACTAGGAGTACGAAAACTGAACGTATTTGTCCACTTTTTAATTATGTTAATTAAAATAGAAATAAAAGTACTTTATAATTTTTTTAAGACTGTTAAAATGATGTCAGTGATTCAAAAGAGTTGTGGTACAGTGCATCCCATCCCATTGCAACATCCCCAGCAGTGAAGAGGCTGACCGAGTGGCAAAGAAGGCAGAACGCTAAATCAACCTAACACAAGCACGACTTTCGAATAGGCGAAAAGTTTTGTCAGAAGCAGATACAGGAACAGACGGAAAGCACAGTAAACTGGCGTCTGAGCAAAAAAAAAAAAAAAAAAATAGTATTCCACGATGTTTGAAGGTGGCACAATCGGTAATGTTGGCCCTCCCCCTTTCTTTGGTTGATAAATACATGGAAAAATCGCAGTAATACTTTTTTCGAGAAACTTCACGCCTACAGCCATCTGAAAGCCCAGGTGAGGTCGGGGCATTTTCACACACTTTTTGGGAAGAGGGATAACGAAATGCGTTTATCATGCATCCTAGGCTGAGTCGAGGTTCCCCCCCTCCCTCCCCTCCGCCCATGAGGTGAGACACCTGCCAAAAGGTCCTGTTGGGTGTCCCCGTCTCGTGGGGCCTACAAACATCAATGTGTTTATTATGATATGTTAATGATAGCTTCTTTTTTATATCTTCTGTTGAAACCCATGGTAAATTTGCGTTCATAATAAAGAATACAAATGCGAAATAAAACAGAAAATAACGATATAAATCAGCTTGATCTTGACAAACGTAATAACGTGTTTCAACAAATGTTTTATTTCAAACATAAAGAGAGTCCTTTTTTATATGAAATACGGTACATCAAGAATAGGACATTTAAGCTCAAACATGGAAAGTCGTAGGTGAAATCTGTGTGAATTTTTTGCAATGGAGAAAAGACTTGTTTAAAGTTGAAAGGGTGGGAAAATATTTTATTGTGGTCAGAAATAACGAGGACAAAATTTAGAATGAAATAATAAACAGTACAGCATTGCATAGACAACCAAAATTACGTAAAACAGCAAATATATGTGTCAAGAATGTGTAAATACGAGATAGAGCCTAATCTCTGGCCATTTCCCAGCCTTTATTTTTCGTACAATGTGTAAGACTTTATTTTATTAGATTACACATTTTCAGTGTGCTTTTAATTAAAAACTGTACCATACCAGTAACGGATGTTTTAGTTAATAATGTGTATGCTTAAGACCATTACGAATGGAATGAAAAATGCTTACTATTATAATTTGAAAAAGCACCCAGTGTTTTGTTTTTTTAATGTTTTCTCCCCACACATTTTCTCATTCATTTTTATCACAATCTTAACAGTCAGATATTTCATCAGCCGTTATTCGGAACAAAAATATCCAAACTCAATCTATCTTCCTTTCTCTCTCACTCTTTTTCGCTACATCCATTTATTGTTCTGACAAAGAAAGAACGGTACATTATCGTCCATTACCCATTGTGACGTCATTATGAACAAAATGTCACACAACCAATTTTACCGACAAGGGAAAACCCTGCAGGAGCTGACATCAAATATGAATATACAAACGAAAATATCAGCGTTATCCACTTCTGCTCGACTTTGTAGCGCGGGAGTCAGCTACCGTTATACATGGTCTCGACCTCCATAACGAAGGGAAGGTGACATCCTGTCAGCTGCATCCAAGGAGATACATCCCGCCAGTATTTCTCTCTCTGAGATTAAAGGGAATTTTTTTTTTTTTCAATTACAACTAATGAAATTGTTTAACCGTTACGTTCTTAAACTCGATTACCAAACTTCAGTTATAAATAATGAAATTGTTCAACAGTTACGTTTTCAACCTAGATTACCAAACTTCATTTACATCTAATTAAATTGTTCAACAGTTACGCTTTTAACCTCGATTACCAAACTTCAGTTATAACTAATGAAATTGTTCAACAGTTATGTTTTTAATTTCTTATTATCAGACTTCAGTTAGATGTGAACTCATACATACATCTTAGCAGCAATGTAGACAAAGGTGAAAGATATGTCAAAAGAAGAATACAAAAAGCAACAGAAGCGAGCTTTCATTGCATTGGGAAATTTACGAAAATCAACAAAAATTATGTCTAACATAAAATAAGAATCTTCTCACATTTCAAAGCTGTCATTTTGTAGAGCTTTGTACACGGCGAATAATAAAAAACGACAGACAAAATAATAGGCTTTCATATGTGGGTTCTTGCACAGAATAGAAGGATATAAATGGTACGACAAGATCACTAATGTCAAAAGCTGGAAAGAACCTGACACATACAAGTGGGACATTCCACGAGGAAATAGTGCAAAACAGGCTGAGCATCCCTTTCACGATTTACTTTCACAACAAAGGGATGGCGCCAATTCGTTGGTCCTAGGTTCGATTCCCGGTAAGCCTAATAGTTATATTTTTTTTCCCCCGTTGTCTGGAGTCTTCCTTTATGTCCAACGAGCTGTTAATTATCTATATTTATTTACTTATTTATAAAGTGTAACGCTTTAAAATATAAACTGTTTACCTTGATTGCTCGGGGCACGCCGCTTTCAAGCAATATATATATATATATATATATATATATATATATATATATATATATATATATATATATATATATATATATACATCCTTTATTTATATTCGGACGTGATGGTATATTGTCAAATTCGATCTCACATAGTGCACCATATTCAGGATGACTGAAAAGTCACTACCTTTTTTTAAATTTTTATGTTTTCATGTGTATTCATTAGATATATGTGCGTGCGTGCGTACGTGAAATACAGGGTGTTTATAAAGTCGCTGTGCAGTGAATTTGAAAAATATTTTAGAAATTACGTCACGAATGATGCAAATTTACGTCATTATATTCTGTGTTCCAATGCTGTGTTCCACAATCCCGTGTGCAGCATTACACAACAAGCCCCAATTGAAAACTACATTTCTGGTGACGTAGTCTCGCCCGGGCGTAAATTTCACTGCACAGCGACTTTATTAACACCCTGTACTTTTTAAAATTCCCTGTCACGGATTGCCTCCCCTGCTTTGCAGTAGTGGTCCAACAATGACCAAAACTCAAGAGTATTTAATATTGGCGTCCAAGGTATCTCTACCTGCTCGCAAGATTACTCTTGGCAGAAATGTAGATAGAAGCTTTATGCCACTTCTACCTTATGGTAGCTTTAACAAAATATTCCCAGAAGTAAAGAACAAAAACTGCTTAGGGCTGAGCAATTTGTTAACTTATTATCTCGTCCGTCGCCTTTTGTGAAGGGTTTAAGCAATAGTTTAGCCCGTTCAAGCCCCCAGTTGGTGTAATCCAACGAAATCTTATAATACATTATAAATAACGAAATACCTTATAAAAGGTATAGCTCTGTTTAGTGTAAATTTATGTCTAGGTATTTATATATAGATTAACTAGTCTGGCTTATACGTTTGCTTACATGCGTATAACTGAATCAACTATTATTGTTTAGTTTTAAAACAACAGGTAACAAATTTAATAGTGAAATAGTCTTTAACAGGTTAAAATAAAAATGGAAAGATTAGTGGAATTTTGATAGTTGTATTTGTCATCATTGAGACGTAGGTGGAAATTTAACCTTATACTTAAAGTTCAACTGGAATTGTCCCTTTTCATCAGGACATTACTATCCTCGAAAAAAGGTACCAAGGGAAATGGAATGCAGCAATGCTAGCAGCCTATTGTTAGACCCTTGTGCGAGATGCTGCAGAAACTCTTTACAAGCGACAACCAAAAATGCGTCGCTGTGAATCATTTCCGCTATGAGCATTATTATCATATGGTATGTATATGCAAATGTGTAAAACTTGTTTCATAGATATTTAAAAAAACTAGAGCTAATCTGGTGTTTTAACGGCCATTTTCATATTCAGCAGCCCAAACAACATAAAGGTAACTTGGTTTAATCTCAGATACACACAAAAAGTCAAAATTTGTTGTCTAGTGTTATCTAATGATCGCTTTTATCTGCGTATCTGGTCAAAACAGTGTTGTTTTCTTTCATGGTACGCACAACACAAGCTTGTGTCAACACGATCAGCAGCTTTTCACTGGGGTCAAATGTTGGACCGACACGTTTCCACCGGTGGTCAGACGGATTCAAAGAGATAAGCTGGTGACCGGTCTGACGACTGGGTATCGTTACGGTAATACCACAGTTCACCTGGCGGAACGTAAATACGTTTGAGGAGTGGTAAACAATGAGATACGAATTACTCCCGTAGCAAATACTGCCATAGTGGAGTGGCGTGTTAGAGACTTCACCATGCTATGTCCAGCATAAAGAGTAAAATGAATGAAAGGGCAAAATGAAATGCCAAGTAATAAGCGAAGAAATACGAAGAAAAGAAGTTTACGGCCGGAGGGCTGAAGGTGTGAGAGATTACTTAGAAGGACAGGGACAGACATTTCGTCACATTCCCTGAAATCAAATTTTTAAAAAAAAATCCTAAATGGCCAATAATTTGACATTGCAACAAAAAAAAAAAAATTGCAGCGCGCAGGGAAAGCGTGTGTTGAGTCAACCGGAGCAGACATTGCGTTGCTATATTGGTATGACACTGGATTTTATGTAATAAAAGGTCAGATAATATTCTCTTTTTTTTGACGATTGTGTCATAAATAAGTTAGATAAGAGCGAAGAAATAACAATTTATAAATAAGAAGTCACTTTTTAATCGCCATATACAGTAGATAATATTTGTACTCTGGTCAGTATTTTTAATGTGTTTAAGTTTAGTTAATGTTGTACTGAAATAGCGAATTTAGTCGCTCTTCTGTTGTTCTGGTCGTTCAGCTACAATACCAACAGTACTGTAGTAGTTAAGACCAATCAGATATGTTTCTACTGTAGATATTATACTTAACAGATAGAATGAACATGTCACCATCAATCTTGCAAATCTATATTTGGTGCCGCCCCTTGAAGTTCCGGGGGCCTCTGATAAAACAAATACTAAGACTACTCCTCCATTACGAATGTCGTACAATGTGACTAATATTAAGTTGTACGTCAGGGCTGGCAATCTCATCACGTAAAACAATTTCCTACAGAAACCACAACTACTGTACAAAAGCATGTACATGCCGGATACACATGGAAAGTAATGCGCTTAATGTCCGACACACACGGACAATCACGCACCTAATGCCCGATACACACGAACAGTCACGCACCTAATGCCCGACACACACGGAGAATCACGCACCCAATACCCGACACACCCTTACGCAATCAAGCACCAAACGCCCGCTCGCTTGGTTAAAAAAAAAAAAAAACGAATGTAACTGTTTTCCTCTCTGCCTTGCTAACCTAGATTACGTCATCATCTGTGAGAATTTACTTCACAGTTCCCCGGTTATCGACCTTGTTTATGAATAAGAAAAAAGTCAAGAATATATCAAACCGGATTAAATAGCTACACATGACATCATAAAACGCCATCTGTAACTTTTCAGCTAACATCCACTGTCGAATCTTATTACCACCTATGTGCTTCATTCCATTTTATACTTCAACAGTTTTTGTTTTAGTTTTTTATTTTATTTTCGCGCTGTGGCGAGATGGGAGTTACATAGTAAAATAGTTCCCAGAAATGGAGAAGAAAACTGGTGAACTAGAAGTAGGAATTCCACAAGAGAAGTCAGGTAGATAACTACACAGTTCTAGATGGTAGATGTAGAAGAAAGCTGTGAAGTAAGTCACCTTCTCGCTAGACCTGTCCTATGCTCCAAGGGTGTCTCTATTAATAGTTGGGTGGAACCGCAGATCGTTATTCATCCTTACCGGTTTTAAAATATTAAATATTATTTTGAGTTTCACACAAGATCAAATTTTCGAACTGTAACTGGAATGTAGACAAATTATTCAACTGCAATTTATTAAATATAAATACTTTAATAATTAAAATAGATGTCTAGTAAAAGTTTCAGATAGGTATTTACAGAATCACAAGCTTGAAATTAATAAATTGTCAATATCATCATCGGCCATTTGGTGACTTCTGGATTTTGCTGATTAAGCTTTCACTTATCTCCTTCAGTTTCTTTCTCTACAGGCACTTATGTAGCTTGATCAGGTGTAGACTTTCCAAGAGACGTTATTCACCTGGACAAGCAGACGCGATGCTACTGCCAGACAATGCAGAGGAGGTCCTTTACTCACACACTGAAGTCGATTTTACACTTTACCAGATGTGGCGTGATGAATCAAATGACGTACTCTTCTCTAAGGAAGGAAATATATTAACTAATCAGAGCAGCGCAAGCTCGCGTGTGACGCGAAACGGGTTTCTCAATGACGTCCGACAGAGGAAAGTATTTGTCTTTTCGTACCATGAAGTTGAATAAATTGAAAAGAATGGCTGGAAGGAAAGACTTGAAGTGCATTTTATGCAGAAGAAGACCCAATACTTATATTCAAAATGGAAGGCTGCTGTGTGGGTTATATTGGGAGATAATCAAGGTAAATTGGTGTAGCGAAAGGTTTTTCTAGTATGATAATAGTGGCAGAGAAGAAGTAGAATCTCTCTCCAGAAAGGATGAAGTTCCAGTGCCCGAGAAGTACACTGGTATCACAAGTGAGTTACAGCTGTGAATACCCTGAGCTGGACAATAGATTTAGGCTTCAAAAGTATAAGTTGCTACTTTCGCTATAGTAACCCTATGTGATAATATAATTAAATTAGAAAAAGTAACTCAAATTTTAACAGTTAAAAATTTACCAAGTCAAATGAGTACAATTTCAATATTTATTATGTACATCTATATATTCTTGTAATGAGAAATGGATGTTGGAAGATGGTAAAATGTATGATTATTTATAGTTACAAATTAAAATAAATAATAGAAAAAGTCTTGGATTTATCTTCCACTGCAATTACAAAAAAAGTTTGTCACAGTATCTCTTTGATAGCCTATATCTTGCTATCTATTTCTCATCATAGACAGTCGTTTTCGAAACTGCTCACAGGATTTGTTGGATGGATACACATAACACTCATCTGATATTAGCCACGTCTGCTCGAGGTTCCTGAGACACACTTGAATAAACAGACTGTCCTTCAGCCCGCCCTATAACTACAGGGGACTAAGGTGTTGAAGATTGGTTGACATCTAGGCTTCAGTTAGCAGGATCAACGGTCCTCAAGTCTGTAGTTTCTCAATCAGGAATGATCATAAAATTTGATCATAAAAACCTGGAACAAAAGGTAATAGTTGGCCATGGTGTTCCAACAATCTCATCACCAACTGCTGTTCATGATGCGACCATGTCTTCAGTGTTTGTATATAAATGAATGAATCATGGTAGTATGTTACAGAGATAGCAGGATAAGATAATGTCTACTGTGCAGAATTAACAAAATACATGAATAAATCACATGTTATGATACATGGGTACGATATAACCTTTGCCTTCCACTTATGAATGCCAAGTCACTTATGTACTTGCTGGTATGTCGTAAGCTTCCAGGCAAGAACTAGCCATGATATATTTGGCTAACCAATTAATGGTTATGCTTCCTGACAATGCCGGTGGAGGTTATCTCTGGTTAGCGTCATTCCCTTTTTATTATATCTGATACAATAAAATCGTAAATAAAATCTGAAATAAAATGATATTAGTCATACCTATCTCTTTAATAAACTTACATACCCTCTTAGGATTTATAAGCTCACGATGAGACTATTTTGGCTGAAGTTAATCTGCCCTGCATGCAGCGTGAAAAAAGAACTTTTCTTGCAGATGCTGTCTTCCAGTTTCTCACTCTGGCTTCTGGAGTTGGTGTGTGTGATTTTCAACGCGCCGCTCTGTCCTTATATATGTGTATATCTCACGTACGAGAAAGCACCTCCTAAAGTCCCAAAAGATTTTCGTTTAATCTCTCGGTTTGAGGCGATTTGAGGCAATCTGTGCTTTTCCTGTACTTGTTTTCTCTTCTGTTCACTACACACTTATATTCTTCCTTCCTTCCTAGGTATCCTTTCATTTTCCCCATATGAGGCTTTCATTCTATCCTAGTTTCATTGCCATCCGTTTAGGCATATACGTACAATAAATTTTTAAAGATTATTAGCTAACTTTTAGCAGATGTGATGACGATGAAAAATGTTAATTATCTTTAAAACTATTTATATTTGAATAATATCCTTTTGGATATAATTCATGTTCTATCTCCTTTGGTGAATTATTTTTATTTAATTGTATTCCAACCAGGCGTTTTCTTGTAGTTTTAAATTTAATGTCCAGTAAATGCAAACTTTTAAAGTCGGCCATTCATTCCTATATTCGCTATCCTACCTTTTTCAATGCTGTCGGCTAGACGTAATTCACATTTTTTCCGCCTACTTCAAACTTCAAAGCAAGATCCGCCGAGTGTTATTACTGCGCTGTGTGTGTGTATGTGTGTGTCGCGCTACACATTTTTTTTTCCACAACAAAGCAAGAGGTACCAAATCTCGCTACAATTGGGACATCTTGTTAAAATTTACTGTGTAAATGGTCTTTCCAAATTCACTACAAATCGAAGACAAAATCAAAATAGGAAAATCATATTCGAAAAGAAAGCCCAGGATCGTCCCAGTAAAAGGAGATATAGCTGAAATTTGTAGGAGAAAGGGTTAAGAAGAACGAGAAGGAATTCTGGACCAATCTAACACATTTGCTCGATTCTACACGGAAATAGTCGATTTTGGTAGACTGCAAAGTGTGATGTAATACTGTTCTCCGAGCCCGACGCTATCTTCCTATAAATAAGGTCAGCGGGTTTTTCAAAATTTACACACACTCAAAAGTAGAAGACAGAACAGACGGTAGGAAGGAGTCTTGCTTGCCAAAGGCTATAATTCTTTACCATCTGTATGCCAGTGCAGCTTTAACTACTCCAAGACTGAGTCTTCTTCTTCTTCTTCCTCGTTCGTCCTGAAAAGGACGGTGGTTGCGTTGTGTCTGTTTACGCCTAAGCTGTGATATCTGCACCTTTCGGTCGACACATCCGACTTCTGCACGGCATTTTTTTAGGACCGGGTTTGCCTTCCCATTGCGATCCACACTCGCTCAGCCAGACTGCACTGCTGCAGACTGTTTCCAGGACCACCACGTGGAGGTGGAGTGCGGTCTTGACCAGCTCTGGTTCGCTGGTCCTGACGCAGGCAGTCAAGCTATGAGTCGCTGACTGCGTTCACTATTGCTGCGTCTTTTGGTCCCAGACTGAGTCTGATTCACGAAAAGGGACTCAGTCTGATTTTTCCCTTTCACTACCTCTGCGTTTGATTGGCTTGTTTTTATCACTTCTGATTGGTTGCTTCCCTTTTCGTCTCAGAATAATTAGGTAACTCCCTCGGTGTGAATCTCACATATAGAAAAATACACGATTAATCCTAATTTCGGGGCGATTTTCCGAGTGTATGTACGTTTCGCTAAATGTGCATATAAAATATATGGTCTTAGATCATTTGCTTTCTTATACTTATTGCTGGCGCAATTTTTCATTTTCAGCTCAACGCTTCATTAACAGATATAAGTGTAATTTTTTAAATTTTGATCAATGTTATCCGTACTATATGTTTAAGACTCGCTATTAGAAATTCCACTTGTCTCCCTTTGTCGTGTTCCTACCCTTGTTCCACTTCTGCTGATCTCCTCGAGTAATATACAGTGCAATCCACTTAAGTGGAACTCGCTTAAGTCGAATTCCGCTTAAGTAGAATTTCTGAAGGTGCCGGCGAAATGCCTTCTTTGCCTTTGCTTAAAAAAAGTCTCATGTTAAGCCGAATTCTGATAACTAGAATTTTCAGATAATTCGAGGTGATCGGTCTGTCCCAATTCAAATTTGGACTCAGATAAGTAGAAGTTCTGCGTTCACCTCCTAAGCTACTGTACAACGTGGCCGTACATAATTTTTTGGATGAATAGGCGATTACAGATTAATAAACGTCCGAGTATCAGGCAATACATTGCAACGCTAACGTTCATTAAAGCAGCAAGCGCGTAATCGTCAGGCCGACTGAGCGAACACTGATTCATCATGGTTTGCGAGAAAAAAAAGGCTTGCGTTAAACTCTGACAGCAACGGGACTACGCGTTTGAGGTATAGGATTAACAAAGAGTGAAACTCGAGGCCTGTGAATAGTAAATAATAAACATAAACCAATATTTGGTAGGCACTCGTAAGAAAGAAGAAAAACACTAGAAAACAGGTAACTCTTACATCGGCTTATTTGTCCAGCAATAGTTACCATCTTGAATCGGTGTAGGAACCGCTTACAGAGCAAGCAAAAATACTAAGCCAAACAAGCGATTGGAACGTTTTTACACCTTCCTACTAGCAAATTAACTTGACACTATGTTTTAGGTTTCTTTAAACTGCATTTGGAAACTTTAAAAGACGCTCAAATAAAAATTTAAAATCAAAATACTTGTTTCTGCGTGGTTAAAATAATTGATTCTTGCTTTACCATTTATTGTGACGTAGATGTCCATCTTTGAGCAGAATTCTGATAAGTAGAATTTCGGATAAGTAGAAGTATTTTAGATGGTCCCAGCGACTTCTACTTATTCGGACTGCGCTGTATATGCATTCTCCTCCAAATATCAGCTTGTGATAAATGTTATGCGAGCCGCGGTGAGAAATTGCAGATGCGGTTACAGTGCTTGCATCTCGGAGCAACGTTACCAAGTTAGAACAGCGGTAGCGTTGTGCTCCAATCTAAAATGTAAATGGATAGGCTCTGTTCTTGAATTAGAGAAGGCAAAGGCAGCGAATAAGAGAACGGTCAGCGCACGTATTAAAGCTGAGATCTAGTAAAGTGAAGTCTCTAACACACCACTTCCATACTGTAGTATCTGTTAGGGGATTACGTTTTAAAAAGGTATAGACAAGGCACCATTGACAGCCAAAAAAAGTAATGAGGATGTCCTGAAAGAGGTCAATGCGCAAAGGAAACTTTTTTTAACAAGTTAAAAAGAAGCAATCCATTTTTTGGGGGCATATTATGAGAAGAGGAAAGCTGGAATATATCGTAACAACAGATAAGATTGAAGGAAAAAGAGATAAAGGAAGACAAAGAGAGCAAATACTGGACAGTTTGACAACATGGCATGGAAGGAGGTCAACAACAGAATCGATAAATTGTACAGGAGACGGAAAGTTGTGGAAAGACATGATCTCCTACGCCCCTAGGCATGGTATCTGATGATGATCATGATGATGATAGACAATGTGTAAAATATGTCCCTTGGACAGGCGTAAAATATGTCCTTTGGAAAGGCGTAAAACATGCCCCTTGGAAAGGCGTAAAATATGTCCCTTGGAAAGGCGTAAAATGCCCCTTGGAAAGGCAATCTGTATTCCCAGAACTGTGGATTAAAACTGACTAAGCCCATGACTGTAAGCAATGTGGTCAAGGGTAATTCGGAACATCCCAGGCGTCACAATGTGTTTCTGTTGAAGGACAGTTGTGCAGTTGTACTTACATTTTGTATATCATATACGTCCACTACAACTTGCCACTTGAGCCTCAACGATGATTTTGTGAGTACGCTCTGCATGACGCTGAGAAAGCCATGTGGGGACTCACGATAGGAAAACATCTTACCTCACTCATGAGGGCATTTTTTGTGCTCTCGTAATTGGAAAATACCTCAGAAAATTTTAATTGCAAAACATAACCCAATATGGCAAATATGACTCGGATCTATTCGGGTGGCCATTTTTTTTTCACACGGATTTTTACGACGTCATACCAACTACCACCGTTTACGGGTCGCATCATTTTTATTTATTCGTTTTAGGTATTTAATTTAGTTCTCGTCTTTTTTATTCTCTGTTTATAAGTGTTTGTCTTTGACGAAGGCATTATAGCCATAACGTAGGTTATTCTATTTGTCCTGCGTGCGAGTAAGAATCAATGCATATTTTCGTTTATCCAATCGTTAAGCATCCTGTATATAAAATCACAGCTTTTTTTGTCAGTGCATAACGCTAAGGGATGAAACTTTGGTTAAAAGTTAGACATTAATTGTATTGTGTCCTTTATAGACCAAGGACTAGAATGGAACCAGGCCAGGAGGAAGACAGCCGATAGGATAGTCTGGCGCTCTCTCTTCCAAACCTCTACACCTCACGGTAGAAGGGGAACGACTAAGTAAGTAAGTAAGTTTCCCTTATATGTACTCTACCGAAAATAGTAACACTTACCAAAGAAGAATGCGCAAATGACGGTGTGTACAAAAGTATTTATAGAATGTGTGATCCCGTATACACACATTGGGATTCTCGCTGCTGCTACGTAGTTCGTGTACTGTGGTGATGCACAGTGGTTTTTTAAATACTTTTGAATAAGTAAAATTGTCGTTAGGTATCGGTGCTTTTGAATTTAATTCCCGTCTTATTGCGGGCTTTTACACTAGTTATGATCATATTTGTCCATGAACTACACATAGACATTCGGCGCACTCCAGGAATAATATTTTCTTAATTTCTCCTACTTCCATTACTTGTAATTTATTCAGTCATTTTTTTTCTTTCTTTCACTCAGTACAGAGCGTGGAGCAGCATTGCAGCTGACCTCGTTGTATATACATACATATATATGTAAAGGTATGTGGTCATAAATGTGTGGTCGTAAAGGTGTGTGGTCGTAAAGGTGTGTGGTCGTAAAGGTATGTGGTTGTTCAAGAGTTTGGCAACCTCTTCAAGTAAAACAAACTGACACAGTAAGCACCGCTGAAGTAAACCATAAAATGGTTTGGTGCAGGATAATCGCAAACGGAACAAGCTGTGGTTCTATTATGTGTTGAAGATTCTGTATCTTCAGTAGATTATGCCCTCATGACTCTGTACGTGCGTCGCAATGGACTATGCCTTGAAAACTGTCCTTATACCACATTGTCTCATATGTATGTAGAGTATGTACTGACGATTGTATGCCTTTCGGTGGCAGTAAACTATGTGCTGTAGATTATGTATCTTTTGACTGGCAGTAAACTACATGTTAACGATGATGTCCCTTTGAGTGGCAGTAAAGTATGCACTGACAATTAAATCTCTTTGAATGGCAGCGTTGTTGTTGTTGTTGTTGTTTAATTGCGGCTGCTGAGCTTCTCGTTCTTTTGCAGCCAATACCAAGTTGAAGAATACTTGGTATTATCTACACTGTAGATCTCGGATTTTCCTGTGGCGTTTCTGCTATTCCGAAACGTGCTGAGTTGAAGTTATAAGCTCCAGTTTCTCTAGCATGGCTTGCATTTACTGGATCGTCACATCTGGTCTCAAGCTAGGAGTAAGAAGCGCGTAGCACACTGTGCATTCCCCGCCATCCAAGAGGGCTCTCCAACTATGAAGAGCTAAAATATTGTGCTCTGGTTCTGGACTCTCCCAAGAAATTGTCACGTCCTGCATAGAGGCACTTCTCAATTCCCCTGTATCACTGGGTCCATAGTGAGATTCTCCTGCGGGCTGTCAACCAGGTCAAAGCCAAAGAATTACGTCAAGGGCACAAGTGACTTATAGAAGCTTAGTGTGCAAACTGGGTTCTCCACAAGTTTCACTACAGTGAGAATCCCTGGAAGTGTATGCATGATTTCAAGAGTCAATGAGGGTGTAATTTGCCTCACAGAGGTTCACTTCCACATATGTATATTGTAGCATTGTACTTAGCTGGTGGTCATATAAGGATGACTCCAGATATGCCTCCATGCCTTTTAATTAAATGGCAGTAAACTACGTGTTGACGATGAGGTATCTTTGAGTGACAGTAAACTATGCACTGACGAGTATGTATCTCTGAATGGCAGAAAAGTACGTGTTAAAGATGAGGTATCTTTGAGTGACAGTGAACAATGTACTGACGAATATATGTATCTCTGAACGGCAGTAAACTACGTGTTAACGATGTTGTATCTTTCATGGCAGTAAGCTATGCCTGACGATTATGTATCGTTAACTGCAGAAAGCTATGTGATGACGATTGGGTTATCTTTGTGTCGCAGTAAACTATGTGCTGAAGACTATATCTTTTCATGCATGTAGATTCTGTGCCGACAATTGACATCTTTGAGTAGCTGTAAACTGATTTTAAAATTGTGCATCTCTGTGTGGCAGGCTAAGCGCGAAAAGTTATATGTTTACGTATAACAGTAATATGCTGAAACTTGAACATATTTGGGTGGCAGCATAGTATGTACTGAAGATTGCGTATTTATGTGGAAGTTGACAAGGTTTTAAGATAATGCATTTTTTGTATGAAATAGATTATGTGCTTAAGATTATGTATTTGTCTGCGGCAATAATTTGCTGAAATTATTGTCTATCTACATTGGACGGTAATGTGCTGACGATTGAATATCTTTGTACGTAGATTACGTGCTGAAGATTATACATCGTTTGTGTTCAAGTAGATTATGTGCGACAGAATACGGGAACTCGGATTTAACAACAGGTTCATCACTGCAGGTAATCAAGCTAATGTCGGCTTCTGTAAACTTGCATTGAAAAAACTGATCTAACATCAACTATGATGTTTTAGTAATTAAAGGATTACAGCTTCACCCCTATCAAATGTTATAGGTCATACATGTCAAAGGTTTAGTGTATTTAAAATGTTTGAATATTTAGACACGTTAGCAAACATCATAAAAATACTTAACTTTAAACTAATTTTCTCTCATTGTCTCTGAACATTCCAGTAACAACTCTTCGAACACACAAAACATGTCACTAAATTATTGGCGTTCGAGAATGTTTCCCGCGAAATGTTTTTTTTTAAATTATTTTTTTTTAAAAATACACAAGTATCTGCACATAAGCTGTATTTTGTGTTATTAGGTCACATAAATAGTTACGTAGATTGTTCACTCTACGAGTATTGAGAGATCCCACTGATATGAATGATGTGCCTTTTCTAGCTCATACAAGTCTGTAATGGCAGGAAATGGTGAACGCAAGTTAAACAACACGCAGAAAGATACACACAACGGATAGAACCTGTGAAAATTATGATGTACAAATTACGGAAATAATAAAAGTATCACGTAATTAGTGGAAGAAACAGTTCTATTATTAGAATTGCGCATGAAATAGTGTATCAAAATATACGCATATAATACGCCTTCTTGTTCGTCTTCGTACACTCTCAGAAGTCTACTTGAATGTTTTCAAAGAAAGCAGTAGTCAGTTTGATGCTATTTGAATCTTAGTAGAGCTTTTCCACGAATGGTACTGGTGTCGGCCATATAATACAACAGTAGGAATCAGGCAGAATGAAAGTACAGGAAACAGATTTGGCACGACATTGTGTGGGTATCCAGTTCATTATCATCATCGTCGTTATCATCATCATTTTCCTTTTCGCTCTATATAAGGCATGAAGCCACCACTACAGTTGGCCCCACTGCAGGAAAACTGGGTTTAAGGATTCACGTGTGTCACGGAATTGCCTCCCTCGCTTTGCAGTAGTGGTCCACCAGTGGCCAAAATTCAAGAGTATCTAATATGGGCCTTCAAAGGTGTCTACCTTCGCACACGATTACTCTTGGCAGAGTTGTAGATAGAAGAATAATGATGCTTCTATCGCATGGCAGGTTCATAAGATATTTCCGAAGTCATATGCTGCATTAGCAGGGTAATTGTTACCTTATATCGGCTTGCCACCTTTTATGAAGAATTATGCAATTATTAATTTTAGCTCGTTCAGGCCCCCACCCCGATTTTCTCAGTGGAATTCTTCTTATTCTGGTATAGCTCTGTTTAGAGTGTATTTAGTAAATTGACTGAGACAAACATGCAGTACATTCAAAATGATTAAATCGACGTTAAATTCGGATATTTACAAATAACAAATGTAACAGTCATTTAGGTTTTAACAAGGTTTTAAAGAAATGAATAATTATTTATTTTAAAAAAATGTTTTTCATCCCTGTCGTGATAGAATAGAAGTGTTTAAAGGAGGTCACTTAGCAGCTTTTAGGGGTTACTTAGCTGTCAGTGATGGTTCAGCTCCTTCTGATGGGTTGGTTCTTGGTAGACTGATCACGCTCGTCGCTGGTCAAGGTTGTAGGGCGCAGCACGTTCCCAGAAGTGTCAGTGAGTGTCTATGAAGTTGGTGCCTCGTCTTGAAGCTCAGGCCACTTTTCCCTTCTTGTTCCAGAGATAGTACCCTCAACTGGTATGGCCAACAAGCCAATCTTGGCTCACAGACTTTTTGCCCAGAGAAGTAGGTTTAAGGCACTGACAGATACCTTTTTTTATGTGTTCTAGGAGGTCGTTATTTTAACAATTAGTTCCACGATGACTCCGTGTTTCCGTTTATTCAGATACCGGTTACTTATTAAAATGGTTTTCCTGGGCTCTTTAAGTCCTTCAAGATCTTTTAGAAAGTCCGGTCTGATAAATGGAATTCTGAATTCTAACTTCTAGCAGTCTGGTTTCGTCTGGGCAAGCGATCCTCACAGTGTCTTGACACTGAAACGTGTCAGGTTATATTGCCCGTCTTCCCCCGCTTCTGTTTTGTTACGTTTCTAAGAAAGCTCCAATCGTTTCAAACATGCGTGTTTAGTGGGGTAGTTTCAAAATTATTTCCACCTGAAATAATATGCTGATGCAAAAGGTCACGTCTCCCTTATATGGAATGAAAACATCCGATCCTCTCTCGGCAATATTTATAAATAACTTATTATTACTTTAATTTAAAGTAATGTCTTTGTAACAAGGTGTGCCGGAAACGATGATGTCATGCATGTCTGTCCAAATGTGTCGCACAGACGAGTAATCTTGTTATCTGTCGCTTGAGCACACAAAATCCGTCCTTTTACCATCTTGGCAAAGAACGCACCCTGGCCTTTTCAGCGATTAAACAAATGCGCTTGGCGATTTAGTGTAAATCTGTAGTCTGATGTCGGCCACACCAGAGATTAACCAACATGGTTGTCGATTAATTATTATCTCAGCCGTTCCTTACAAAGCAGGGAGGGACGGGTGACAAACAGACATGAAAAGAATGTTTAAAAATACAAAATATCTGCTACATAGCAGAGAAAGAAAAAAGGTGCTGACCCCTGAAAAGCACGCAATTTGTCAGTACAAGAAATGTAACTGATTACTGCCGGAGTGAATCAGAGATCGACCCAAATAATGTCACAACGTGCTCATGAAGTTCTGATTCTTGTAGCCATTTGTTTTACATGCTGAGATTACTAGTCCCACGCACAACCGCATATATTTGTGAATGAGGGAACAGTTGTCTTGTCCCTTCTTTGCCACCTCAGAGACCCGCCAGAACTACACAAGGCAGTCTAAGTTAGAAACAGTGTGGCCATGAGACTGTAAATATATAAAAATAAATTGTGCGACTATCAATAACAAAATTAGGAAATAGCGTAGATATCAGTTTGCAGAACAAGAAACGCATTTAAGTTCCAGAATCTTGGCATTTGTGTTTTTAAGAAAAAATTTAAATTACGATGATGGAGATGATAAGCGTACATGCAGAGTCGGATCTAGCGAGGATTTGTCAAAGTGATGGACGATCTAGTGATGGCGCCCACTTTCATATGAGCAAATAATCATTTTCCGTGAAATTGTCTGTTTCATTATTCTTGTTATGTTAGAATTTTAATGTTTTTATTATTTTTTAATACATTTCGGTGCCTTTCCCAAATCGGCGCCGAGTGCGACTACACTTCTCGCACCACTCAAGAGCCTGTCCTGCGTAAATGCATACAAACGAAAAAAAATAGTGTTGGTTTGGTTTCATGACTTGTTAATCATTGAGCAAAATAATGAAATATTATATTACCGAGATTTTCTGTATTAAAAAAGCAGAGTTTAATTTTTAAATTACCTCAGAATTCTATTCACATACTTTACTGGACGATGCGGACTGGTAAGAGCCAAGATCGGTTCTGATATCTCATTGTTAGTTCAAACGTTTTCAAATTCCTTCCCTTATTTCTCAAGGCCTTAGTGATCTATCGGCCGGCGTGATGTTGACTACATCAACCCTAGTGTGTCGATGGTCAAGAAAATATGGGCCTAAAACCATATTCCCAATATGCCTCAATGGGCGTGTAACGGGATCCTTTTAGTGATTTATGTACCTGCGGTGCTTTCATGTATTTGTTACGATTCTGCGCGCCTGCAGTTCTTTCTTGTCAAACTTGTCCTTGCTATGATTCTATGTTTCTGCGGTACTTTCCTGTCAAATGTATCCCTGCTATGACTTTGCGTACTTGCGGTACTTATCAATCAATACCCTTTAGCTCCTCAAGGAGCATAGGCCTTCAACAAACACATGCCAAGTCCTCCTGTCACGTGCCATTCGCTGAAGGTCTTTCCATGTTTTCCTCATCATTTTCACCTCTGTATCCAGTTCTCTTCTCCACGTGTTTTTTGCTCTACCGCTGCCTCTCTTTCCCTGGGAATTCCAGAACAAGGACTACCTTGTAATGCTATTAACAGGTTTCCTCAATGTGTGTCCTATCCATCGCCAGCGTCTTCTTTTCATCTCTTGTTCCACTGGCACTTGTCTGGTTCTTATCATCAGATCCACATTTGTGACTTTGTCATACCATTTCAGTCCTTCTATTCTTCGCAAGCACCCGTTCATGAAAGTTTGTAGCCTTTGGTTCTTGTTTTTGTTGTTCTCCATGTTTCATAGCCATACATTATTGATATCATTGTCTGTTCTTCCAATGTTGTCTATATTGCTGCCAAGATATGTGTACGATCCTACATTTTTAGTGGTGTTTCTTCAAGTTCAACCTTGTTATCATTTCTTGCATTTATTCTCATCATCTTTGTCTTTTCCCTATGTATTTTCAGACCAACTTGTTGTGATCTCTCATCAAGTATTTTTATTTTGTCTTGCATCTGATTGTGGTTATGGGGACAGAAGAGCCAAGTCATCTGCAAAATCCAGATCATCAAGCTGCTTAGTCAGATTCCATTGAATTCCATTTCTGTTGTGTGGTGTCGATGTTTTCATAACCCAATCTATTGCTAGTAAGAAAAGAAATGGAGACAAGAGGCATCCCTGTCTCACTCCCTTTCTAATCCCAAAAGGTTCTCTAAGTTGTACTTCATGAAGAACTCTGCATGTCATTCCTTCATCAATTTCCAGAGCGATTCTCTATCTACACTGCCAAATGCCTTTTCATAGTACTTTTCATGCGGTACTTATGCATGGAGCATATTTGGCGTCATCATTGTGTGACCGCCAGCTAAGCACAATGCTATAGTATGTAGACGTTGACGTGAACCTCCGTCTGTGAGGCTAATTGCACCTTCATTGAATTATGAAATCGCCCACGCGCTTCCAGGGATTCCCTCTGTGGTGAAACATGTTGAGAACCTAGCATTGCACATTAAGCTTGGAGAAGTCACTTGAGCCCCAGACGTAACTCTGACATTTTATCTTGGATGACGGGGAATGCACAGTGTGCCACGCGCTTCTTCCTCCTAGTTTGGGATCAGATGTGATGATCCTTTAAATGCAAGCCAAGCTGGAGAAACTGGAGCTCATGACTTCAACTGAACACGTTGCGAAATGGCAGAAAAGCCAAAGGAAAATCCTAGATCTACACCGTGATAGGAAACTCTATACAGAGCGATACAATAGGAAGTAATCCGATAACCAAAAGCGTAAACTCCCCCCTCCCCCTTTTTCCCACTGTCGATCAAGTGTTTTGGCTCCTTAATCCCCTTTACACTCTAAAGGAAGCGAGCCACTTGGGTAATGACTTCCAAATGTCAGCATCCTGTTGTCTTGTTCAGAAAATGTAACCCACTCCACCTTGGTTGCAGCTTTCAACTTCACTCCTATTTGTCTGTTAGCTGGAGGCAATTGTAAAAGTAACCCTCTCGTTGATAATAAATTACTGTCCTGAATTCCACAGCCCGTTACGGTTGTTCCACAGCCAGCACAATGTCCTTTCCGCAGTTTCACTTGTTCTTGACTGCCCTTTCAAACCCAACAGTATCAGTAGATAATACATTGAGGTAGCCACTAGACCTCATCAGCTATGACCCTTGCAGTGAACCCGTCGTGTCTCAAGTCCGTGACCAGATCATTATACTTGGCCACTTTGAACGAGTGTTGCTCGTTCAATCTGGATTCAAAAGGCACGGTCAACTCAATCAGTATAATCTGGTGCGATTATGAGGAATGTAGCACTATATCTGGTGTCTTCGAGATCTTCATATACTGTCTGGATATGCCCCAGCCCAGGTAGATCTACTGCCATCTCCCAGTCATTTGCACAGTCAATAATAGATGGTAAACTGATACTTGGTTTGGGATGTGCAGACTTTCCTGCTCTCAGAAAGTACATATCTGCGGGACTCGGTCTGTCTTGCTGTTCGCCTTCACCCTGGCCATTGTAGATAATACCAAGGACTCTTCAACTTGGTATTGGCTGCACAAGAGCGAGAAGTTCAGCAGCCCTAATTAAATAATAACCTGCGATATTTTATTGTCTAACTAATTCTTGCTATGATTATACGTTTCTGCAGTACTTTCATGTCAAAATGATTCTTGCCATGGTTCTACGTATCTGCAGTACCCTTTTTTTGTTGTCAAACTGATCCTTGCTAAGATTCTACGTACCTGCAGTTTTTTATTTTATTTTTGTTTTTATCAAACCTATCCCTGCTATGAGTCTACGTTCCTGCAGTATTTTATTTTAGTCAAACTATGACTCTAAGTACATAAACTACTGTCTTGTCATACTTGTGCGTGCTACGACTCCACATACCTGCGGTACTTTTTTGTCAAACTTGTCCTTACTGTGATAGTGAAAGCTCCAGACCTCGGCTTCTACCCAAGCGTTGTCCGTGTTGTTGGGGTCGTCCATGTAGCCACGATACAACAGCTTGCTGCTGAAACTCGTTGACGCGGCAAGGTTCCTACCAAGAATTCCGGACAGAATGAAGTCACTGCTCACAAATTGACGGAAGAACTGTTCCGAAGACATGGTAGAATAATTATTAACACAGAGTACACTTAAAAATACAGTAATACTGCGCATAACTGCAAGAAAAAAGATAAGTATACACTTTGATCAAAATTCCACAAACTGATGTAGGCCAAAGTTTGAACGAAATGAACAAATGTATAGTTTTTGTGTGTGTGGTAGATTATGATTAAGTGATTTCATATATCTTTTTCTTTATCTAATTTATTTCTTCTACCTTCTCTGTCACCTACGCCTGTAGGAATTTAACCCTCCCATATTCAAACCTCTGTCTTTCTTATAATTTAGCAGGCAGTTTATGGCTGTTAGTATTTAATTGCATTCTCTTTGATGCAGGGTAGCGAGCAGACCTGGTCCCGCTCACCTGTAATTATCTCGGCAGCGATCATAAAAATCGCCGTAATGAGATCAGTCAGTGACGGGAAGGGGAGACAATTTGTCTATTACCTTTGCCTGGATTCGTTCGTTGTAAGTTAATTTACAAGATGCGAACCGCCATATCAAAGACTCTCGCTATAATTCATTTACGACCACTTCTGCAGATGGCGAGAGTGAGGCGATAATATATGTAGATTCTATTTCATCTAGATCTTAATATAGACCTGGCTTCGGCATTGGTGAGATAAAAGTTGTTTGATTCGCAGAATGAGATTGAATTTATGTAGATTTTCCTAAAGGTGCCAACATCTGGCAAGAGTCTGCTAGTTACAACTTTCCCTCTGATTCTTTGTCAGTTTCAGATATTTATACCCCAGCAGTTTAGACTTCATTCATTCAGTACTGCCACAGCTTTAGAGATACAGCTAGCGCGAGTTCTAGAAAACACTGTAATAGTAGTCTTAGTTTCTCGTGGAGAAAATCTTAGAAGTTTGTGTGAATGTAAATATATATATGACTAGTATTGTCGAGTGATAGAATTATTAGTTCGAATTATATATTCACTAGATTGTGTGCAGAGTGATTTACTAGTTTAATCGTCCTTATAAATTCTCTAAGTTTACTGTGTTACAGTGGATAGCGGAATAATTATATTTCTAGCTAAAACTCATTCAGCTATAAATAAATTTAATTAAATTGCTAGTAACCAGTCAGAGAACATTTTAACTAAGTAAATGCACTGATACATCATGAGGTTGACGAGATATGTATTTATTTCTAATTCATGATGATTGATTTTTTTTAATGACTAGAATTTATTTCACGGGAGAGTTCTAAACGATAAGACAAGCTCTAAGTTTGCGGTTTATAATTTAAGTTAATGACCGTAGTGAACATATTCTATTTACGCGTAGGATTGGGTATACTATTAGGGTTGAGTATTTATGTTTTTCTCTTCCTTTTATACAGTATCTGGGTCAAGCCCAAAACCTACCAGCGGTTTCTGTTTATGTATAGCAGAGAATAACTAGACGAAAAGAACTACATTTTCCTGAAATTTATATTGTACCTGGCATTGAGTTCCAGAGTTCTTTTCCAATAATCTCAGTTTTACAGTCGGCCCGTGGGGGCGACTAAATCAAACATTTAACATAATCAAACCTGTGACATTACTTGTATAACAACCACTGTGGTGAGAAGAAGATAAATCCTGAACAGAGTTATTTACCTGCAACTCGAGGTAACGATCGATTATTTCAAGCTACTGTAACCTTGTGAACATTAGACATCTTAATTACTTTACTACCTGGACAAAAATTGAAGTGACATTTATCAGCATCCTACGTACCATAGTGAAGCGAGCGCTTCCCAAGATTTGAATTTATTAGCATTGGAGAAGCTGGGGCTTGTTTCGCCTAAACACACCATTGGATGGGCTGTATGTTCTTTAAACAATTGTTCCAGATGTGGTGAGAGTGCCTATTAGGTAAGAACGCATGTCTTGTGATCACAAGTGTGTCAGAGCGAGAAAATGCAGGGATGATTAATTCTTTGATTCTATAATCCATATATTCATTGATTGTTTGTCTTCTTAAAGATTACATATGCTATCTATTTCAGAGTAGATTACAGGAAAAACCTCTGTTATTTTCGGTAGAGAGCAATCCTAGACCATAGTGTATAAATCTGTGACTCTTTGGGCGAATAACTTCTCTTATAACGGGATCTTGGTTCAACAGAGGGGGGAAGGATTACAGCTATGGATCAACTCTGTTATTGATCCCTTAACCTACGTTTATTTGTGTATTAATTTGATAGTCTAAATTTATTTACTGTATTGTGAAATTCTTTATGATAAATAAAATTTACATAAACTTATTCAAGTGTGTCGGTCAGCTCGTCCCAAAATATCTATATTCCATTGTTATAGTTTTCACGTTTGTATGTCAAACTGTCGTCACTTATGTGTGTGTGTCGGTGAGTGGTTGATATATAGTACATCTGTATAACTGAGTTATCTGTCTGACAAATACTTTCTGTTGTAGAGATAGGCTGAGCAAGAGGATCTCCTCGAGTCTCAGGGACAGAATTACCTAGTTTCCACCATCTCACTCGTGAAAATCTATTTCTATTATTATCTCTCACTGAGTCACCTCAGGTTCTAGTCTATTCAGAAGGGACCAATCTGCGTCTTAATTCCCCTATCATAAATCTACGACAGTGTGGTATTCATTTGCGCAGAAATTTCCTATTTCTCGTCTGCCATAAGCTCTTCCAGAATTTAAAACATGGAAAGTTTACTCCCTTCTCTTGTGTTCAAACAATGTTCCACCTAATTATCGTAAGAATCTAGTAGGAGAAATACATTTTCACAAGCGCATTATTCTGGTAACTTTCGACAAGATGACAGTACTGAGTATTACTGCTTTACAGTAACGCTACTTTAGAAAAAACTAGGAATGAATAGAGAATTACTAAAAGTTTCAAAGTTAGACAAATAAAATATGTTGAACGTATAAAGGGAGTAAGACTTAATGACTTAATTGAAAAGTATATTAAAAATAAATGTTGACGGCAATCTGCGTGGCTCCTCTTCTATGGTGAGGTGTAGAGTTTACCGAGAGAGAACTGTGTGGTGTCCTTTCAGCTGTCTTTCTTTTGTTCTAGTTCCAATCCAGTCCTCGGTCCTTTAGAGACTGTCTAATGTTGTCTTCCCACAGAAAATCACGTCCAGAAAAATAGTCTCTTGGAGTGTACCAACAAGGCATGACACATACATTTATGTAGATTCATTACAACCAACCTGTTATGCGGAGACGGCGATCTGGTATTCTTGCCCGCCTACAACTTTGCGTCTCACCGCAAATTTAACAGTGAGCACGGCGACTGCACTGCTTAGAAGACAGTTCATTTTCTACTGACTTGGACATTGAAGGTCATCAATAGAAAACCCTCCCTAATGTATATGATCATACACTGACAATGTACCTGTCTACGATTATGCAGAAAAAGTGCTGAATTAATAAACATTGAAAATAAATACACCATTGACTAAGTTTCAGAAGAACTGTTTAGTGATGCGAGGAAAAAGGAAAGTACGAACAACAGAAAAGCTTTACTCCAACAAATAAGCATTTTAGCTTATTTGCATTGTTAACATGGACACAGATGTTTTTGTTGAATAAAAATAAAGAGCTTAATAGCATGTTATGTTGCATAAGCTATGTATAGTATAATGGCTCTTTGCTGTTAGTATGTAATAAGTAGTACTCAGAAATGAAGCAGGTAGAGGGGAAAGAAATAATACAGGGAGATATACAACGAAAGAAATTAAACAGAAGAATAAAATGAGAAAACATACTTACAAGAATCATATCGTCCTGGTCTAGTGTCAGGCTGCCGGGGACGTCTTTCTCACCCAAGATGTCTTTCATGAAAATCTCACACATGACGCTGTAGCTGCTTGTACGTCCACTCACAAAACCCTAATGGGTTGAGGAGAGAAGAGTTGACAGAAGAAGCGTCAAAACTGACGGTATTATGTGTGTCAAAACTGACGGTAATATGTGTGTCAAAACTGACGGTAATATGTGTGTCAAAACTGACGGTAATCTGTGTGTCGAAAGTGGCGGCAATCTGTGTGTCAAAACTGACGGTAATCTGTGTGTCGAAAGTGGCGGTAATGCGTGTGTCAAAACTGACTGTAATCTGTGTGTCAAAACTGACGGTAATCTGTGCGTTAAAAGTGGCGGTAATCTATGTGTCAAAACTGATGGTAATCTGTGTGTCGAAAGTGGCGGTAATCTGTGTGTCGAAAATGGCGGTAATCTGTGTGTCAAAACTGTCGGTAATCTTTGAGTCAAAACTGACGGTAATCTGTATGTCGACAGCGCCGGTAATCTGTGTGTCAAAACTGACGGTAATCTGTCTGTCAAATCTGACGGTAATCTGCGTGTCAAAACTGACGGTAATCTGTGTGTCGAAAGTAGCGGTAATCTTTGTGTCAAAACTGACGGTAGTCTGTGTATCAAAACTGACGATAATCTGTGTATAGAAAGTTAGTTGCTTATCCTTTACAGGACGTGGCAATCAACCCCAGCTTTTATTGGCTGTCTGTGATTTTTCTAGGCAATTTTTTTCATTCAATAGTTTGCCATTGCTTTCTGAACGGTACGGCGCTTATACCATTGTTAAAAATCCACACAAAGCGATCTGCGACCAAACCGCCTGCAGCAGGTTTCGAACCTGGTATATCTGGATTATGAAACTGCGTTCATATCCATTAGGCCACAGACGTATAGAAAGTGGTGGTAATCTATGTGTCAAAACTGACGGTAATCTGTGTGTCAAAAGTGGAGGTAATCTGTGTAGAAAGTGGCGGTTATTTTCTGTGTCAAAACTGGCGGTAACATATGTGTAGAAAGTGAGGGGAAAAAAATGACAAGTGGTTTTAACAGTTGTTCAATAGGGGGAGACGCAGGCTTCAGATGACCCCTGGCTATAATTAAGAAACAAATCAATCTGATTGCACCCACAAAATTGTTGTTTCCAATATTATTATTAAGCACGTCATGCACAGCTATGAAACAAAATGACGGTAATCTGTGAGTAGAAAGTGGCGGTAATACGTGAGTCAAAACTGACGGTAATCTGTGTGTAGACAGTGGCCAGTAATCTGTGTGTCAAAACTGACGGTAATCTGTGTATCAAAACTGACGATAATCTGTGAGTAGAAAGTGGCGGTAATCTATGTGTCAAAAATGACGGTAATCTGTATTATCAAAACGGACGGTAATCTGTGTATCGAAAGTAGCGGCAATTTATGTGTCAAAACTGACGGTAATCTGTGTATCAAAACTGACGGTAATCTGTGTGTCAGAACTGACGGTAATATGTGTATCAAAAGTGGCGGTTATCTATGTGTTAAAACTGACAGTAATCTGTGTGTCAAAACTGACGGTAGTCTGTGTATCAAAACTGACGGTAATCTGTGTATAGAAAGTGGCGGTAATCTATGTGTCAAAACTGACGGTAATCTGTGTGTCAAAAGTGGCGGTAATCTGTGTGTAGAAAGTGGCGGTTATTTTCTGTGTCAAAACTGGCGGTAACTTGTGTGTAGAAAGTGAGGGGGAAAAAGTGACAAGTGGTTTTAACAGTTGTTCAATAGGGGGAGACGGAGCTTCAGATGACCCATGGCTATAATTAAGAAACAAATCAAGAATGACAAGACAGCAGGGAAAACAGGTTACCACAAGCCAACACTTCTCCGTCAGGCATTTCGTACAAGGCAACTAATATGAGGTAGTGCATGAGGCTGGTTATTTCATCATGCAGTGACATCAGTCTTAATTCATTCGTAATTTTTTTCTGTGGCATCTACGAATCACTTCTCTGTGTCTATATTCAATGGTCTTTATTTTACTTTTTCGCCTCAATTTACCAATAATTATCTTATCCTCGGGTTGACACTCCCCGAAAACCACCATGTATTTTACAAGCTTGCCACATTCTTGACCTCTTTATCTTTTCTTTGGGGACAGTCGGCATTAGCGAAGGCGTGGGACAATACCACATTGACTCCCGTTTGTTCACCGGCCACTTGTTTACTCAAGGCGCAGGCAGTAAACGTATTTCGATAGATATGAATGATGGCGCCATCACTCAAGCTCTTTCCACGTCTTTCTCGTCACTGTCAAAGTGTCCAGATCTATTCTCCATGTGATTTTTGGTCTACCTCTGCCTCTCTTACCCTGGGGATTTCAGAACAAGGACGGTCTTGTAACAATATCAATACGTTTCCTCAATGTGAGTCCTATTTATTCATCACCAGTGTCTTCTTCGATGGCTCAGGAGAAGAGTTTTTAGTAGAACAGCCTAAAGAAAAAACTGCGTTCTGAAACAAAAAAACCATTCTAACCAAAAATATCTGTGACAACAGGGGTATAAAAAAAGTTCTTCAGTGTTATACAGAACAATTCCTATCACGTAGAAGCAATTAACAGACAATAAGTAAACAAACAAGATTATCGCTGGAGGCCTTAGCGATGTTAAAAATACCGTGCATAGCTATGTATCCGACTAATGGAGATGCCCTGAAATGAACATTGGAAACAGACGTGCAAAAGAAGCTTAAGATTGATATCATTATAAGTTTGAAGTTTGCTTGTTTATTGTATCACTTGCTTGTGTATTCTTTCGTTATTCTAAAATACATTCTAGTTAATACAACACCACGGTGGCTTGAGCCTGCACAGAAGAATTAAGCCAGCACTGATGTTACTTACTCCAGGAAGGGAGTCTTCCTTTAGCATGGGGTTATTGACAACCATAATTTCCTTTACTTTTTTACCACCGACTAACAGAATGCCTTGTGCAACTCCATCGCTGTTATATGAACTCTTCCACCGTGATATAACAGCAAACATCATGTGATTTGGTCCATACCTCCACAGATTGCCGCGCCCTCGCAAACCTGTGCGGCCCATTGGGTTCCTGAAATTACAGGAAAACTAAACAAGAATTGTCTTCTCAGAGATTCTCCCCCCACCCCCACCCCAACATTTCTTTCTACATTGTTTCTGTGTCTAGAAAACCCATCTGTCTAGCACTTTACTTATGGCTTAATAATCTCCTATGTTTTAAGTATTAATTAATTTTTTTTTCTTTCATTATTATTTTTTTCTACTTTTATTTGCATTTTACAGAATGTTACAAACATCATGTGTTTTACATTATTCAAATACAAGATTAAATGGAAATACAAATAATATATGCATACACACTTATGCACACACACGCTTATCTTTGCTAAAAAGTCTTTCATTACCAACAATAATAAACAAGACAATATGTGCAATAAATCTGAGTAACTTTCTAACGCCAGGGTATCCGAGTTGACTATCGTAGAGTATTCGGTTATGCATCCAAAAACCACTACTGGCCTGGTGAATTTATTTTCATTTTTTTAATTTAGCCTCGTTTAGCCAAGGATCCAGACCCCGAAGACGACCCAGAGTCCGCTGGGAGGACAACATTAGACAATCTTTGAAGGATCGAGGACTAGAATGGAACCAGGCCAGGAGGAAGACAGCCGATAGGAGAGTCTGGCGCTCTCTCTTCCAAACCTCTACACCTCACGGTAGAAGGGGAACGACTAAGTAAGTAGTAAGTAAGTAAGCCTCGTTTTTGCGAGGCGCGCCTTGTTAAAATTAGACACAGAATGTGTCGGTCATAATAAGGCGCATGTCCACATATAGAAGACTTTGTGTCTGAATCCAGACCACCCGCCTAGTGTCCGAGTAAACTGTCGTCGGGTATCCGGTACCCAGCAAAAATCACTACTTCCCTGGGTATCCGAATAAACTGTCGTCGAGTATCCGGTACCCAGCCAAAAATACTGTTCACTCGGTATCTGAGTAGGCTGTCGCTGAGTATATCCAGTATCCGGTTCCAGCACACACAAAAACAAAACAAAAAACAAACAAAGAAAAACCACTAATAAAGCTCTTCTAGTGCTTATAAAAACTATGATAATTAGCAAAACAGACGATAAACCCACATTAAAGATAAGCGTAAATGGGAAAATCCTGGAACAAGTCAAGAGCTACGTATATCTTGCTCATATAATAACAGAAGATGGCAGATGTGAAACAGAAATCAAGAAGAGAATAGGAATGGCCAAAGCTACATTCAACAACATGAAACATATACTGACATCCAAACAGTTATCTCACAAATTAAAACTGAGAATCATAAAGTGTTATATATATTCTGCATTTCTGTATGGTGCAGAAACATGGACGATGAATAAGCATTTGGAAGAAAGAATTGAGGCTCTTGAAATGTGGATATATAGAAGAATGGGGCATATCTAATGGAAAGATATGAAAACAAATAAGGAGGTCCTAGAAAATCTAGGTATGAAAAGAGAACTAATGAGGGAGGTCAAAGTTCGGCAGCTAAAATACTTTGGCCACGTAAAAAGGCATAACACCTTGCAGAAGACCATAACAGAAGGGAGAGTTGAAGGCAAACGTGCAAGGGGAAGACAGCGCTATAAGTGGGAAGATAACATCAAGAGATGGACAGGAAAGAGTCTATCAGAGTGCACCACCAAGACAAGAGACAGAAGACGTTGGAGATCCATTACAGCCAACCTTCGTTGTGGAGATGGCAACTGATGATGATGAGTGCTTATATTCCCCTTTTAACAATTCAGATAAATTAATAAACAAGAATTACATTTGGAAGTCATGCCTCAAATGAGCCCATCCCCGTATAGTTTAATATACTCATATACTCATATAGTTTAATGAAGCAAATGGATGGAAACAACTTTCTTTTGGGCGGAATCTTTCAGATGAACACATTTTGAACGTGTTATAATGCTTTCCTTTGATCTTCTTATCGCATATTTGCCAAATAAAGAGTCTTTGCTTACATAAACTGTTTTAAATGGTATTTAAACTAAACAATTAAAACATAAATAAACGTCCTACTTTACAAACAAGCCATATACCTCGGCAGATATACAAACTACGCAGAAAATATCCGTACTGATACAGAGTTTCTCTTCTGAGTTGTTTTGCAGAATCGGACCCATGATAAACTCTATTATGACGTTTGTGTCTTTAATTACTAATTGTATCAGGTAGTGTCGGTAATCATAAATATGGTTAGAAGTAATTTTTATAACAATGACTTTTATGAGGGAAATTAACGGACTTGTAAATTTATAATCAACGGGCAATAATCCATAATACTTTGAAGTAGGGGACAAAAGTAGGGTTGACATCCCTTGATCACGGTTCAGTGCGGCTGACCTCGGCCGATAATTTATAGTTAAGTTTTTCTGAGGGAGTTCAGCTAGCTGAGAGAAGGTAAACTTTGCACGGGAAAGTTGTATTTGAGTGAGCTGTTTTGAGACAAACTTGATCTAGAATGTTCGGAAAATAGTTGTCGTTGTAAACCGTAGTTCAAAATTAAATCAGTCATATCCGAGAACGCATTAACGTAGTTTCAGAAATAGGCTCTCTCCCAAGTGTGTGTAGAGATAGTATTTTATAAGTGGCTGGTGCAATTTTCCTCTAAGATACACCAAGTAAAGACTACAGAAAGTAAGCTAAAACAGAAGAAATAAATCAGTACATTTTGAAAAGACAATGTTTACATGAAGAAAATTTTGAGGGCAGAAAATATTGACAGCAGCGGTTTTCAGCCGTGATCACCATAACCAATAGAGACAGCTAGAACTACTGAAGCAGCCAGAGTGAACGAGAGAGCAAGACATTGTATTGAATAATTGATATTGAAAAAATTTGCTGTACAACTCAGCCACACGAGGAAGGCTGGGCATATTGTTGGAAGATTGTCAAGAGCCATCACTGGGCATACAATCATATTCTTTTGCTGAATCATGCAAATAAAGTTACAACGTTGAGATATGCAGCCTGCTGTCATTCGCCATTGAAATAAATCATCTAACAACTGCTGTCGTCGCCTTAGACAGTACATCCATACCTTCGTGGTGCCTATGACCAGCCATGCACCAGGCAGTTTCACGAAATACAACGGATAAGCAAGTACAACAGCGTAATGATTGTAGCAGGTGAAGTAGCACGGCAGAATTAAGAAACACAGCCAACCAACGGGTACAGATAAAAGTCAACAAGAGAGAAGTCAAGAAAGCCTGCATCAAGTGAACAAGATGCGAGAAGCAAGAAAGCCTGCGTCAAATCAACAAGATACGAGAAGTCATGAAATCCTGCATCAAGTAAGAAGCTTCTATATACACCACCCAACATAACCACTGATGTATCCACATACATGCATGCACAATATGAGCAAATGTTATGACACACTTGCGCAAGTAAATTTATAGTGAAGTAATACACATTCGCGTCAACTCAGTAACATCGTGTGTAGTTAATCGTGAAATAGTCTGGAAAGAAGAAAAGTTGTCAAGCAAGCAAGCAAGACAGTTAGATAGATTACATAAACATTTTATACATTAATTTAAATTAGTTAGCATATATTTAATTTATACATTCATTTAGTTTAATTAGTTTGAAACAAGTTACATTTGTTAACATTTTTTGTTTACAATCTTCAGCGTTACCCATATATATATATATATATATATATATATATATATATATATATATATATATATATATATATATATATATATATATATATATATATATTATATATATATATATATATATATATATATATATATATATATATATAATATATATATATACATATATATATATATATTTATTTTTTTTTTTTTTTTGTGGGGGGGGGGGGGGGGGGGGGGGGGGGGAATATTTTTATGCATATTTAATTTTTTTTTTTTCCTCTAACCAGCGGCACTCGAGCTTTCCAGCCCTTTTGGCCCAATGACATGTCAATACGAGGTGGGGAGCCAGTGGAATTTCCTTCCAACTCGGTCAGGAGCTTCGCTCCTTCCCATCCACAAAGGGTTTATCTGCAGGAGCCGTTCAGGTTATTCAGTCAAAATCTCGGTCGATGACACTCCTACAAGCAACAGTGCCCGGCTTTGAACCTTGAAAACCCGGTCGCTAGCGCAACGTTGTAACCATTACACCTGCGCGGCTCCCCGCATATTTGATTAGAAGTTTGTTAGTTAGTTCTTTACTTTTCAGGACAGCCAGGACATTAACATAATATTTCTCTACAGGTATTTCCACTAACACTTCTCACAGGTGGTGCCATCATACAACAGCAGCCTACTTTGGGTGTAGACCCTAATATGGCCGCTATCCAACATATAGTCAGGACTCTGTCTACTGTTGATAGCAACGCTAAGTTCTAAAACATAAAAAAATATCATAAGACCATATACATGTAATCCCATTGTAGACAATGGTTACTAGATGTTCAGAGATATTGTTCTTCGATCAATGCCGAACAGGGAGATTTCAAGAAAGTTGCGTACCTTTCCTCAAATGGACTGGTAACTGACTTCTTTAGACGGAGAATGGAAACTTGCCCTAACGAAACGTGGGATGAGTTGACAAAGGAGCTCATTAAAAGTTATTCTGAAATTAAGGACAGCTCCTGTGCTTGGACGCTTCTTCGACGAATACAACAACAGCCACAGGAGTCGTTACAAATGTTCAGTGACAGGTTATTGAACCTGGCAGAGGAAGCCTTCCTGGGTCAAGACATTAACCAGCAGGAAGTCGAAAAACAACTTGTAGGGATATTTGTCGACGGATTAAACAGCACTCCACTGAAGTTACACTTACTTCGGAAAGATCCGCAAAATCTAATAGATGCTATTTCGCTAGCCTTAGCGGAAGAGAATATAAGAAGAAGGTTGGACCTCAGGTTAGGAAGAACAGTGGCACACGAGGAGCGGGAAGAAGAACCGATGGAGATAGGGTCGTGCCAGCAAAGACAGTATGAAAAGGAAGACATTGTCGTAAATTTATTTTGAGAAAAAAGAGTCGTAGAAATAGTGGTCCGGTTTAGAGTGGAAAATGATGATGGAAAGCTCAGTGATAGAAAATGTAGATATTAAATAGTTGCTTCACAGCGTGCTGGAGGAGAGTAAAGACAGACTTATTTACGACAAATCGCTTCTCTCAATCTTCTCTTCCGCTCTCCTGGTCAAACAATTATTTGCCAGTTTTCCAGACTCGCATCTGCGCGCACACCGATTTGGTGTTTTTCACACACACAGACGATGTAGATACAAACTATATTAAACGAATAGGGGAAATGTTGGGCTGTGGGTATGTCCAACACCGTACTAAATGAGTTTATGTGATTTTATTCACTTTAAACATCAATCACTAACAAATATCAGGTATTACATAAATTATCATAAGTACACAAATGCAAATAACAAATTTGGGAGGGGTGAAGAAGATTGGTATCGACTAAGCCCTTCCCGCTTATTAGACAAAGATAAACCCAGTCCAGAGATAGATAATATCAGGAACATAGGTACGTTAACCTAACAGTGAAGTTAATTACTCTGAAAGAGGTGTTACAAAGTTAGGTATAGGTGATAGAAAAAAAACTGTTCTTCCCAGCTGTTCTTCCCTTTACTAAGCAAATGGAAAGGAGGGGGTTTTTAAACAGAGTTAACCAATTAGCAACTCCCCCTTAAAGGAACAATGCAGGGAATACAGAAAAATTATATTACTAGGCAAGAAAGTTAACAACAGGTTTACAAAAGAAAACGATTAAATTTCCTGTCATTCATGCACACGCGTGAGGATCCACACTCATATACTCACACACTTACCGAATGCAGCCTCAGACGATCCATAAAAAGTATATAAAAACAGCAAGTACTCTTTCGACATATGAACTGTCTAGTCCTTCGATGTCCCGCCCCAGATGTTTGCGAGGGTTTGTTGGTAACAAATATTCTCACTTATCGCAAGACTTGAAGACTAAGAGTTCTCGTGTTTTTATTATATATATAAAAGGAGTCTATGGGATGGCACTAACACAGTTCGGCACAGGGGTGAAAATGAAGTGGTCTCTTTTAATCCTCCGCTATGGTAAAATTCCTTCAATGCGTGATGATAGTTTTATTAAATCCAATTGAGGAAAAAACTAGGCTCAGTCACAGTCAGGAAAATATGTACTCTCTCACAGTAAACAGTAAATATGATATCGCTACTGGCGATGATTACCTTCCAGTTTATCTTACAGGTTTGTAAGGGTAATTTGATGATTATTCTTTAAAATGTTCTTGGGTGGGCTTTATTTCATTTAATTCTGACAGCTAGGTCGCAAAAAGACCGCCACAAGATTATATTTTAAAAGAAATGTTTCTTCAATATGACTGGAAGTTTATAGGATGATTTCTTTATTTCTTTCTTTATTTAGCTGGGACCGCAGGTTACGATCACTCTGTGTGAAAGAAAAAAGACATGTAACATACCGAAAAATCAAGCGCGATAAATTTCCCGTTAAGCCTATAATACACTCGAGTATTTAATTATGTATTTAATAAACACTGCGCGAATTCTAGTGGTTAAAAACACACATCTATAAAACTAGGACTTAACTGAATTTATTAATTATAAATTCCTTCGCGACTTTAAAAGTTAATTTAAGCATCTATTATCTTTTGAAATAATATAATAGATAGATCATTATATTTACAACTGGAACTATTGAGATGGTTTAATTTAATAGATTTAAATTAACACAAAATCCATTGAAATAGAATGACTGAACTAGACCACTGATCACTTTACACAATATATATTACCGCTTTGCACAGAATAGAAATCACTGCAAATATATATATAAAATCCAGGGGAAAATCTATAACAAGATTTCAATAAAGCTAGTGCTTCTGTAAAGGTCTGGCCAGCGAGTGATAACGTGTCTAGTCTTCATGGTCTATTTAGCTAAAATGGAATGTAAGTTGAGTGGGACATGATAAACTTGACAGCTTATTTGATCTCACGAACTTTTGGGGATCTGACCGCCAAATCAAGAGAAGAAGCCGCCCCCTGGTCTTCGTATCCGCTCGCTGCTGCCCGTTTCGCTTTCCCCGTTCGCTCTGCCACCGAGACGCGAAATTAGCGGCAAGCAACTGCGTCTCGTATCAGGGACCACTACTGTCTTTGATAGCGCCGATAGTCTCCCCTGAAATCCCTCAGTCTGTCTCTTTGATCTCGTGCCGCATACTAAATGAGTCCCGGTGGAATGAGTTCTGGCAAACGAAAAGTTACAACAAATGTTCAGGGGTTCTAATGTTATGAAAAGCTAAAAGTCCCTTTAAATCATCCATCATATCAGGGAGAATTCACTTGTCAAACTAGACGTACGTCACAATCGTCCCCACTTTTAGACATGAAACCATTTTTCATGTTTCATTTTTTGACAATGGAGGTGACCTGATTGGTGATTTTAGGATGAGTGGTATCTTCAGTTTGCTCTTCTTCCTCTGTAGACCAGTTTCTACTCAGGAAATCAGCCCCGACATTCTGTCTTCCCGGAATATATTCCACTTTGAAAGAATAAACGCTTAAAAGAAGCGCCCAACGCATGATCCTTGCGTTAAATTCTTTATTGGCACCAAGAAATGCTAACGGAGCGTGGTCTGTTTGCACCGTGAAAGATGTACCATAAAGAAACTCATGATGGCGTCTGATACCGTCAATCAGAGCAAGACATTCCCTTTCAACTACGCTGTAGTTCCGTTCCGCTTTATTTAATTTCCGACTGCCATAGGCAACTGGAAATAGCATGTTCAGGTCACTGTCATCGGCTTGAAGCAGTGTTGACCCGATGCCCTGACCTGACGCGTCGACTCTCAGTACAAAAGGTTTCTTGAGGTCAGGCAACCTCAAAATGGGGTATGCAGACAACTGTCCTTTCAAAGTGCTATACGCGTGTTCGCACTTTTGATCCCATATGACCTTATCAGGACAACCTTTCTTTGTGAGGTCAGTCAGAGGTGCCGTCAGTCCGTTGAAGTTCTGGATGTACTTCTGATAGTATGCACATAGCGATATGAAGGAACGTACGTCTTTCTTCGTTCGGGGTCTTTTTGCTGCCATTATTTTCTCCACGTTCTTCTTAATAGGCCAACTGCATCCGTGAGAAATAGTGTGCCCCAGGAAGTCTAACTGTTCAAACCCGATGAGACATTTGCTAGGTCTGGCTGTGAGACCCGTTTCCTGTAGTCTCCTGAGGAGCATAGCAACCGTAGCAATATGTTCTTCATAGGTTTCCGATGCAATTAAGATGTCATCCATGAAATTATGGATATGGGGACTTTGCAAAGGTTCTAGAAGCTTCCTCATCATCCTGGTGAACACTCCTGGTGCGTTATGCAAACCGAACGGCATCACGTTAAATGTGTAATGTCCTTCACTAGTGCTGAAAGCTAACAAAGGTTTAATTTCCTCCTTGACTGGTATTTGATAATAACCTTTGCTGAGGTCAATCTTGGAGAAGATCTTTGCTTTGCTGAGCTTGGTGAACAACTCAGAAACAGTTTGGAGAGGTTCGGGCTGGAATTCCGTTACAGCGTTTAGCAACCTGTAATCAATGCACAGCCGAACTTCCTTATTGGGCTTCTGCAACAGCACTACACTCGAGCTGTAAGGAGATGTAGACTCACTGATAATTCCTGCCTGACGCAGCTTGTCTATTTCTCCGCGAAGTGCATCAGCTTTAGCGTACGGGATGGGGTAAACTCTGGTTTGAACAGGGGTCTCGTTTGTTAATTTCATATCAAATTCAATGAGATTTGTTCGACCAGGTACATCCGTTAAGACTGCACTGTACTGTTTTAGTAGAGCCCTGGTTTCTGTTTGTTGTTCTGGTGAGAGATTGTCGCCGAACTTGACATCTTTAAAGGATTCTGTGGGTTGCAATGGATACTCCATGCAACCATCATCATCTTCCTCGTCTTCCGTTGCTATGGCGACAGCCAGGAGATGCTCGGAGGATGGCACCGGTCTTTCCAAATATTTCTTTAGCAGATTTATGTGGAAGACCTTCTCCTTTCCTTTGATGGAGATCTTGTAGTTGGTACGTGAGATCTTTTTAAGGACGGTAAACGGTCCTTGCCATCCGATGCGAAGTTTATTGCTTCCGGTTGGAAGTAGCAATAGGACTTTCTCCCCTGGTTGTAGTTCTCTCTCTTTTGCAGCTTTGTTGTATCTTTTAGTAATTTTAGCGCGGGCTTTCTTAAGGTTGGTAGTAGCTAGATCCCATCCTAGCTTTAGCCTTTCCTTAAGCTCAGATACATACTTGCTTGCAGAGACGACTGTCTCGTCAGCCTTCTGGTCTGTCAGGGACCGAAGTAAGGCTTCTAGTGGCCCCTTAATAGGTCTGCCAAATAAAAGTGTAGCTGGCGCAAAACCCGTAGACGCTTGGGGTACCTCTCGGTAGGCGAATAAGGCAGCCGATATATATTGGTCCCAGTCTTCCGGTTTCTCCTGACCCAGCTTACGTAACATCATGGTGAGGGTACCGTTAAAACGTTCCACGAGCCCATTTCCGGCCGGATGGTAGGGACTTGTGTGGATATGTTTGGCCCTCAAGATCTTAAAGATCTCCTCCATTAACAGGCTACGGAATTGGGATCCATTGTCCGTCAAAACTTGTTGAGGGAATCCCAACCGTGTAAAAATTTGCACAAGGGCTTCTGCGACATGCTTGGAATTAGTGCATGGTAGCGGTACGGCTTCGGCCCACATAGTGCAAGTGTCAACTAAGGTCAGGATGAACCTGTTCCTTCTTTTGGTCTTTTCCAGAGGACCAATAATGTCGACAGCAACCCGTTCAAATGGAGTCCCTACTATTGGCATTTGCCCCATAGGTACTGGGGGTGTCAAGTGCTTGGGTGCTACCCGTTGGCACTGGGCGCAGGATTTCACATACCTGACAATGTCAGAGTTCATTCCTGGCCACCAATAGTGGTTTTTTATTCGCTGAATAGTGGCGTTTTGTCCCATATGTCCGCTAAAGGGAAGAGAGTGCCCCATTTCTAAGATCTGGTTTCTGTACTGCGTCGGTACTAGGAGCTGGTTATTCCCCGTGTCCGGGTTGCCCGTTCTACGATACAATACACCATCCTTAGAAAAGATGTCTCCGTTGTGTCTGGGGTCCTTAGCCATGGGCAGTTTTTTAAAGCAGGGCGCCAGAGTAGGGTCCTTTTGTTGCGCCTCCTTCAGTTCATTCGGCAACAAGTTTGGCGCAGGCTCCCTCTCCTTCTTGGCTTGCCCTCTTGTGGTTACCGCTGCCACAATCGGCTCCTTAGGTCTCCCAATGAACACATATCTACATCCCAGGATAACTGGGTAGATCGGATCATCCATTATGGCCGCTTTAATAACTCCTCTGACAAAGTCAGAGTGTATTTCTACCAGTGCGATAGGAAGCGTCCTGGGTGCATCACTCCTGAAAACTCCACTAAGTTTGACGGTTTCCTCTGTCTCCTGACCGGGTTTGACTAGGTGCCTAGCGACAATACAATCAAAACTTAATCCAGTGTCAAAAAGACAAGTAGTAGAGGTACCGTTCAAAATTACAGTTCCTCGAGTTGAGGGTCGGTCCCCCTCAGGTTGAGAATCACTGACATTGACTCTACCTTTCGAGGCTGTATGCAAACATCCAATGCGGTTTGCACCGGTTTGTTTGCCCTGATCAGACGTTCCTGGTGTAGGGGTCTTCCCTTTTCCTTGACCTTGGTGGCCGCGCTGCCACGTAGGCTTGTTGGGTTGATCAGAATTGTTGTTGGGGGGGTATCGGGTTTTGTAGAATTTCGATTTTTCCTGGGGAGGTTTCTGGGTATTGTTATCTCGTTGGTTATAATGTTGAGAGGAAGTGGAAGAATAGGATGCCTGCTCTAGATTCTGTTTTCGAGATGGCTCATCGGTGGGTTTACGTTTAGTGCTGGGAAGTTCGGCCATTGCATTGCTATAGCGTTCGGCTTTATTGAGTATGTCTTCAAGCCTGACTGCCCCCTGTTCAGCCAAAAATCTACGAGTTTCATTCGACAAAGTGGATTTTATCTGCTCCACAAGAACAAGTTCGAGGAGTCCCTCATATGAAAGAGGTAGGTCAGATAATTCAATGCACTTTGTCAGATAACCCGTGAGACGTGAAGAGAACTGGGGAAATGTTTCCGTGCTCTCTTTTCGGCTGTTTCTGAACAACTGCAGAAACTTTCGGGCAGTCATCTCAAACTGCTGTAGTAAGGCCTTCTTCAACAGGTCATAATCATGTTGATTCGGTCCCAGCTTTGTGTACACGTCATAAGCATTGCCTTTCAGTGACGTTGAAAGTTTGAGCGCCCAGCGGGTACTCTCTAACCCATAAAGATTCGCGAGTCTCTCGAATTTTTCTAGGTAGCTGTCAATTTTTTCGTTAGGGCTAGGAAAAGATTCTAAAGAAAACGACATAGCAGTTAATTGGGCAGACTGAGTGCTGGAGAGATCCATTGTTTGAGACTGGGGCGAAGACGGCTCTCCGTTATTTGAAGTAGAGGCACTCCGACTCTCTAAAGCCTTGAGCGCTAATTCATGCTGTCTTTCCTTGTCTCTCTCTTCGCGTTGTCTCTCCTTCTCTCTTTCCCTGCGGGCGTCCATCTCTGCCTCAATTTTCTTCTGCTCCAATTGACGATCGTCCGCTTCTTTCTTCCTAGCTTCTGCCCTCTCTTCCTCCGCGTCATACCTTTGAAGTTCCTGGTTGATAAACAGATTCGCAGCTTCTGTGTCTAGTCCTGAGTCCTTGGCCTCTTGCCTCAAAAGGGATCTTATCCTAATTCTCTCTGCCATTGTCAAAGAACTGGATGCTTCTAAGACTAGAGAATAGTAAGATGGAACAAGAAGGGGAAAACTCAAAGCCGCTACGAAAAAAACCAAAGTAAAAAAAATTTACTTGTGTTACCTCCTACCTGTACTGTGCAAACTTATCGCTGCTATTATCTGGCAATTAAGGCTCTAAACGCAAGCGACTATGCCACTAAATGGTAAGTTACACTGGAAAAGAATCTACTTTTACTAACAGTAGAGAAAAATTTATATTAAAACAATTTAAAAGGAAAAAAAAAATTTCCCCCTAAATTTTAAATCTCTGACAACAAACTCCGTCCCTAAAGTCAATTATTGAGATGAGACGTTGTTAACTTAATTTTTAAAAATCAGAACAATCCGTCTTTAGCTAAGCTCAACTCTTTTTAACTTCAAAAACCTTAGTGACTGTAAAACAATCACGCAATCCCAGCAACTCTTATAAAGAAAGAAATATAATTATCTCCGCCAGAGGATAATTAAAATAGCAAATATTTTTGTTTATCTGTACTTTCTACTGCTGTGGAGAGAAAACAACCTGTAAATATGCTGTGTGGACAACCCAAATACTTAAAGAACGTTTGTCTAGGGGTGTAATTATTTATTTATTTCCCTAATTCACAAAGACAAATCATTCACACTCTACCTAGTTAGACCCAGACTAAATCAGACTCAAAATATCTTTAACCCGGCTATGCGATTGCCTCAAATGTAGCTCAAGATCCCAGAACCAGCCCACAAATATGTGTGCATCAAATGTATCTCAAAATAATCCCGGCGAGCCAGCCAAATATTGTCGTAAATTTATTTTGAGAGAAAAGAGTCGTAGAAATAGTGGTCCGGTTTAGAGTGGAAAATGATGATGGAAAGCTCAGTGATAGAAAATGTAGATATTAAATAGTTGCTTCACAGCGTGCTGGAGGAGAGTAAAGACAGACTTATTTACGACAAATCGCTTCTCTCAATCTTCTCTTCCGCTCTCCTGGTCAAACAATTATTTGCCAGTTTTCCAGACTCGCATCTGCGCGCACACCGATTTGGTGTTTTTCACACACACAGACGATGTAGATACAAACTATATTAAACGAATAGGGGAAATGTTGGGCTTTGGGTATATCCAACACCGAACTAAATGAGTTTATGTGATTTTATTCACTTTAAACATCAATCACTAACAAATATCAGGTATTACATAAATTATCATAAGTACACAAATGCAAATAACAAATTTGGGAGGGGTGAAGAAGATTGGTATCGACTAAGCCCTTCCCGCTTATTAGACAAAGATAAACCCAGTCCAGAGATAGATAATATCAGGAACATAGGTACGTTAACCTAACAGTGAAGTTAATTACTCTGAAAGAGGTGTTACAAAGTTAGGTATAGGTGATAGAAAAAAAACCTGTTCTTCCCAGCTGTTCTTCCCTTTACTAAGCAAATGGAAAGGAGGGGGTTTTTAAACAGAGTTAACCAATTAGCAACTCCCCCTTAAAGGAACAATGCAGGGAATACAGAAAAATTATATTACTAGGCAAGAAAGTTAACAACAGGTTTACAAAAGAAAACGATTAAATTTCCTGTCATTCATACACACGCGTGAGGATCCACACTCATATACTCACACACTTACCGAATGCAGCCTCAGACGATCCATAAAAGTATATAAAAACAGCAAGTACTCTTTGACATATGAACTGTCTAGTCCTTCGATGTCCCGCCCCAGATGTTTGCGAGGGTTTGTTGGTAACAAATATTCTCACTTATCGCAAGACTTGAAGACTAAGAGTTCTCGTGTTTTTATTATATATATAAAAGGAGTCTATGGGATGGCACTAACACAGTTCGGCACAGGGGTGAAAATGAAGTGGTCTCTTTTAATCCTCCGCTATGGTAAAATTCCTTCAATGCGTGATGATAGTTTTATTAAATCCAATTGAGGAAAAAACTAGGCTCAGTCACAGTCAGGAAAATATGTACTCTCTCACAGTAAACAGTAAATATGATATCGCTACTGGCGATGATTACCTTCCAGTTTATCTTACAGGTTTGTAAGGGTAATTTGATGATTATTCTTTAAAATGTTCTTGGGTGGGCTTTATTTCATTTAATTCTGACAGCTAGGTCGCAAAAAGACCGCCACAAGATTATATTTTAAAAGAAATGTTTCTTCAATATGACTGGAAGTTTATAGGATGATTTCTTTATTTCTTTCTTTATTTAGCTGGGACCGCAGGTTACGATCACTCTGTGTGAAAGAAAAAAGACATGTAACATACCGAAAAATCAAGCGCGATAAATTTCCCGTTAAGCCTATAATACACTCGAGTATTTAATTATGTATTTAATAAACACTGCGCGAATTCTAGTGGTTAAAACACACATCTATAAAACTAGGACTTAACTGAATTTATTAATTATAAATTCCTTCGCGACTTTAAAAGTTAATTTAAGCATCTATTATCTTTTGAAATAATATAATAGATAGATCATTATATTTACAACTGGAACTATTGAGATGGTTTAATTTAATAGATTTAAATTAACACAAAATCCATTGAAATAGAATGACTGAACTAGACCACTGATCACTTTACACAATATATATTACCGCTTTGCACAGAATAGAAATCACTGCAAATATATATATAAAATCCAGGGGAAAATCTATAACAAGATTTCAATAAAGCTAGTGCTTCTGTAAAGGTCTGGCCAGCGAGTGATAACGTGTCTAGTCTTCATGGTCTATTTAGCTAAAATGGAATGTAAGTTGAGTGGGACATGATAAACTTGACAGCTTATTTGATCTCACGAACTTTTGGGGATCTGACCGCCAAATCAAGAGAAGAAGCCGCCCCCTGGTCTTCGTATCCGCTCGCTGCTGCCCGTTTCGGCTTTCCCCGTTCGCTCGGTTCTGCGATTGACACCGAGACGCGAAATTAGCGGCAAGCAACTGCGTCTCGTATCAGGGACCACTACTGTCTTTGATAACGCCGATAGTCTCCCCTGAAATCCCTCAGTCTGTCTCTTTGATCTCGTGCCGCATGCTAAATGAGTCCCGGTTGAATGAGTTCTGGCAAACGAAAAGTTACAACAAATGTTCAGGGGTTCTAATGTTATGAAAAGCTAAAAGTCCCTTTAAATCATCCATCATATCAGGGAGAATTCACTTGTCAAACTAGGCGTACGTTACAGACATACATACAAGATATGAAGAACACAGGGCACCTGTGTGTTTCGTATGTAACATGTCAGGTCGTAAGTCATATACGTGAAGGTACAGGCAACAAGAGCCACGACGGCCAGCGAGACGAGTTGAGACACTTGATAATACACACAGTAAAAATACAGTCGCTAGGTTGGGTGACTGCGCAGAATACACTCAAACACAAACTCATAACACTCGCAGACATAACCCGGACACCTACGGGATGTTCCGACACATAAAAGCATACACTCAAGGAAAAGACAGACCTGCTCACTGGGAGAGACCGATGAGAGTAGGGTTAATGGAAGGTCTCCGCAACATAAGGACAATGCACAATGGAACAGATACAACGCTAGCAATACGGCTAGTGGGTTAAGACACTGGAATGGTCTTAACAGAAGAAATCACAGGATAGCGGTGCGAAATTCTATTACAGAAAGTAAGATGCGAAATAGACAGCAACAACAAATACAGCAAGATTTCTGGAGTGGGAAAATGGAAAAGAAAGGAGAGGTGGTAAAAGAAATTCATGGAACAACAAAGCACAAGCAAATGTTAAAAAAGAGGAAGGGCATTGGGAGACAGCAAGTGGAAGACAACCACATGTGCACATGTTAAGTAAGGCACATGAGAAAAATAACTACCAACCAGACTATAGACAGTTGGAAAAAGACACGGTGGACAAAGGTAGACACTGGAACAGTCTCAATAAAAGACACTGTCGCATCGCAGTGAGAAATTTTAGCAATGAAATAAAACAAGGGAAGATATGTGAAATAAATAATTTTGCAACGAGTTATCAACAAAGATGTATGATAACAACAGAAAATGGCCTAAGAGCACATATAAAGCCAGTAAATCAATGGAGAAAAACATTTAACAGACATCAACAGGGCAGTTTTGTAAAAACAAATAGGACGAAATGGACCCCTGCGAATAATAAATAAAATACGATAATAACGCCAGAACCAGAAGCGAATAAAACAAAGATGATTAGTGTCGGAACAAAGACGGAGATACAGAGAAGGAGAACAACAAAAGAAACGACAGAAAATCAAGGAACAAACAGTGACAAAGAAGAATGCCAAAAGCGAACTTGAAAAACAAAAGAATAAACAAAAACAAGTAAGAGAATACAATGGAAAAGATAGTAAGAACATACAGAAACAGCAATTACGGATGGAAAATAACAAGCGATTCAGTACATATGGAGAGAGGGAATCTACTAATACACACCACCTCTCAGTTACACACAAGATGAAGACAGGACAAAGGGACAGTGATTGGGATATCAACAGGAGAGAAAACCCAAATAAAAACGCGAAGTTGCAGGAGTTCGAACCGGGAGATATTGTGTGCTACAAAAATCATGTCAGAAACACAAAGCGGGATGGAAAATGGATCATTGGGTTTCTTCTTCTTGCGATCGCATCTTTGATGTTTACACCGTCAGACGAGTTCTCGTGATCAATTCGACTGTTGTTTGATGTTTACACCGTCAGACGAGTTCTCATGATGAATTCAACTGTTGTTTGAAGTTCCTCTTTAGCTCCATACAGCTTTGAGTTTAGTGTTGAGTCATTGGGCCCGTATATCTTTCTTAACTGGTCATACAGAGGACAGTCCTGTAGAACATGCTGGGCAGTTTGTTCGTTTAATCCACATTTGCACAGTGGTGAAGCAGACAATCGTAGCTTGTGCATGTGTTTATTCAGTTTGTTATGCCCTGTCCTGAGGCGAAAAATGGTTATCTGTCCCTGCCGGTCAAGAATGTGGTAGTCGTCGTTGGGTGGATTCTGTTCTCTTCTGATAGTCTGGATAGCTCTCTTTTTCTCAGTGTTTGTGATTTCATTATCTTCTTGTTCGCATTCTCCTCCCTTTTTTTGCAAGTTTATCTGCCTTTTCATTTCCGGGTACACCACAATGAGATGGTACCCACTGAAGTATGGTTCTCTTTTGGGCAGCTACCTTGTTTAGTTAATTTCACAGATGCGGGAGTTTACCACCCTTGAGATCTTGCAGGACAGACAGTGCATCTGTGAGGATGTCTACCTGGTGGCAGTCAGAGTAGGTGTTATAAATCATATTTGCAGCTTGCTCTAGAGCTTGAACCTCAGCTGTATAGTTGGAACATAATTTACCAGTGGGAATGTGCCTAGTCTCATAGTGGTTGTCAGGATATGAGATAAAGATACCGGCACCTCCATTCCTAACAGCATTAGTTGCTGATCCATCTGTATAGGCATGTATCCATGATTGATCGGGATAGCTTTCTTGGATCATACTCAATGTAGCAGTTCGTGTTTGCAGATCATTATACTCACATCCACTTGTGAGACCACTGACTGATGTATTAATTTGGAGGGCACTGCTGGCCTGCTCCCATGGTACAGGGTATAGGGCGGGCTTCAGTGGTGTTGTCTTCATGGATAGGTCTTCTTGATGCTGTCTTTTAAGTCTCTTTCCCCGATGCACAAAGCTGCTACGTTTTAGACGTCCCAATGCCAGATCATCTAGTCTTGCCTTCATTGGGTGCGTTGGCACACTGTTGTACTTTTCCATATGGATCATGCTTTTTGTGACTGTCTATAGGACAATGTCTGTAAATATGTGGTTCGATCGTCGCTGTAACTGGGTTTCAAATGTTACAGCGACTATCGAACCACATATTTAATTACAAAAGAAGGTAAAGAGATAAAAACACACGTACAACATTTGTAGACGAAGGAAGAAAAACCTATAGATATCCCTCCTGTGGATGGAAACAAGAGGAACACACATTGGGAACCAATACCGGGCCAGAGTGAAGAAGACGCAGCAGAGGAAACTATTTCCAGGGACGACTTTGGACACATACCAAGGAGCAACCACATTGTTACTAAAGCAGAAATGCATGCAGAACCCAGGATAACATCCAGTTGGTTGGCCCCACCCCCACGAAACATATACCAAGAACAAGATAAGGAGATACCAAGCCACGGAAGTCGGATAGGAAATGAGACAGAGGCAGACGCACCTTATAAGCATACTAGAGCAGCACAGCAAAGGCGAAATATAATGGAGGAAGATAGGATAGTGATCACGCATGATGCACAAAATAATACGCAGCATTACGATACCCCAGAGGAGATAACAAGTTTGAGAACCGAAAGAGATAACTCCGAGAGTGAAGCAGACTTGCCAATGATGGAAAGTAGGCAAAGATTACAAGATAGAGAAGAGAGGTTAAGAGAACAAGAGCATGAAAGAAATTCACCGGGAGACCCTCAAGAAGTTGAGGAAACGTCAGCCGAAGATTCAGAGACACAGGAAGAGATAGAAGAAGGGAGTACACGAGGGACGAAGAGACGTTGGTAGTCATCAGACGATTCGTCCGATTATGAGAGGCGCCTCGCAAAGTTGAGAAATTTAGAACAGTTAGAAGACAGAGGAAGAATAAGGCAAAAAATAGTGGTACAACAGAAAACAAGGAAAATATAACTCCACTTTGCGAATATATCGATAAAAAATTTGAAGAGTTGAAAAAGGACAACAGAAGACGAATTGGAGATCGAAGAGAGTACCCATCTAAGATTAGAGATACAGAGAGAAATAGCAGAGATAACAGTAAAAATAGAGATCGAAGAGATTACCGATCCAAGAGTCGAGAGAGGGAGAGAAGCAGTAGTAGAAGCAGAGAAAATACAGGTCGACGGAGATATTGATCCAGTAGTGACGAAGACAGTAAGAGACGAAGAGAAACAAGAAAATCAAGAATCCCATTTAAAAATGGTAAAGAAATGTGTAAAGTCAGAGACACATCAATTAGTAGCAGCGGTAGAAAATCAAGGATACAACAGGGACGCAGCTAGAGGATTATAAATCTAGAAGTAGCGAGGAAGAGATTCGGAGAAGTCGGAAGAGAAATGAGGAAGATAAAGCAAACCGTGGAAGAAGTAAGGAATAGAGAGGTTGAGAAACATTTTAGAGATACGACTGATAGAGAGGTAGAGAGAAAGCAAAGTGTAGAGGAAGTCAGAAGAGTAGAGGAGACACAAAGTATGGATTAACAGAGCGCGTTAGAGGCGCATAAACATAAAGAGACAATGATGTTGAAGTTGATGGCGCTCATAAGAAAATAAGCAGATAGAGAGTGAGAGAGGAGGAGGAGGCTATGAGAGGAGACTCATAGTATTCTATAGCTAAGATGGCGGCGGTAGCGAAGTCTTGTGAGACTTATGTTTAATCGTTCTATACCGGGCACACGTACAGAGAACTGAGTACAACTGAACGATAGCGTACTGCAGTAGAGGAGGGGACGAAAGAAATAAGGTAGACTAGAGGCCATGGGTGAATGGCGAAGATATTATATGTGAGAAGACACAGAAGTGTCAGAAGGGTTGAGGAGATTGGGGAAGAGAAGCCATAGGTGATGGCTAGCACAAGAGATTTCAGATAAAATGGGAAGCGAGATATTAAGAGATGAGAAGAGGGATGGGGAAGGGAAGCCATTAGAGATGGCGAGCATAAGAAATTTGAGTTAAAGGAGAATCGAAATATTGAGAAGCCGGAGTGAAGCATAAGAAATTTGAAATAAATGGGAATCGAGATATTGAGAAGTCGCAGCGAAGACGACACAGATACGGACAAAATTGAGAGACCATAGAGATGGTAGAAAAGAGAAAGTATACAGATTGTTCCAGAAGTATTGGATAGTGAGGAAGAGAGGAAGTAGAGAAGTAGAATATTGAGGCGGTAGTCTAGTTGTGTGAAAACTAGATGCAATCGTTCTACACCGAACATAAGAAGGAGCTGAGTAGGTCTGAACGATAGACTTCTGCAGCGGAGCGGAGAAGAGGAAATTGAATTGAGAAGTCATAGGCAAAATGGGAGAGAGACGTAGCAGATATGAGCCATAAGGAAAATGGCGGAAATGATGAGATAATTTAAGAAGTCACAGAGAAGTGAGGAACATATGAGTTGTGAGAAAATAGAGACTATAAGTGCATATTGAGAAATTATAGAGAAAATGGCGGAAATACATGAAATTTGGGAGAGGCCTTTGTGAAAATGGCAGAGATGAGACATAAAATGGCCATGGAGAAATGGCGAGAATATGGAGAGAAAATAGAAGTGTTAGTAATTAAATCAGTCAGATCCGAGAACGCGTTAGCGGAGGTTCAGAAATGGGCTCTCTCTCAAGTGTGTATAGAAATAGTATTTTATAAGTGGCTGGCGCAATTGAGAGTTATAATCGGACGATAAGCCAATGTCATTTTGGTTGATCTCTATGGTGACAGAAGAATGCACTATCGTCTAGAAACCCACTCGCCTGTACGTCACAAATGAAAGTTAGTCGTATTTATTCTGAGGACAAGAAGTCAGTGATGCCATTTCAAGAAATGTGTGTGTTTTCGTAACAAACCAGGTATGTTGAACATTGAAGAGCTTATTACTGGTAGTGCAGAATAATAGGCAAGATGACAGTAACAAATAGTATTTAAACTTGGGAAATCGTCAAACCTGGTAGCAGGCCACTTTCCTCTAAGATACACCAAGTAAAGACTACAGAACGTAAGCTGAAACAGAAGAAATAAATCAGTACATTTTGAAAAGACAATGTTTACATGAAGAAAATTTTGAGGGCAAAAAATATTGACAGCAGCGGTTTTCATGTTGTGACCACCATAACAATAGAGACATCTAGAACTATTGAAGCAGTCAGAGTTAACGAGAGACCAAGACATTGTATTGAATAATTGGCATGAAATTATTGCTGTATCAGTCGACCAACCTTATAAGAAGGTTGGGTACGTCATTTCACATTCTTTACGTTATTCTGTGTAAATAAAGTTCAACGTATTTTGCTGCTGCTGTCAGAGTGAAGTCAATCATCGGTCATGGAGATCATTCATCATTTGTCAGTTGTGAACTGTTGTCGTTATATTGAGAGAGAGCAGAAATTTAACACCACCAAACATAAATAAGCTGAATACTGTTCAGGGTAGAAATCCTAATCCAATATACGATCAACACAAGGTAGAAGTAGGGTATAGTAGACAGTCATCACCAACGGCCACACTGATATTTGTTTCTGAATGCAGCTATTTCACTATTTTTAACTTTCAGTTTTTTTAACATTCTCTGTTACATTTTCAACCCCTCTAACAACTCCTCACCTGGGGGCGCCACTTGCATCTAAGCTGTACTGAATAGGCTGTTCGTCCTTTATGATCCAGCTAACCCTGTCTGCGGTGAAGATTTCCCCAGTGATTGCCTTTTCCTCTGTCACTGCGTTGAACTTTGGTTCGAACTCCAGCAGCATTTCTGTGCCCTCTCTGACCTCTGTGTCTTTATCAAGCAAATCACGGTTCGCGATCACCCTGGGAATATGCATGAAGGAAATATCGGAGGCACTGCCATATGAGTTCATTATTACAAACATGCATATATGCATGTCAGTCAATCTGAAGGCACATACGCATGTCAGTCAATCTAAAATTACCTCGTAACGTTACAGATTAAAAAGAAACAATATTAAACACTTTATTTATTTATTTTACCCCATGCAGTTCCGGTGGTGGGAGGGGGGGGGGGTTCTTACGAGACAATGCAAGAATAGCGTCATGGGATTTACTCTCCTTGCTCTGCAGTGATGGTCCAACATTGGCCAAAATTCAGAGTATCTACTGAGGGTCTTCAAAGATATCTACCTTTGCTCAAGATTACTCCTGGCAGAGATGTAGACAGAAGGATGATGATGCTTCTATCTCGAGGAAGTTTTCATAAGATAATTCAGAAATCAATAACAATGCTGAACTGGACTGAGAAATTGTTAACTTTGTATCTTTTATGAAGAATTATTATGTATTTTTAGCTCGCTTAAGCCCCCAACTGATTTAACTCAGTATAATATTACTTCAATAGCTCTGTTATAGGTATTTAAAATGACTGAGACATACGGGTGCAGTTCACTCAAAATGACACAATCAGCAATGAATTTACATATAACAAAATGTAATAGTCAATTATCGTTAACAACTGTAAAATAAATAAGGGTGGGGTGAATTTAGATAAAGTCTTTAAATTTTGTTCACAGGTGATGGTCTGATTTGAAAAAATGTTTTATGATTTGAAAATGGAGAGTTTTACTCGGCAGCTTTGTATGTATACTTAGCTGCTAGTAAAATGTCGGTTGGTTTCTGCTCCAGCCATTTCTTGTTCTCTGCAGGTTATAGACTGGTTCATTCTCGTCACTGGTCAAGTCTGGATACTACTACGTTCCTCATAGTATCAGGGAGTAATTGCGAAGATGGTCCAGCGTCTGTTAAGACTAGTCTGCTGTAGGTGTCTAGCTTTGAATGCAAGGCCACTTATACCATTCACTTGTTCCAGAGATAGCTTCAACAATTTGTACCACCGACTATATCATGAAATAAGAAAGAAACAAATACCATCCTGATTATTGGGTTTCCTGACACAAAATCGGATGTCCCATTCCTTTTCATTCCACCATCCTATCTGCCTCAGAGTTTAACCCTCTCTGAGCATTACTGTTAATCCCAGTGAGTGGAGAACATTCACTGCATTTATACTAAACAAGTTTATATTTAAATTTGCACTGATTGAAAATGTTAGTATAATAAGTATGTACATCAGTTCTATCATCATCCTCTCCCTGCTACATATGGAACTTGGGACAATCTCTGCCTTTGGTTCTCTATGAGAAACCAGCATAAAGCAGTCACCAGCTCTTGCAGTGGTGGTTCATGAAACTATTATTCTAATGCTGAGGTTGCCAGCTTTGTATGACTTGGACATCCACTAGTAATTTTCACATGCCAATAAATGCAAAATATAGAATTATAAAATGTACAACTTACCCCAAAATCTCTTTTGGAAATACCGACTTCTGGCTCAGAGAAATAGTTAAGGCAACTTGATTAAGATGCCTCTTACATGTGCTCTTAGGGTATTACTATGCAAATAGAATCCCAATATGACTTAGTTCTTAGGTTCCTAGAATTCCGGGCTTTACGTATTAATGAAAGTAGAGTTTTCCTGGGATACAAGTCCACAGGATGCTCAAACACGTTGTCCGGTTCTTTAAAGTGGAATCCAAATCCTATTCATTTACTCTGGCTTGTCTGGCTGTCTTCTTCACGAGTTGAATTCTACAGTGGTACAACTCACAAGGCGCTAAATTATAAGGCAACATTCGGCCCACGTCCAGATTGCTACCAAATGAAAAGGCTGTTGCAAATTGACAGAAAATTTGAATTTTCCAATCCTTCCCAGTCCCTCTCCTGCCATTTCTCTTTGAATTTTCTTTACTATGTCATGTTTCTGTTTCTGCTAGCGCGTCTAGCGTTTGATTTTGTGTCGGCCCCTCATGTAAGATTCCCTGCCCTTACCGCTGGCCGCTAAATAGATTCCTTGATGCTTGCGCGGCAGCCCTACACAGGTTTTGTCAGTTGAGCTGCACAGAGTGGTCAACCCTTCGAAAGCTGGGTAACTTCCTTACGTCTCCGTCCAGGGGAGAGAAACTTGCATTCGTTCTGCGCCTTTGTAGCGGGCCTTTGAAAAAAGAAGTTGTCGAACGCTGGACTAGCCGTGTATAATGTTATGTAAATACAGGGAACTTAATTGTCTTTGATGTAGATTCTAGAATAATGTTTTCGTTACACGGGGTTACGCGACGCAGTGTACCTGCAACTACAAGAATAACCACATTATCGTAGATGGCCAGTTCAAGCGTCAGTACAAAGACTATAAATCTTGATAGGTTTACTCATTCATTACACTTCGTTAACAAACTGGGCCCGAGGATAGCCAAATGAGTCACAGGCTGTTACGGGCAAAAGATTCGATCCGTGTCGTCAAAAATTCTTGGTATCTCGGTGATATGATAGTCCCTGCTAAGGTGTAGACATTTCACGTCCTGAGGTTAGTGGTATATAATAAGAGCAGAACAATTAGAATGGCCAACGTCAATATTAAACGAATAGACGCGCGTATCATTTCAAATAATATTTCTTTAATGCTCGTATACACAAACATCTCCTTTCATTTATAATGGATTTATAATGATCCTCCGTGAGTCAAACATAGTCATATTCATAATGTAAATTCCATTTCCATTCACATGTCTTCAATATTATAAAGTCCAGACGGCGTAATTATATATTTATAATCTTTTTCCAAGTTACTTATATTTTATCCATAAATCATTGCCATCCTTCCTAGTATCAGTCCATTGGGACATATCACTAATCCAGTTACAGGATGCTATAAATCCTTTCACACAATCCTGAAACTTCAGACACAGCGGTCTTCTCAACACTTTGTAAACACAATCCTCACGTTACTAATACAAAATGCTCATGTCATTTGCGCTGATACGCATACAATTCAAACTCAGTCGTGTCTTTTTGTGCAGCATATGATCTCAAATGAAATCAATCTATATGGTGTGCAAGAAGACTTTAAGCACTCGGGTTCTAGGTACCCCAACTACTAACCAAAGGACTACCAAACGACCAGCGGAGTGAATGCACAATCCTCTTCTCCCCAGCCCTAGTTTTTTTGTTTTGTTTTGTTTCCAGTACGGCGAGTGTCAACATGTACCCGTCAACTATACCCACTTCACATAACCCGAATAAACGGGTGGAAAAATTAAGTGAATATCCTTCATTGCAGTGTAGAACCAGCGACCGCAGCCTGACGTCATGTTTTGTGCAGTAGTGCTTTCCTACTCGTCTATTTAGCATATATCAGAGCATAGTGGCATCCAGAGCATCTCCAGCTTAATTGAAAGTATCTTACTGTGTGCTTAAACGGAGTGCTCAGTCACAATAACAGGTCTCAAACCAGACCCAACATGATTACGCATCGAGTACTAGATACCGGGGCACGTCTGCTTTAATTCACAGCGCTAGGATAGAAGCGCAAATAAGGACGGTTGCCCTGTGCTGATCTCGACTCGTTATGCCTTCTGGTCAGTGCTACAGCTGCGTGTATTAGCTGTCAGAGGAAAGACAGAGTAAGGCTAACAGTCTATACATTGGTTTAGGCTATATCAGTTTTGTTTTTCTGAAGATGGCGCAGGAATAGCGTCTCCAGTGGATTTAACATAAAGACACTTACTTGGGTGGTGTATTGTTTATTTTCACAAGCAGCTGTAGGATTGTTAGCGCTCTGGTTATTTCTTTTGTCGGTGTCCTACAGAATGGTTTTGTTTGCCTTGATGTATGAATCGATGCAACTGTTAACGTTGTTATTTTAATCAATTATTATTTTACTGAGATTTTTATTCCTTTCCTTATTTTACAACCTACAAGAATTTTAATACATTTTAACCATTTGTTAATGCGCTGTTCGTGACCTTCATCCAAACCTATTACTAAGTAACTGTGTAAGCTCTTACTATTTCTCTATCTGTCTGTGAGAAAGAAGAGTGAGCAGGTGATACTTAAGAATACATAAGTGAGTTGTGGGGCTTAGAAAGAGTGATAATATATCTCCTTCCAGTGTGTCTTACGTTTCTCCCTAATTTCACACATTATATGTGTTTTCTCTGTTCAGTTCGTAAACAAACAATTCACGCCTGAAATTAATCTGGTGCAATCGCTTGAGCGACTATAATTAATCCTTAAGGATGGTCAATGACGCCTTGACCTGACATGAAGCGAAGTGTGAAAATGTAAACAGTGACTGGGGCACAGATTTCTGTGCTCCAAAATGAGAAGTGAATAGATAATGGCAGAGAGAGAGAGAGAGAGAGAGAGAGAGAGAGAGAGAGAGAGAGAGAGAGAAAATGGGTAAAAGAGAACGACCATTTATGTGACAAGTAGGGCTATTGTTCCCTCAGGCATGTCGTATAAGAGGACTAATATGATTTTGCGCATGGGGCTGCCAATCTCATCATGCCAAACTAACTGCAAAAGAAACCACTACTGCAGGAGCATGTGAATGCTGTGTACGGGCTCCGTGCAAGGGGACTAGCTGCAGTTGTAACTAGAGGAACAAAACGAAAAATGCTTTGATGACAAATGATTTATTTATTTTATTTTTTTAATTTAAAGTTTGGATTTTTTTTTTTCTTAGCCCTTCGGCCCAATGACATGTCATTGCGAGGCTGGGGAGCCTGTGGACTTTCCTTCCAACCCGGTCAGGAGATTCGCTCCTTCCCATCCACAGAGGGTTTATCTCAGGAGCCGTTCAGGTTATTCAGTCAAAATCCCGGTCGATGACACTCGTTCAAATGCCCAGGCCCGGGCTTGAACCTTGAACACCTGATCGCCGGCGCAATGTGGTAACCGTTACACCAGTGCGGTTCCCTTAAAGTTTAGATCGATTTATAAAACATAATTGGCCCCAACACGATGTTGCCAGTTCAGGTTTTTCGAGTGACCTCTCAGGCTCACCATAGTCGACATTCAGGCCTTCGAACAGATGGGCAGAATACTTCAAATAACTCTTAAATACAGCAGAAACTAGAAAAACTATTTCATTCGTTCCAAAATAAGATAGCTACGAAAAGGACACAGAATCAGACATCAGAAATCCGAAAATATAGATCAGATTTAATAATAAATCTGCAGGATCTGATAGTACGACCAGTTTAAGCCATACACTACCGTTCGAACTTGATCTATCGGTAGATCCAAGGCGTAATTTGGTAGATCTATATGTTACCGAGAGGACAAATAACACTGACAAACAACATTTTTCTTTCTTATATAGGAATAAGTGTTCTTAGGTCAGTTTCTTGCGCTGATTTCAAATTTGAAATCCGTTTATCTCTATCACATCGGGTTCTTAAGATATTTGTGAATAAATATATTTTTGGGAAACCGTTATTTGCTCCATTTCATTTTTAATATATAACTTATTAAAAATTAATAAAATGCAAAATAATTCTACTTTTTATACTGCTAAACGATGCATGACATATGTTACGCTATTTTTCAAATAGTTACTGTATTTTGAAATAATTCTGAACGAAATATGGCTTCTAGAAGTTGTAGAAATTTGGCTGATCTCTTCTGTTAAGTGTGCGGATATTTTACCGATCGTGTTCACCAGAAAAACTTTACACCATTATTAAAGAAAGCATATGAACTTTATTTCGATTCGAAAGTTGATGATGCAAATAAATCTTGGAAGCCAAATGCAGTTTGTTCGACTAGTGCAAATACATTGGCAGGTTGGTTACGAGAATCGCCGAAACATAAGTCAATGCCTTTTGGAGTGCCAGTAATATGGCGTGAACCGACAAATCACGCTACTGATTGTTACTTCTGCTTGACAAATATCCATGGTTTCACTTTTAAAACTAGAAAGTCAGTGGTTTATCCAAATATTGAATCGGTTTCGAAACCAGTGCCTCATGATCCAATCACGTGTCCGATCTCAGTTCCACCAGAACAATATCCGTTGGACGTGAATGAACCATCAGAAAGTGATAGTTTACCTGCTTTAGAAACTAATTCTGACTCGGATTATATACCGGTGAATGATAGTGTTCACTTATTTAACCGTTCAGAACTTTCAGATCTAATACGTGATCTCACTCTTACCAAAGGACAAGCGGAATTACTCGGTTCGCGACTCAAAGAATGGAATCTTTTAGCGCCCAATACTCCGATATCTAAATTTCGTCATAGACAGAGAACTTGTTCAATACTTTGAGATGGATGACGACATTTGCTATTGCAAAGATGTAAACGGTCTAATGGTGCACCTCGGTGATGAGCACATATTCAACGAATGGCGACTTTTCATCGACTCTTCCAAGACGTAGTCTAAAAGCCGTGTTATTGCATAACGAAATTTATTTTCATCAATTCCAGTCGCCTACTCTGTTCATATGAAAGAAACTTATGACAATATGGCTATACTTTTGGCAAAAATAAAGTACAATGACTACCAATAGCGGATTTGTAGAGACCTAAATGTCATTGCAATTCTCACGGGCATGCAGACTGGGTATACTAAATTTTGTTGCTTCCTATGTGAATGGGACAGCCGCAACAGACAGGAACATTATGCAAGAAAGGTTTGGCCTATCAGGGATCGTATGCAGCTCGGGCATAAAAATGTAAAACACGAGCCATTAGTTAACAAAGACAGCATCATTTTACCACCGTTACATATAAAGTTGGGGCTCATGAAGAACTTCGTAAAAGCGTTAGATAAAACGAGCAAAGCTTTCACTTATCTTCGAGAAAAGTTTCCGCAAAGTTAGCGATGCAAAGATAAAGGAAGGTATCTTTGTAGGACCTCATATTAGGAAAGTTATTGCAGACAAACAATTCGAGAACTTGTTACATGGTAGTGAACTTCGCGCATGGATGGCATTCAAATCGATCGTCGATACCTTTCTGGGAAATCACAAATCTGTCGACTATGTGCATATTGTTAAGCAGTGCATAGATGCATACAGAATTATGAGCTGTAACATGTCCCTCAAAATCCATTTGCTCGATTCGCATCTTGACTTTTTCCCTGACAACCTTGGCGAAGTCAGCGATGAACATGGAGAACGATTCCATCAAGATATCGCCGTAATAGAGTCACGTTATCAAGGACGGTGGAGTGTGACCATGCTTGCCGATTATTGTTGGATGCTTCATCGCGATGTACCACATGCAATTCACCGACGAAAGTCGACTGCAAAGAAATTCAAGCCTACATAACTGTTATACTTCTTGTACGAATGATGTTGTAATACTGTATGCGTTGTTAAAAAACTTTAATTGCGTATTTCTAGAGATCCCGACCTGATAGAGAAAAACGGTTTGCAGATTTAAAAACAGCGAATTAAAATTGACCAGAAAAACATAGAAATGTTAGAAAAAGAAAAAAAAATATTTTTTTTTGTTAGCCAGTGTAATTTAACCTATGTACAATTCTGACTAGCCCTCTCGCACCGGCACTTAAAAGCATGGTGGTCCCCAGATTTAAAGGCACTTTCAGCGCATTCCAGTGAAAACCCGCAAGTTAGCTTCCTAAAAATCACTTTATTCGTGAACGGTTTAAGGTATAAAACGATCTTCTTTTTTTTTTTTTTTTTTTTTTTTTGGGAAGTAAAATTAACAGTAAAATTAACATTCGGTAAACTATTTAATTGTCTATCGCTTTGTTCATGGGGTTGCAGAAAGCAGATCGTGCGGCAGTTACATATAGCGGTCGTCCACATATGATTTCATGCAACATTTTGCCATTTTTTTACACCAATTAGCCAGTCTCTCAGCTGTAAATGGATGGTTGACTCTACTCTTGGCTCAAGAAAAGCAAAGGCAGCGAAGAGGGGAAGTGGTTACTTGACCTCTCGAAGCTTGATCTAGTATTGTGAAGTCTCGAACACTTCACTCCCCCATGGCAGTATCTGCTATGAGACTATATTTTTTTAACCCATCTGTGAAAGTCTGACGATTTTTGGTTGTTGGTTTTTTAATGTTTGCCACGTTCACAGCCGTACAATAGGACTAACTGGACTTTTGAATTGATTTTGATTTTTGTGTTGGACGTGATTTCTTTTAATCTCGATACATTTCTTTGATCTTATCAGACTGTTGTCGCGATGGTATAACCTGTTACTGTTTTTTTTTAAATCTAATTTTAAACAGAGTCACGAGTATGGAAAATAGAGAATGTCTGAGTTTAGACAGAACTTGAATGAGTAATGTGAAAGTAGAGAAAATAGAGTCACTAATGAAATGACTTCCGGAGAGTATTGAGATTTGTACTGATATCTAAAGGTTTACTTCTCCATCATGCTCCGACTGTGTTTAAGATGTCAATCTCTCACCCGTCCTCCAAATGCTGAATAGAATAATCTACTACAGTAAGAACATACAGCAAACATCAGGTGACAGTTAGAATAGAAGAGGTTCTTTGATCATCTAGCCACTTTTGTACCTCTGCTCCCACTGGAGCCAGGAAGAATATAGATCTAAATTTCATTAACTTCCACTTCTGTCATTGCTGAGTTCTGGGTTAATAATATATCAGTTTTTCAATCACTCTGTCTTAAATGTACAATATGAGTGTTTATTAATGAACTATTATTGATAATTATTTAAATGCATGTATGTCAATTTATTTGTTTGGGGAAAAGAATTTCTATATTTTCCATGATTAACTAAACATGAATGATAGAAGCGGGGACAGAACGAAAGAGCAACTTTCGCTCGGCCTAAGTACTGATAAGCTCTTGCTGGCCAGTGTAAACAAACAATAAGGCATGCTAGTAAATACGGAAGTTTATATTGTGAGTTGGGGAGCATCAGGAGAACGAGTGTACTTCGCAACTCTTGAGTAGCATAACAGGCAAAATGTTACCTGTATTTGTCAAAGAAGCATAATAATATGATGGTCAGAAAAAGAAAGAGGAGGGAAGATGGAAGTTTTCCGTAGGAGGAAACTTACGATGCTTCCCATGCATATATATATATATATATATATATATATATATATATATATATATATATATATATATATATATATATATATATATATATATATATATATATATATATATATATATATATATATATATACTGAAGCACATTAAAAACGCACCACCTGTATAATCCAAGAACAGAGTGTGAAATGTAAATATAAGTGTGTACAAGTTTACATATTTGGAATCTTTATTCATTTTCCTATGAATCCATTCTGGTCATTAATTTGTACATTTGATTGTTATGAAATTCATTGCATTCTGTGCAGGCAAGGGAGAAAACCAAAAATACAAAAAAAAATGCACGTGCGTTATCCTGCTGGAGAAGCTGCAAGTCTGGATAAATTGTGAACGCAGGAGCAACCAGTGCATCCAGAACCTCATCTCGATATGTCACAGCATTAACATTTCCACGGAAGACGTGAAGAGGCAAGCGGTGGTGAAAACTGAATCCTCCCCAAATGTGAATACTGCCACCTCGAAATCGGTTGACACAGCAATCTGCAAAGCGCTCTTCACACCGTCGCTAAATCCGCATACGTCCATCTGCAAAGGATATGTTGAATCTGTTCTCGTCTGTGAATAGGACAGCATTCCACTGCAGTCTAGTCCATCTGATATGTTGCTCTGCCCATTGCAGGCGCTGCTAACGATGTCTGTGAATCAAGTTTGGCCCAACATAAGGTCGTCTTGCAGTAAGGCCTGTATCTCTGAGTCGTCGTATGACTGTCATTCGAGAGACTTGCCCATGTCTACCCACTATTGCTCTTGCTGTTTGACTTGCCGGGAGAGTCAATTCCTTAGGTGACTCAGCACAATATGACGATCTTGCGCAGGGGTAGTAACTCGTGGTTGGCCACTCCGAAGTCTATCCCGGGCACTGCCAGTGGTTCCGTAACGTTCATTGAGACGTACAATAGTGCTGTGGTGGCAATTCATCCTTCTGGCAATGGCCCGCGAGCTCATTCCGGTCTCCAACATACCAATGTCTCGTTGGCGGTCGTTTTCAGATAGTCGTGGCATTTCAAGCACATGTACTGGGTGTTTTGTCTCAACGGCCTTTTTATACCGAGTATACTGCCACAACGCGTACACATTTTCAGGGTCATAGCTGTTGAGAATCGTGTTGCACGTGTAACTTTCATCGTTTTCATGTAGTCTGTACACACACCCATGGGTTGAATCTTGCACTTTCCATTCCAGCAGCCATTCGCTCTCTACTTCATGGCAAACACGGGGAAAATCCATTCCCACACTTTTTTTTGCCACCTTCTCGGCATCAGTATATATAATAGTGGTGCGTTTTTAATGTGCTTCAGTATATATATATATATATATATATATATATATATATACATATATATATATATATATATATATATATATATATATATATATATATATATACTGATTTTTATTATTTGCAATAAGCAGATATTTGATTTTATCAAATCATTCGACACTCCTCTCTGTGATGTCACCTGTTTGTTACCCGGTCATCCTGACTTGCGGTGAGCAACTGAGATAAGAAGGTCACCGGCGTGTTTAGATTGAACCGCTGATAAGATGACTCGTTTGGTAACCCAGATGGGCAGGCACGGAATTTTTGCGTACTCATTCGACAGATAACGAGATTACTGTCTGTGTGACACATGTGGGCAGAAAAGTGTGACATAATCGCTTCCGGGCCGATTGTTATGACAACATTACTTTCTAATAAAGTAATAAGTATTACAGCTTACACATGTTGTCATGTGAGTTCCCTGATCTGTCTGTAAGTTTGTACACAAGGACATCAGGCATCATATTACCATACATGGGACAGTTGACCTCTGCCTTACGTTCAGAATTATCCGATGTCGGAAAATCTTTGAAATCATCACACCCTATCTGCATGATTTGAAATTATTGGATCTTTCTGATTAGATTCATAACAAAAAAGCGTGGGAAGACAGGAATTTAGTCTGACCATTTTGCAGTTTTATTTCACTGAGAATTTCATGCTCGCCAAGACAACATTAGACCTCGCCAGAGTGAAGACTAGATTCATAATTCCTTTTTTTAACCGGACCTTTTATTGGAGAACCAAATAAGACTTACAAATCACAGGACATCTCTACAATTTAATAAGGAACACCGGGACTAGGAAACTGAAGAAACACACGGAGTGAGAGAGGGAATCTATTGTCAAATTAAAGACACCCCAGACGTATGTAAGAGACCGATTAGTCTCTTTTATTAATCTGAGCAACAAGTCTGTAGCCAGGATTGGCGTAAGTTGTAATTTACATTTCATATCTAACATTTGAACTAACATACATATGTATATATTACCATGTGAAGTTTAATGTGTGCAACTCGCTATTGGATGTCAAAGTCATTTGAGGCTGGCAACCTCAGTGTATAGAATGATGATTCATGAACCACCACTGCACGGGCTGATGATTGCTTTATTGATAGTTTTGTAAAGAGAACTAAAAGCATAAAGTAATTCCGGGTTCCCTATGGAGCAGGGAGTGAAAGATGAAAGAAATGATGTACATTCTAAGTATAATACTAACATTTTCAAAGCAGTATAAATGTCCCTATAAACATATTCATTTTAAAATTAATGTAAGTTTTCAAGCTTAAACCAGTGTAAATGTCTATGTGAAAATATTCAGTTTAAAGTAATGGAAGTTTCAAACTTTTCAATCAGTGTAAACATAAATGAAAACATATTCAATTTATATTGTGAACACTTTTCAATCAGTGGAGATGTATATGTAAACAGACTCTATCTGTATAATAAACCTTTCCATTTAAATATAAAGTAACTATGGAAGATATTCTATTTAAATGTAAAGAAAGTTTTATCCCGAGGGATTAAATTTAATTCTCATCGAGGGTAAAGTCTGAGCTAATTGGGATGGTGGTATGGGAAGATAGGAACCCATAACTATGGGGTAGACAACGCCATACTCAGAAGAGCGTTTCGTTCTATTCTTTTAACATAGTTATTGCTGGTACCAGCAGAAAGTACTATCTCTGGAACAAGAAGGGAACCGTGGCCTAAGCTTTAAGACGAAGGACGCACGTGGTAGACTCTCCTTGACGTTTCTGGGAAACGAGCTACCCCCGACAACCTTGATCAGAGACAAGCATGAGCAAAGTAAAAAGAACCAACCCATAAGAAGGAGCAGAGCCGTCAATGGCAGCTAAGTTCAAATATATGCTGCGGGACCTAAGACGCGTCAACAGTGAGAAATGCAGTTAGAGACCCATAGCTAGACTGCTTGCGTCAGGGTCAGCGAACCAGAGCTGACTAAGATCCTACTCCACCTCCAAGTGGTGGTCCTGGAAACAGGCTGCATCACTGCAGTCTGGCTGAGTGAGTAGGGATCGAAGAGTGAAGGCTAACCCGGTCCCAAAAATGCCGCGCTGAAGTCGGATGTGTCGGCCGAAAGGCGCAAATATCGCAGCTTCGCTGTAAACGGACACAGCGCAACCAACGTCCTTTTCAGGACGAACGAAGAAAAAGAAGAAGAAATATATGCTGCCACTTGAACTTCTTGTAATATCTCACATTCCCTAAAGACTGTCAGGATAACTTTTCTTGATCCTAACTATTCAAATTATTTCCAACTGTTAAAACCTAAAGTGATTATTAAATTTTGTTATTTGTAATGTTACAAATTTAACTTCGATTTAATCATTTTAAAGTTACTGCATGTTTGTCTCAGTCAAATTACTTCACACACTCTAAGCAGAGCTATACTAGAATAATCGAATTCCACTGAGTAAATCAGGGGTGGGGGCTTAAAAGAGCTGAAAGTAATAAGTGCTTAAATCCTTCACAAATGTTGTCGGCAGATTACAGAATTAACGTGCTCAGCAACAGCCAGCATTGTTTTCGCTTATCTGAATAGCTTGTGAAGACTCCCATGTGATAGAAGCTTTACCACTATCTACATTTCTGCCAAGAGTAATCTTGTGTAAAGATAGACTCCATTGAAGCCTATAATAGATACTCTTGAGTTTTGGCCACTGTTGGACCATTACTGCAAAGCAGGGGAGGCAATACCGTCACACTCACACACACACACATACATATATATATATATACGAGGGACGGTCAAAAAGTAATGCCTCGTAATTTTTAATTTCATTCAATAGGCAAGAAAACAGATAAAATTCACATTGAAATGTAGCCCCAAGTCTGAACTTCAAAAATTTATTTCTCAATGCAGTCTCCGTTATTTGTTACAGTTTTTTTCCATCTTTTCACAAGGGCATGTATCCCCGCACGGTAAAAATTTGTGTCCTTTTTCCTAAACCACTGACGTACGGCGCGTTTAAGGGTCTCGGTGTCCTCAAAGTGATGTCCGCGAAGATCTTCTTTCAGTGGTCCAAACAGATGGATGTACAGCGTAAATAACGCTGTGAAACCCAATGCCCTAATATCTGGCCTTTGGCTAGGATCATGTTGTTGCGTGCATTTTTTGACGCACATTTTACAAAAATTGATATGGCTATTTGATATGGGAAAATATAGACATGCATTCATTTGTGTATGAAAATGCTGTTTATGGTAAAAGCGAGATAATCCATGTTTGATTCACACTTTTGATTATAGGAGTAATCGTTCTGGATATTGATCCGGCGCAAGGATAGTGCGCTTGCGTTTGTACTTATTTTTTAGGGCCAGAAAATATATTAATTTGCTTATTGTGTTTATGGCCTGAATTCATATGTATTACATATTATTAGTACAAGTAGAATCAGTCCTATATTGTATATTTTGGATGGGTAGGAGGGACTAGATTCTTGTATTCCGGTCTAGCGGAAGTATGAGTTGTCTTGACAAGTCGTGATGAGTTCCGATGTACTGCTTACAAATGGCGGGGTACGTTTTTCTAGAGCTGGTCCTTTCGTCAGAAAAAAAATGTCTTACGAAGTGGTATTTCTTCTGAAGGAGATGGTGTCTCTACGATAGTTTGTGTTAGAGACTCTCCTTATGTCAGTATATAGATGATTCGGACTCCAGGTAAACCCAGCTCCTATTTTGATGATCTCTCGTCGGTTAGGCCTAGCTTGACTTTTGGTGCTTCGTTATGCTAGTGTCGTGTTTGGTATCGACGAAGATGACAGATTTTCCTGCAGCGGTTATGGCTACGTGAATTAACCTGATCACCGTAGAGCTGTATGGAAACATTTATGAAATCCTTTATATACCCATTACAAATTAACTCTGGCTTATATTCTCCTCCCTATGAATGAGTGAACGACAACTCAGGGAGGTAGCCATGTTGGATTTCGGTCATCATATGTTTTGATCACTGCCAAGAGAACAGATTATTTATCTTATTATCGGACAGTGACAGAGAGATCTCAATCCTGCTAGAAACCCCCTTTCGTGGTTTCATAATATATACTACAAACTATGGACGTCAAGTAACTTTAGTTATTTATCGATTCCTTCACTGACGCGTTTAGTCAGATAGGGGAATGCGGCCATAATGTATCATGACATTGAACTTTGATGTACTGCCATTATTTCTGAATGTGTCATGACTTCAGATCTGCTATGTATACCTACAAATTGATATGTCAACGAACCATGATGTACTCGTATGTCCCAGTGTGTACGTCTGAATAAATTGAGTAAACTAAGATTCCAGCAGTCTGCATTGGTGCCTTGTAGACAAGTGTGAGTGGTTATATTGGTCAGCACACGAACAGTACACCATTCGCGGTAATCACACTCTACACTTCTACTTCATACATACACCATCCTGCGTCGGCTGAAGTGACCAAGTTTAGGGCCTGCTTCCCCTGGAGCCTTTGCCTTCCCTAACTCAGGACTAGGGTGAGTTACCCATTTACAGCTGGGTAGACTGGAGCATGCCTGATCTCAACAACACACCACTCTTCCTTACAGAGCAGACAGACTGATACTTTACAGTGGTGTACTACAGGTGTAGTAAGAAATAACGTCTTTACAGTGGCGAGCCAGATTCCTGGGTCCAGCTTACGCAGTTTTGTGTTGAGAATCACAGTTTACAGCTGAAAGAACATTTGTTTGAACACATCAACACCAGTAGGACAGCTATACAGTCGATGTCAGCTTGACCTGTATTACCGATAGGATGCTGTATCTAGGTCAGCGCTTGTTGACAGTTTTTTCGCTGTACAGACAGTATTACACAGGACAGTGGTATCAAGTGTAGAAAATATCTGGAGCAATATTGTTGACATTTCTCAACGTACAGAAGAATCACAGTGTTGCTGAACATAAAGTGCATAGTTCATCGTGGGATCTTCATATGCTCAAAGAGAAAAAATTGACAGTGTAATAGTTTAGAATTAAATCTATTACTGAATAAAGTGGCAAGTTATTATTATTTAAATAAACTGTGCCTGCTTTACAACACTATACCTGCAACACATTCCATTCATGACATAAATTATATTGTATGCTATATGCTATTTATGCTTACATGTTATTTGTTATGTATTAAATTAGTTTATGTTCTGTGTGACTAGTACAAGGTATGCCGAGTGACATTGGTCTGGTACTAGTATTCTATAGGTACACATTTTCTTAATTGGAAATTTGTTAGCAACAATTTGCTGCTATTTCTGTTAGTTGTGATGAGGTGTTCTTTTCTTCGTTGTTTTTGTTAATAATTTTGTGTTCCTTAGTTTGTTTGATTTGTTTGTATAATTGTAGGTCTCATCTTTTCTTTCATTTCAGTTTTTTACACCCTTATGTTTATACACTGTGGCGTTATTTGTCTTGTCATTTTATTATTGCAGTTATCATCACGGTTTCTGTGATCATTTTTTTCATTTCTCCTATTTAATTTAATTTGATCTCTGCAAATGTTTTCAGATTGTCTTTTCTTGTTTGTCCTTTGTAATGTCTTTAGTTGACATATGACGTATAGTGGTATACACTGATAGTATAGTACAGATCAGTACTTTATGATTGTTATTGTTATAAAACAAAATATACAAGACCTTTGTAAGGCTTGTCTCCCAAAGTGATTGGTAAAAGGAAATATTTTTTCCACAGGTACTCAAGTGATCTTTGATTACATTGAGGTATACAAGACCTTTGTAAGGCTTGTCTCCCAAAGTGATTGGTAAAGGGAAATATTTTTTTCCACAGGTACTCAAGTGATCTTTGATTACATTGAGGTATACAAGACCTTTGTAAGGCTTGTCCCCACAGTATTTGAGATACAGTTATTGTTGTCCACAGGTACTCAAGTTATCATTGGTTATTATAAACCATACAAGTTTGGACTAAGACTAAGTCTATGGTATAGACTTGTCTCCCATTAACTTGAAAGAGGGTAATTTATTTACTTTTTCAGGTTTCTGATTTAAGAAGACAATATGTCTACATTAGATTATTTTATTGCACAAGGAAAATCTCTTGATAAGACTGGAAAAGACTTAGAACAATGGGCTGTTGCTCAATATGACAAAGCATTAGCTGCAGAAGAGAAAAAAATTGCTGCTGCTGTTGAAGAAAGAAAAGCTGCTGCTGAGGAAAAAAAAGCTGCGGCTGAGGAGAGAAAACTTCAAATAGAAGAAAAAAAGCTGCTGCAGAAGAAAGGAAAGCCTTAGCTGAAGAAAAAAGATTAGAAAAAGAAGCTGATACTGCTGCTGAACTTAAGAAATTGCAGATGCAAGTGGAGGAAAGGAGATTTGAGGCAGAACAGAAGAAATTAGAAGCTGATGCAGAGCAGAAAAAATTAGAAGTTGCTGCTGCTGCAGAGCAGAGAAAATTAGAAGTTGCTGCAGAACAGAAAAAATTAGAAGCTGCTGCAGAACAGAAAAAACTAGAAGTTGCTGCTGCTGCAGAACAGAAAAAACTAGAAGTTGCTGCTGCTGCAGAACAGAAAAAATTAGAAGCGGCTGCAGAACAGAAAAGATTAGATAGAGAAGCTGAAGAGAGAAAAGCAATAAGAGAACATGAGTTTGAATTAGAGAAATTAAAATTGACATGTATGAGTAATGTTAATCAGGCATCTGGTGGTAATGGTAAACCCTTTGTGTACAAGGTCAAGGTACCAGCGTTTAACCCTACCAGTGATGACATAACATTTTGGCTTTCTAGATTTGAACGGGCTTGTCGATCTCATAATGTTGACAAATCACAGTATGTGAATCAGTTGTCTGAAAATCTAAAAGGGGAGTCTCTGAGTAAGTTATATTTTATTGAAGAGGCCGACAAAGATAATTATGATGCTGTTAGGGCAGCTTTGATAAAGAGATATCAGCTGTCTGAGGAAGGTTACCGTCTTTTGTTTAAAACAATGAGACCTGAGGTAGGTGTAGAATTCTCAGATTTCATCTCAAAAGCACGAATTACACTTTCACGATGGATTGAATTATCCAAAACAGAGAAAACATTTGATGGTCTTACGGATTTATTGCTAAGAGACAAGGTCATGTCTTCTGTAAATAAATCATTCCTAGAGTTCTTACATGAGCGTAAACCTAGTACAATAAAGCAAATGGAAGAATATTGTGACCAGTATGCCACGGCACACCCTGACATGATTCTTAGTAACTCTAACATTAAAGAGAGTATGCCAGTTGCTTCGGCAACAGAATATAATCAGAATTACTCACACAAATTCCAAGGAGCTAAAAATAAATTTGATAAAAAGGTTAATTGGGATAAGTATCAAAACCAAGATAACCGCTCAAATCAGAGTTCTTCTTCGAAGAACTGGAATCGGGCTGATAGTCCTCGACACGCGAGGGGTACCCATAATGTTAGAAATTCTCGGAAAGGGAGTAGCTATAGGAACTACCCAAGTGCTTCATGGAGACAAAAGAAACAATATTACAGGGATACTCAATATAATGAGCATGATGATTATGATCATGAATATTATGATTCAAACCCAAATAGGGGTTATAACAGAGGCAATAATAATTATAGAGACAATTATAACCGAGGTAGATCACAACACAAAAGACATGGTAAATCTTATTACCAGGCTAACTCTGCACAACAGGAGTTCCACGACACCGATAATCAGAATAATGATAAAAAAGACTCCAATAGTGTAGCAAATTCCGCTTTCGATTTTGCTAGAGCATCTGAGTGTTCGCAATGCAAAACATTATTCGATCCAACCACAGTGTCTACTTTAAGCTGCGGTCACCCACTTCCCGCTCTCCATGCGTCAATTGCGCATAATGGAAGGGGTGCTCTTGTCTTTAATAGGGGCCTAATAGATGGTACTCCGGTATCAATTCTTTTCGACTCGGGGTGCACTACCATTGGAGTGAGGCAATCACTCGTAAATCCTTCTCGAGCTACAGGCAATATAGTCAAATGTGTAACATTTGGTGGCACATTGGAGAAGTACTCCACTGCCATTATCAATATTGCTACGCCTTTCTTTACAGGAGAGGTGCAAGCATGTCTCTTGCCGAATCCGATCGCTGATCTTATCATCGGTCGCATTCATGGAGTGAAAGAATGCACTCCACAGCAAATTTCTAATTGGGAAAATGTTAATATGCAATCTGCTAATGCAGTAATCACTAGGGCTCAAGCTCTTAATATGCCACAATCTTCACATTCTGAAGATAATGATGCGCAGATCCAAGATGATCCCTTGGAGATTTCCCACGATTCCTTTATCAAACAGCAGGAAGATGATCCTACTCTAAAGAAATTCTTTACTCTGGCAACAAAAGGTGATCCGAATAAGGATACAAATCGTAAATCTTGGATTACGATGAAGAATGGCGTACTTGTACGTATGGTACAAGACTCCGCTAAGTCCATTCATTCTCAAATCCTTGTGCCTAAAAATATGAGAGTTAAAATCTTACAGCACGCTCATGATTCGCAGTGTGCTGGACATATGGGTTTTTCCCGTACTAAAGCTAGAGTTCTTCAATCTTTCTTTTGGCCTGCTGTGAATAAGGACATACGAATCTATTGTCGATCTTGTAAAGTATGTCAAGAGATTAAATCCAGAGGTCCACGCCATGATGCACCTATTCAGGCTGCAGACATTCCCATTCGGCCATTTCAAAAAATGGCGATAGACATCATTGGTCCATTTAAGATAAAGTCTGCTAGAGGACACCAATTTATTTTGACGTGTGTTGATATGTGCACACGTTGGCCGGAGGCTGTTCCTCTAAAGAGCATAACTACTGCTGATGTCGCAGATGCTCTTTGGTTAATATTTTCTCGTCTGGGGTTTCCAGCAGAAATATTATCCGACCATGGTACCCAACTCATATCGGATACCATGTCTCAAGTAATGTCGACTCTGAAGATAGAGAGATCGCTGAGTAGTATTTATCATCCTATGTCCAATGGGATGGTGGAACGTTTGAATAGAACTCTGAAAAACCTACTAGGTAAGATAACAGAAGATCATCCTCAGGATTGGGATAGGGTTTTACCCGCGGCTCTCTTTGCACATAGAGAGGTCGCCAACGAACATACAGGATTTTCTCCCTTTGAACTTGTCTTTGGCGCGAAACCGCGAGGTCCTATGTCCTTACTTCATGATCTTATAACTGCTGATAATATTGTCGATGACACAAAATCCTCTTATGAATATGTCATCGCACTTAGACACAAGATTATTGAAGCATGCAAATTGGCAACTGCTTCTTCTGAATTTGCGAAACAGAAGGCAAGGGAATTTGCCAATAAAAAGAGATGTTTGCGTCAACTTTGTCCAGGTGACAAAGCATTTGTCTTGCTACCTTGTAGGGAAAATAGACTTCTCATTTCTTGGAAAGGTCCGTACGATATAATATCAAAGGTTTCCGATGTTGACTATATCGTCGATATTGACGGGAAGCGTAAAACCTTCCACATCAACATGCTCACGGAATTCCATGAACGTCCTGATTATTTACAACCTGTTTTCCAGGCAACGGACGATTTTCCAGTCCAACATGGACAGTACTCATCTCTGTCAGTAATACAGGATGAGGAAACGAGTTTCTCGGATGTAAATTTACCTTTTCCAATGATTCCTCTTCACTCTAATGAATCATGGAAAGATGTTGCAATTTCTCCAGAATTATCTCCAGGAGAGCAGAAACAAGTTTCTACTATGTTAGAACAATTTCAGGATGTCCTTACTGACATTCCTGGTCAAACTGATGTCATTCAACATGACATTATTCTTACTGACCATAGTCCTATAAGAGTCAGACCGTATCCTATTCCGATACATTTTCAAGCACAGGTAGAGAAAGAGTTAGATGAGATGATGGGGTCCAAATGGGGCAGTGATGCGCAATACAAGACTCAACATGTCTCTTAGCCTCTCCTGCCCAAGTCTACCTCACCTACTCGTGGTGGACCCCGTTATACCCAGTAATCTTGCCGAAGGTTGGGTATCAACCCCAGCGGGAGGCAAGATGGGACAGCAAACGAGGTAAAGGCAAAATCAAATCCCCCAGCCAGAGGGGGAGGCATGAGCACACTCTGCCTTAAGAAACAGGTGCTGAAGTCAGATGTACCAGGCCAGGAGGCGCACCAGCAACCATGGTACCATGCAACCCGCTTTGGTTTAATATGTCTACACAACAGATGTCAAAAAATTATCGTTATGGTGCTCGCCCTGTGAAGTCCCTCCAGGCAGGAGCAGTGCCGGATTCTGAGCCTCGACAGAATCCACCCTCAGCTACTGGAGGTCTCCTTAGTCCGCCAAATGGAGCCAGGAGGCGGAAGGAGAAAGTAACTGGCCAACCAGATAAGACGACGGCCCCTCTGAATGTCATGCATTGGAATGCAGAGGGAGTCAACAACAAAAAGACTGAACTAGAGAATACCCTATTTCGGAAAGAAATTAGCATATGCTGCATACAAGAAACCCACCTACAGGAAGGAAAACATTTTAAGATACGGGGCTATCAATGCTTCAGAGTTGACAGAAAAGATCGGAAGAAGGGTGGCATACTAACACTGATAAGGAATAACCTCAACGCTATAGAATCCAAGACATATAAAGAAGGTGCAGAATACCAAGTAATCCATCTAAAACATAACACTCTGGAACTGGATCTCCTAAACTTCTACTGCCCCAATGACATACCACTGAACATGACTAGCATAGATGTCCCCATTGGCAACTTCCTAGCGGTGGGAGATTTCAACAGCCATTCCCAAAGCTGGGGATACAACCAGCTAGATAGAAGGGGCGAAGAGATAGAAAACTGGCAAGACGACAATAACCTAACCCTTCTAAACAACCCTAATGATCCTCCAACCTTTTACTCCAGAAGATGGCATAGCACCTCTACTCCAGACCTGGCATTCTGCACACCTGATTTGGCTGGGATAGTGGAAAGGGAAATAGGAGAACAACTCGGTGGAAGTGATCATCGTCCTGTATTCATCAAAATTAATAGAACAATTAATACAAGTCCAAGTCAGCCAAGATGGAATTAAAAAAAAGCAAATTGGTCCATTTATCAACACAGAGCAAATCTGCTTACAAAAGATATTAAGGTACTAGATAGAGACATTAACAGAGTCATCTGGGATTTTAATAATGGAGTACTCAAGGCAGCAAAGGAGACAATACCGAGAGGAGCGAGGAAGAACTATGTACCATATTGGTCCAACACACTACAAAACCTACATGAAGATATGAATGAAGCAAGGCACACTGCAGAGGTACAACCATCCCAACAGAACCATATCATGCTACAAAAGGCAAAAGCAAAATTCATTAAAGGAAAGCTAGAAGCCCAGAGGAGAAGCTGGAGGGAAAAAACATATAAACTAAACCTTGAAAAGGAAGGGAGAAAGTTGTGGAAACTCACTAAACAATTGAATGACGATAACAATTCTCAACGACAAACCATTACACTAGACGATGCAGGGAAACTATATACCGGCAAACAAGCAGCAGACATATTTGCGGAATCCTACAGAAATGAAAGTAACATCTCCGTCAATTTACGCAGACAACGAGACATTCGTCAAGAAATAATCCACACTAGAACTAATGGAAACAGTCCGGACGTTATGTCCAAACCTTTCAATATGGACGAGTTAAAAACAGCCGTGTGGAAACTTAAAGACAGGAAATCACCAGGCCCGGATGGTATAACCAACAAAATGCTAAAACACCTAGGATATACAGCAATGAGCAAACTGTTGCAAATATACAACTACAGTTGGATGACAGGCAGTGTGCCACAGATATGGAGAGAGGCGCTCATGTGTCCCATCATAAAGAAAGGAAAAGACAACAGGAAGGCCACCAGCTACAGACCAATAAGCCTAACAAGCTGTGTATGTAAGACAATGGAGAGGATGATCAACAGAAGATTGAAATGGTACTTGGAATCCGAGAAAATTTTAGTGCCAGAACAAGCAGGGTTTAGAGAGTGCAGCAGCACAGAAGACCAAATCACATACCTGTCACAGATCGTTGAAGATGCCTTCCAAGAAAAGAGAAAAGTCTTTACCCTATGGATAGATCTCCAAAAAGCTTTTGACAAAGTATGGAAAGACGGGTTAATAGTAAAACTGCAAAGGAACGGAATCAAGGGTAATATGAGAAAATGGATCCAGTCGTTCCTACACAATCGGAAAGCAAGAGTCACTATGGAAGGTCACAACAGCAAGAAAATCCTCCTAAAACATGGAGTTCCTCAAGGCTCAGTATTGTCTCCCACCCTGTTCCTTGTATTCATCAATGACCTCATCCACGATCTGCCACAAGGTGTGAGAGCTGCCCTATACGCTGACGACTTGGTGGTGTGGTGTGTAGAAGAACATCTAACTATCGCTAATAAGCGAATACAAAGGGCAGCAGACAACATAGCAGCATGGGCAGAGAAATGGATGGTGCAGATCAACGCTGAAAAATCATCAACAACACTTTTCACGCTCTCCAACAAAGACAAAGCAGGAGAGATACGACTTGGAAATATACATGTCCAAACAGATGAGGAACCGGTGTACTTGGGCATTACATTAGATAAGAGAATGACATGGAGGCACCACATCGAGAGAACAGAGGCTAAAGCGAGAAGAAAACTTTCCATACTGAGGAAAATAGCTGGATCAAGTTGGGGAGCTAACGAAACAACACTAAAGAAAGTGTATACAGGTGCAATAAGACCTATATTAGAGTACGGATCAGCAGCATGGTCTACAGCAGCCAAATCACACCTACAAGCCTTAGATAAAGTACAAAATCAAGCGCTTCGGTTGATCACGGGTGCCATGAAGACCACACCAATAAATGAAATGGAAAAAATCACAGGCATTCCACCTTTATTATACAGACGAGACACTAAGACCCTGATCCAAGCAGAAAAGTACAAGAACATGCCCACACATCCAATGAAAACTAGATTTGGAGATTTAGCCAGTGGGAGGTTGAAGAGAAGCAGTTTTGTGCATCGGTCCAAAAAACTAATTAGAACATACAAGGATGAACTACCAGACATCACTAAGGAAATAACTCCCACACTCCTCCCAACCCCATGGGAACAACATCAAAATTTCAGTATTAAGACCTCCATAACTACCACCTGCCCCATGGGAGAGCTAAATACTCTCCAAAGGAAAATAGCAGCATGTGACATGATTGAAGAACTATACCCCAGAGAAGCATGGATCCAAGTATATACTGATGGATCTGCAACCAGAGCAGTGAAGAACGGAGGCGCAGGAGTTTATGTGGTCTATCCAGACAAAGAAAATGAATCCACCTGTTCACCTACTGGAATATTCTGTTCAAACTATGCTGCTGAAGTACAGGCCATAAGCATTGCTGCAGGAATAATAAATAACACAATAAGCCAATGTCAGCAGGTTGTATTCCTTACCGATGCAATGTCAGTTCTGCAAGCCCTCAACAGTGATAAACTGCCAGAATTAAACAAAGTCCTATGCGAAGTAAATATCAAAAGAAGGGTAGTGCTACAGTGGATACCATCACACTGTGGCATACCAGGAAATGAGAGAGCAGATATGTTAGCAAAAGAGGGAGCAACACAGGAACAAAAAGAACAAACAATCACATTCCAGGAAAAGAAGAACCTTATCAAGGCCATCAGGAAAATTGATCAACAAAGAGACAACTATCAATATCTTGATCGAGCAAAACAGGTGATCCTGTTCCGTATGAGAACAGGACATAACAGACTGAACAGTCACTTATACAGACTGAGATTGGTCCCATCACCCCTATGTACGTGTGGACAGGCAGCACAGACAGCCGAACACATCCTGCAAGACTGCCACATGCTTAGTCAATTGCGAACTGAACATTGGCCCACAGAGACGCACATCCACACAAAGCTGTTTGGGAGTCTTGAAGAACTTTCAACCACAGCAACATACATCCAGAAAACCGGACTTCTTGTGTAGACATTTCTAAACAACAGCGAACGAGAAGAAGAAGAGATGAGATGATAGAGTTAAAAATTATAGAACCATCCACATCAGCATATTCTTCGCCGATGGTTATAGTACGGAAAAAAGACAATAACATACGTCTTTGCGTGGATTATCGCAAATTGAATCAAGTGACTAAATTCGATGCTGAACCTATGCCTTTACTAGAAGAGCTACTTACGAGACTATCGAATTCTCACTTCTTTACTAAACTCGATTTGTCTAAGGGATATTGGCAAGTTCCACTATCCGAACACGCCAAACCGTTTACTGCTTTTTCGACGCCTAGGGGTCTATTCCAATGGAATTTCATGCCTTTCGGTCTTATGAACGCCCCTGCTACATTTGTACGCATGATGCGTCGAATCCTATCTCATCGCTCAGATGTCATTGCGTATCTTGATGACATCTGTCTTTTCAGTGATACTTGGAACGATCACTATAATGGTATAAATGAACTATTGTCTATCTTACGCGAGCATAACCTGACAGCGAAACCATCGAAAGCATGTATTGGTTTTAGCGAAATATCTTTCTTAGGACACCGTGTTGGTCATGGGTTCCTAAAAACAGAAGACCATAATACAAGTAAGATACTTAACATTTCTATTCCTAAGACTAAAAAGCAAGTACGAAGTCTCTTAGGTCTAATACAATTTTATGGACGATTCATCCCGAATCTGTCCTCCATTATGTCACCTCTTTCTTCCTTGCTAAAGAAAGGGTCTCCTAATGTAGTCCATTGGACTCAAGAATGTCAATCCTCTTTGGATAAGGTTAAAACTATGTTTTCTACTTCACCTATCCTAGTATTGCCTTCTAAGGATAAGACATTTATTCTTCGTAGTGACGCTTCATCCACCGGGATTGGAGCTGCACTAATGCAAGAGTACTCTGGAACTCTGCATCCTGTGATGTATATTTCTCGGAAATTAAATGCCGCAGAGAAGAATTACTCGGTCCTAGACCGTGAATTATTGGCTATGGTTTGGTCAATCCTTAAACTGCAAAGATTTCTTCTGGGCGCGCATTTCATTGTGGAAACTGACCAGAAAGCTCTTACGGCTATTCAGAGTAAAAATCTGAAGAGCGCGAGATCAACGCGATACGCGATTGCTCTACAGCCATTTCATTTTTCGGTGCGAGCTATCCGTGGGTCAGAAAATGTGATGGCAGATATTTTGTCTAGATGCCCACATGATTCATAACTGTTATACAACTTTGATACAGTTGTTTCTATGTTGAAATGTGTACACATATGTAATATATCATATATTGATTGTAACACTACTTAGCGGTTCATTGATATGTATTCACCGCTGATTTTTCAATGTTTTTCGTCTTTGATGATCATGATGTTAAGATATCTTAGATGAAATTTATGTATAAACTAATGTGGAAATTGTGTCATTGCTAATATTGTAGTATGCGTTGGTGACACCTCTCTGGAAATATTTATACTTAGAGAAGTACTTTCTCTAAGGTCATAAAACTTATGCTTATCATCTGCGCATTGTTATTGGTGCGTTGTGAGCCTATTGTATGTTGCTCCTAGATGTATTTCAAAAAAAAAAATGTACCATTTTTTTTTCCCGAGGGGTGTGGTAATCTGTTGCGTGCATTTTTTGACGCACATTTTACAAAAATCGATATGGCTATTTAATATGGGAAAAATATAGACATTCATTCATTTGTGTATGAAAATGCTGTTTATGGTAAAAGCGAGATAATCCATGTTTGATTCACACTTTTGATTATAGGAGTAATCGTTCTGGATATTGATCCGGCGCAAGGATAGTGCGCTTGCGTTTGTACTTATTTTTTAGGGCCAGAAAATATATTAATTTGCTTATTGTGTTTATGGCCTGAATTCATATGTATTACATATTATTAGTACAAGTAGAATCAGTCCTATATTGTATATTTTGGATGGGTAGGAGGGACTAGATTCTTGTATTCCGGTCTAGCGGAAGTATGAGTTGTCTTGACAAGTCGTGATGAGTTCCGATGTACTGCTTACAAATGGCGGGGTACGTTTTTCTAGAGCTGGTCCTTTCGTCAGAAAAAAATGTCTTACGAAGTGGTATTTCTTCTGAAGGAGATGGTGTCTCTACGATAGTTTGTGTTAGAGACTCTCCTTATGTCAGTATATAGATGATTCGGACTCCAGGTAAACCCAGCTCCTATTTTGATGATCTCTCGTCGGTTAGGCCTAGCTTGACTTTTGGTGCTTCGTTATGCTAGTGTCGTGTTTGGTATCGACGAAGATGACAGATTTTCCTGCAGCGGTTATGGCTACGTGAAATTAACCTGATCACCGTAGAGCTGTATGGAACATTTATGAAATCCTTTATATACCCATTACAAATTAACTCTGGCTTATATTCTCCTCCCTATGCATGAGTGAACGACAACTCAGGGAGGTAGCCATGTTGGATTTCGGTCATCATATGTTTTGATCACTGCCAAGAGAACAGATTATTTATCTTATTATCGGACAGTGACAGAGAGATCTCAATCCTGCTAGAAACCCCCTTTCGTGGTTTCATAATATATACTACAAACTATGGACGTCAAGTAACTTTAGTTATTTATCGATTCCTTCACTGACGCGTTTAGTCAGATAGGGGAATGCGGCCATAATGTATCATGACATTGAACTTTGATGTACTGCCATTATTTCTGAATGTGTCATGACTTCAGATCTGCTATGTATACCTACAAATTGATATGTCAACGAACCATGATGTACTCGTATGTCCCAGTGTGTACGTCTGAATAAATTGAGTAAACTAAGATTCCAGCAGTCTGCATTGGTGCCTTGTAGACAAGTGTGAGTGGTTATATTGGTCAGCACACGAACAGCACACCATTCGCGGTAATCACACTCTACACTTCTACTTCATACATACACCATCCTGCGTCGGCTGAAGTGACCAAGTTCAGGGCCTGCTTCCCCTGGAGCCTTTGCCTTCCCTAACTCAGGACTAGGGTGAGTTACCCATTTACAGCTGGGTAGACTGGAGCATGCCTGATCTCAACAACACACCACTCTTCCTTACAGAGCAGACAGACTGATACTTTACAGTGGTGTACTACAGGTGTAGTAAGAAATAACGTCTTTACACATGTGTCTAGACACAGGGACCGGTACAGTGACATTCATGTGTCATTAGGTCCTTTGTGTGAGAACACAGAGGATCACTAGGTGACACAGTTTGTCATTGGGTCTTCTTGTGTTGGGACATGTGGTCTTGACCAGAGCCGGGTTTGGGCGGGGACAATGCGACGTCATGCGACGAAAAAAATATGCGACCTCAAGCGAGGAACAAAAAAAAAAAAAAAGGTCCAAACAGATGGAAGTCAGAAGGTGCAAGATCGGGACTGTAATGGGGATGTGGTAATAATGTCCAGCCAAATTCTGCACTCGCATCAATGGTGCGTTTAGCGGTGTGTGGCGTGGCATTATCGTGCAACAGTAGTGCAGTTCTCTGATCTTTTAATGAGTAAAGTCGCCGAAGACGACCTCTAAGCTTCTTCAAAGTTTCAATGTAACGGTCTGCATTCACCGTGTTTCCCTGTTCCAAGAAGTCGAGAAGAATCACTCCCTTCTCATCCCAAAACACGGAGGCCATAACTTTCCTTACAGATGGTGAACTTTTGAACTTCTTTCTTGTCGGCGATGTTGTGTGATGCCATTCCATTGACTGCCACTTGGATTCTGGTTAAAAAAAATGAACCCAAGTCTCATCACCTGTCACAAAATTTGATAAAAACTCTTCTCCTTCAGTTTCGTAACGGTGCAGGAGGTTGATGACTATGGTTTTCCTTGTTTCTTTATGTCTTTCTGTCAACATTCTATGACATAACGTTGTTTTAACCGAACGTCTTTGGCAGCCATTTTTAAACTGTTACAGTGGTGCCACCTGTTACTGAAACAGGTTGGTAATGCTATACAATGCAGAAGAGTGTTTGAGGAATCCTGCTAAATTTACAAATTGCACACCGATGCAGTATTTACATACATAAAAAATAGGAGGCATTACTTTTTGACCTTCCCTCGTATATATATATATATATATATATATATATATATATATATATATATATATATATATATATATATATATATGTATGTGTGTATATATATATATATATATATATATATATATATATCCTAATGGTGAAAAGAAGAAAGTCTTTATGCAGTACCAACCAAATGTTCCGAAGTAAGAGACTGTAATGAACTGAGAGCCGAGGCAACCCACTGAGTAAAAAACCCGCCAACATCAACCCCAGAAGACTAACAAATCTCCCAAAAGTTGACTAACAAACAACATCTATTGAGAAGCGAAACATACAACTTCACAAACTTTGAAACCAAGAGATGAAACTTGCCTAATGTAACACTAAACGTGCAATAATACCAGTGTAACTATCATTCTGTAAAGTGGGATTCTATTTGCTTTTTTTCCTTTTGAAAATTATATTTTATATAATAATATAATATTTTATATAATAACTAAACCAATCGTGTCTGCTTTACTTCGTAACTTGTCAGATGTATGGTTGTTGTCTTCAATGTGGTAATAAGTTTAACATAAATTTTTTGATCTTTTACCTTGCGGCACGAGCCGAAAATAATTGTAAATGAAATAACAATCAAATCAATCAGGGACGGGATAGAAGCGTGACTAGAATACCAATCCTCTGTCTCTATTTAACTCAATCAAGAGAGAGATACACATTACTTTTCTACTAAATATTCCTTTTCAGTTTTACAAGAGTGAATTACCCTGATAGTGAGAAAAGTGTTCTTTGATGTGTCCGCAGATATCAGGCATTCTTAATAGAATAGCCCTTGATTCTCTCACAGAATCTGTCGCTTTCACTCTTTCACTTTAATCCTGTCGTCACAGTAACACTGACGGAGAGGAGTGGAGAAAGAAAATTAAACTGACGAAATATGACGCATACTGGGATACATGACATTGTTATCGAGAGCGAATGTGCTGTTTCTGCAGCTTTCATCCTGTTTTCTTAAACAGATATAAAGAAATTGTTTTTATTACTTACTCGACCAAATCGGGGTCCACATATATTCTGATATCCTCGTCGTAATCTTCCAGAGGCCTACTATAGAGAGGTGGGTCGTAATTTGAGTAATTCTCCTGTTATTGATTAAAATAAATAAATATTTACACAAATGAAAAACATGTGTGTGTGTGCGTGTGTGTGTGTGTGTGCGCGCGCGTGGGTGCGTGTGTGTGTGTGTGTGTGTGTGTGTGTGTGTGTTTGTGTGTGTGTGCGGCTTTTACTTTTTATTACCGAATTTAAAATTATTGATGTCAAACATTATGAATGAACTCATACGTTCTGTTATGCAATATTGGATCATTTCTGCGATTAGAGGTATTCTGCTTTTATGCTGTGTCGTGTCAATGGCTGAATATTTGTCAGCTTATTTGGCGAGTGGACGTTTATATATGAAATTGGTAACGCACAAGCCAAGTAAAGGAGAAAAGTATATAATTTAGTCAGGCTTAACATCTAATGTGCTTGTCTGTTGCTTTCTTGTATCTATGTAACCTCTTGGCAGTGGGCAGATTAATTGTGTGCGGAAATTATGACTCCAAAACGTCATTTCAGTGAGAGTTTTTTGCTCTAATTTACTGTTAATCTTTCGTCATACTGACCTCCCAAGACAAAAATTTGTCGAAGACGGCAAATCGCCTGATCGCTGTCGCCGGATATGGTGACTTCCTGCAGTGGGTATGTACGGCATCTTGCAGAGTGGAGACACCCGACGTCTCTGTCGGTTTTATCGCTGTGTAAATAAAACATTCGTCAACTTTATTCTCGGTGATATATGTCATCTTGTTGCGACGTCTGGTATTACTTTGGCTATACATATTGCCAGCTTAGCTGAAGTGAACAAGTGGTGATCTTCAGACTTCGCACAGGTCACAATAGATTGGGATACCATCTGTGGTGAAGTGGGATGTTATAAATATTTATAGGGGACTTAGTGTACTGACTGAGATCAGCTGTGAAGGTATCTATATCTAATAAGAGTAGTGTATTATAGATAACCTTACTTGCTGCCACATATATATATATATATCTCAGTCAGAATTATTCTGGAATAGTGTGATGACTACGTTGTATGTCTAGGGTATGTGTATGATGAAGTGTAAGTCATAACAACAACAGACAGATAAACAATTTAATTTATTCCACCACACTTGACAACACTGTGACACTCACATACATAAAACACTCTACAAGGATATCTTAAAGGAGTCACTGATAACTTTTCAAATAACAATATGTATTCATTGCTGTCATGAATGAATATGTGTCCTGATTCAAATACAAAGGGAACCAGGAATCACAATCAATTTTAATTACAAGTTATATGTACAGAATTTATCAATATGAATATTGTAGTGACATATATTATTAAAAGTATCCTATGTGTGTCAGTTGTGTAGTAGTAATATGAGGTAATACTGGTTTTGTTTTGTTCAAGCTCTGTTGGTATTTGTCATCATGACTTCAATAGTTTGTCTTTATTGGAACTAGTATTGGAGATGTTCTCAGTTCCTGATATTAAAACAATTTACTTCCCCTCTTAAGTTTATGTTACAATGTTATTTTAAGATGGGGGTACATAATTTTGAGCTCAGCTGGCCACATCAGCTTATCTTGCGTGATGGCGGCAGGAAAAGACTCCTCTGCTCGATTTCTCCCCTGTGCTCTGGAGACACCTCACTGATAGCTAAATGGACCAAGGAGTATGCTGTCCGACTCTGGATTCAGCAAAGCTCTGACCAGGTGCTGCTCAATAACGTCAAGACCACGGTCCCTGAAAACAAGAAGGATGTACCTTCTACGTCATAACTAATTTATACTCTCTTTTTACACTGAGCACAATACATCACAAACATTGAGTTCAGAGCGTTAGGCCAACTGTCAGCTTCATCTGAAATACTTTATACCAGTATTAACCTCCTTAATGGTTACTACGCCTCTGCGATTCCAGCATTATTTCTTTCTAGTCAATCATCTAGGTGTCAGTGTACTGTTTGGCCATTCCATGCCGTTTTACTTTCCTCCGACACCTTCTGTTCAGGCTGGAGCATTATAGGCTTTACATCATGTTTGCTACTGAACTACACATATATACAGGCATAAATTAACAATTCACATTCAATTTTCATTAAAAGATACTGAATGTTTCAAACCTACCACAATTCATGGAAATACACAGATACGTTGACTAGCAATGAATTCTGGCACAAATACTGGCACAAATTCCCATCTGCTTATGTTCCAGGCTTTTATTTAGCAAAAATATGAGCTGGCTTCAACGCACTGTTGCTTTATCAAGCTTATTTGAACTAGTGGTCTCGAACTAACGCTCCTAAGTGATTATATCAGCGAGTCTGGCCAATGGAGCCACGTTTCGACAAGTGTTTGAAAAAATTTTACCTTCCTACGTCTCCCCTAACAACCAAAGATAGTATTTATAGTCCGACCAATCGTGTTTAGTCTTATATTTGTTGCGCTCCAATCAATTTGGAGTTTACATGGTAGGCTATTTCCGTACGTAAGGTTTTTTCAAACACGTTATAAAAAAATTTTATGAGCAGAAATGATTTCATGCTGTCAGGCATCCCCACTATTTTATTTTGGTTATAACTTGTTAATTCCTAGACTATTTGCGTAACGTTTTACATATTCTTTGTCAGCAAGCCCTAAGGAACCCAAATATACAAATTTAATAGAGCTAATATGCTGCGTTCAAAATATGCAATTTCTTCTACCTCCTGTTTCGAAGATGTGCTGTCTGGGTACTGTAATGTTTTCAAACGTAAACCCATCTAATGTTATCTTTTCTAATAAGCGTTTTTCGTGATTTTAAAACCTAACTCTGGGAAGGTTAGTGTTTTTATCACTGTCCGTCTGAAAAAAAGTTAGTGCATGTGGCCTTACACGCGTGATAGTAGTAATTGTGTATCGCGCGACTCGTGTTGCATGCGTTCCTGATTTCATTCGCCCCTCTCTCTTTCTATTTGAGTCCATCTGTTCGTTCGTTTTGGTAACGTAATATAATTAATGTTAGGATTAATTTAGGTCATTACGCAGTGTGCCTCTCAATGTTTTTCTTAGAAATGCAATACCCGTTTTAATGTGTTGTGGAAACGCTTGTATTTATGCAGTGGCTTATATTTAACGTGGAAACGTTACAATTTGCAGACGAAGCATAAAACAAAGGGGATTTCGAGTACTGCCATTGTGACAGCACTGTTCTTTACCATTGCTCTTTTCTTTATTAGAATTTATTTGTTAGGCTTTATATTTACCTGATAATTTATATATGTGGATTAGAATATTTCACGACACCATCTACTCAACAAGTTAAAGATAGGAACTACTGATGACTATAAATGTGGCACTGATACAATGACTGCTAATCATCTACTTCAAAAGTGCCCAACATATGAGGAACAGAGAAAGTGCATAAGGCCATCCTCAGTACCATTCCTGGAAACAAACTATACGGAGATATCAACAGCCTCAAGTTGACCACTGCTTTCTTAGAACATATTCAAGTCGACGTTTGAAAGTGAACGAAGAAAAAGACCGGCTATGTACAGTGATGCGCAGAGAAAAGTGTAAGGACTCTCTATATATCGACCCACCCATCCGTCATTTTGTCTGTCCGTCCGTCCGTGTCTGTCTGTCTGTTTATCTTCCTTTCAGCTGTCTAACTATCTTCTATCCACCACTAAAGCTCCCATTCATATATTTATCTGTCTCTATCTATTTGTATGCGTCTCATTCTATCTAGTTACATGGCTATCTGTCAGTCTTGCCCTCATATTATATATATATATATATACATATACATATACATACATATATATATATATATATATCTATCTATATATATATATATATATATATATATATATATATATATATATATATATATATATATATATATATATATATATATATATATATATATATATATATATATATATATATATATATATGTATATGTATGTATATATATATGTATATATATATATATGTATGTATGTATATATGTATATATATATGTATATATATATATATATATATATATATATATATATATATATATATATATATTATATATATATATATATATATATATATATATATATATATATATTATATATATATATATATATATAAATATATATATATATATATATATATATATTTATATATACTGTTCAAAAAAAGAAACGCAACTTTTTTGGTGTTACTTTTATAAAAGATATTCGCTGATTGGACATAGTCAACCTATCGACTGTGTCCACCTGGTCATTAACTTCTCGTGGTTACCTGAATTGTACTCACCTCATGATTCGTGAGGTCATGAAAGAGGTCAAGGTCAAAACAACATTTTTGACAATAACTCGTGACAGGTTTATGAGAATCCCGTGAAACTTACTGAACACAAAACTCTCTGACCATGTTATTGAATGCCTATAAAAGATTCACGCTCCTCGAATAAATTCAGTTGAAAATTCAATGCGCAAGTATGGCTCATCTCACTACAGAACAACGACTCATCATCATTGGACGTTTACAGACTGGACAGTCACAAAGTGTAGTTGCCAGACAATTTAATGTGGTTAGAAGCACCATTAGTCGCCTTTGGAGGCGATTTCAAGAAACTGGCTCAGTGGCAGACAGGCCGCGCAGTGGAAGACCCAGAGTCACAACTCCTGCCGAAGACCGCTTCATACGGCTGCGTGACCTCAGGAATCGACTTGCATCTGCGTCCTCCACAGTCCAGTCAATGTCAGCAGCTCGTCGAATTTCAGATCAAACGATCAGGAACCGGCTGCACGACTCTGGTCTTTTGGCTAGAAGACCCTACAGAGGTCCTGTTCTTACGGACCGGCATCGCCAGAACCGACTACTATGGGCGAACCAGCATCGTCAATGGACCGTTGGGAATGACTGGAGACGGGTTTGGTTTAGTGATGAATCATTTTTTGTGCTCCAGCGACACGATAGACGGAGAAGAGTTTACCGCAGAGTCCATGAGCGCTACGCCCAGAACAGCGTTGATGAGGCTCCTCCACATGGTGGTGGAGGTGTACTGATGTGGGGGGGGGGGGGGCGATCAACTTCATGGGAAGAAGTGACCTGGTGCAAATTGAAGGACGTCTGAATGCCCAGCGATACGTCGCTGAAATTCTTCGTCCTCACGTCCTTCCACTTCTGGCTGCACGAGGGTCGATTTTTCAGCAGGATAACGCTCGACCTCATGTGGCACAACTCACCACCCAGTTCCTCGCTGACAACAACGTCCAGACTATTCCGTGGCCAGCCATACCATCAGACATGAACCCCATAGAACACTTATGGGATGAACTCGACAGACGACTCCGCCAGCGAGACGTGGCTCCAGCCAATCTCCGACAGTTGTCTCTTGCACTGCGGGAAGAGTGGGCAGCCATCCCACAACAACAGATCCAACGGCTAATCGGATCCATGTCAAGGAGATGTCGTTCTCTGATAGAGGCCAGAGGAGGCCATACACATTTCTGAAACGGAGGCCACAGTCGCAAAGAATAAAAGTCCAAACCAAATTTAATGAACATCATTTCAAGATTGAAACATTAATTTCGTAAAATAAAATTTTGGTACAAAATTGAAATTTGGTGTCCATTACCACTGCAATAATGTTGCGTTTCTTTTTTTGAACAGTAAGTATATATATATATACACACACATGTACGTGTATATTCTCGTGCAATTGTCGCACTATTTTTTTACAGTGATAAGGGTACATAAGATACCAAAAAATACCATAGTAATTGTAACACCTTTATTTAACAGTATTCAAAACACAGGCAAAACTCCCCATGAATGGAAAGTCAGAACGACTGCTCCAATACTAAAACCATAAGGACGATCATGATGCTAGTTCGTGCAGGCCAATTTATTTAACTTATCATCATCATCATCATCACCTTTCCCTACACAGCACAGGCTTTCAACAAGTGCAAGCCAAGCCCTTTTTGCTTGTGCTATCCGTTCAAGGCCTTGCTGTGTCTTCTTTACACACACACACACACACACATATATATATATATACATGTATATATATATATATGTGTGTGTGTGTGTGTGTGCGTGTATGTGTGTAGCTCTCTGTTTACGCATGTTTCATTACTGCAAATTAGAACTTACGCGCACTAATTTTCAGATATTTGTTTTTCTTTACGCGCCAAACTCGAATTTACGCGAGCCGATATTTATACTTTATTACTGTATTTTATCTGCGCGCCAACGGAAAAGCGAGAACAAGATAATGACAATTTGAATGTTTCTTTGGGTAATTTTTTTATTTATTTTCTTTGGTAAGGTATTCACTACTAATGACGCACTTTCGCTAATAAATGCTTGAAATGAAGTTCCGCGGCGATGTATGAGAGGTAGGTGTCAGGGAAAAAAACTGTCATGACTTTGAAGGCGTTAGCGCTGATAACAATATTATTACCGCTATTAAAGATGGTTTCAAAATGGCCTCACGAGCTGGCTTAGATGAAGTTGACAAAAATGAAATTGTAAATTTGTTTGAATCTGTGAAAATAGAACTGAGCAATGAAGAGTTGATGATGCTGGAGAAGATCCTTACGGACTAAGAAGGCGCAGCAACTTGCACCAGCCAGCAACAATCACCAGGCCGCCAACTTAGTGAAGCGATTAAAGGAGGTTTTCCAACTTCTTGAATCCTCCCTTATGATCTTTGAACACGATCTTAACATGGACATGGAGCTTTATGGTCGGGAAGAAAATAATGGAATGTACTAGTCCCTACCATGTAATCTTCCGTAAACAGTGACAGTCACAAACTCAAACAATTTTTAACTCGCTCTTCAGAAAGAAATTAAATACTGCTCGCTTGAATTAGAAGTTGATGATGATGATGAATAAACTAATGGTCCTGCCCCTCGCAATGTTAGAAAAAATGTGTCAACGTCGTTTCCTGTACATGTTCTCAATGTGAATGGAATGTGTTAATTTAAACTGTTAAGTATTATGCGTATCAGTTTTTATTATTGTGTCTGGAATTTGGTTGAACGCATCCCCCTTGCTTTACACGTATTTGAATGAGAAAATCCTGTTTCATTTACGCGAACTCTTTTTATGCGAGGGTCGCGGAACACATATATCTCGTACAGAAAAACTACCGGTGTATATATATATATATATATATATATATATATATATATATATATATATATATATATATATATATATATATATATATATATATATATATATACATAGAGAGAGAGAGAGAGAGAGAGAGAGAGAGAGAGAGAGAGAGAGAGAGAGAGAGAGAGAGAGAGAGAGAGAGAGAGAGAGAGAGAGAGAGAGAGAGACGGACCAACTCAATCCGGAAATCGGTGAAGTTGTAATACTGTGGTTTAACTAATTAAAATGGTACATGGAGTGAAATCTGGATTTCAAAGTGACCTCATTTCCTGGCGTAGCTAGGGCCTATCGTGAATGCAGCAGAGGACGTGCTATAAAAAAATGAAAATGATAGGCGTTTCAGGTAAAGAACAGTTTATAGGTACCTATTAAACTTCTTACAAGACAGATGTTTCACGTTTACATGTAAACAATGCAAATTCATAGCTTCGCCAACTGCAAAAGGTGTAGTTCAAGGGGGCCTTTGAGGTGGCTATATCTGCTGTTGGTCCTTTTCCAGATTCCTGCGCCGAAGCACTTCATGTGTTCTTGGCGATTGTGGTTTATGTAGCAATTAGTTTCACATGATTAGGGAGCTCAAACTTTATACACAACCTCACAGTAGTCTAACCTTGCGCCACGCATGTCTTTCTACTCTTCTTCCGTCTCCCAGAAACCATATGGGGGTTGTCAAACAATATTGGCATTTTTTTAAAAATAAACTAAGCTATCTTTCATGTTGTAAACACATGTGGAAGTAATGAAAGAACCAGAAAAATACCACTGGGACAAGACGGGAGGACAAATCGTCGGCGCTAAATAAGACACACACTAAAAACACCAGCTAATAGCATTACAAGGGCGTCCCAAGGTTAAAGAAATAAACACGGATAACGAGCTGAAGCCTAAACAGACAAAAAAGACATGGAAGGAACTGGAACAGATGGCACAGGTCAGGATGACTTTGTGTGATTTAGTTGAAGACCTGTGTTCCATACGGAGCTGAAGTGTGATGATGATGATGATGGTGATGATGATGAAGATAATGATGATAATGATGATGACGATGATGATGCTGTACGTACAAGAGACTTCCAGTAAATTCTGCATGTGCTCCATCATGAGGAACATGGTCGTCTGATTGTTCAGAACTTCCACAAGTCTGTCATTCAGACTGCTTATTTGTCTGTGTTTGTTCTTTTGTTCTGTAGCTAGAAAAGTCAACCTGAAATATGTAGGTAGTTATAAATTTGTGTTTGAATGGCTGTGTATATCTTGTCAAGAGTGGGTTATGTAAGAGTCTGTCTGACGAGAACCCAGTCTGTGTGATGTCAGAGACAAGACGAAAATCTGAGAGAGGTCTGAGATGAAAGACGAGAAATGGTGTTGATGTGGATAGTGTGACTTATAGTTATCGAGGGTGAGAACCTATACTGACTCTCCCCTCGCCACTCAGTGACCTTTTTCTCAACTACTGCCACACTGCCTCTTGCTCTGCTAGGAGATAAGGTTTATTACACTATGTCCTATATTTTTAGAAAGGTCAGAAGATATTTATGGTCCCGTCTGAGCAGAGGTGATAGTGGTAAATAGGTGAGAATAAAGGTGTAAGAAATAGATTTTCACGAGGGAATAGTGTAAGAGGAAGATTTGTCTCTGGAATGAGTAGTTTCTCTAGTCCAGCCTATCTATACGACTATGTTTTAGTATAAGACAACCTTTCTCTCCCTATATGAAATATAATAATAATAATAATAAATTCTTTAAGCACCAAACACGGCGCATAAGGCAGAAACCAGTGCTCTCCAGGTTGTTCGTTGTGACGCCACTCCTCTTAGCTCTTGCACATTATTAGGCCCAACGTTCTTCCTTCTCTTATTATTGTTCTTCTGAGTGTTTCTTTTGGTCTTCCTTTTTTCCTCTTACCCTCAGGAACCCAAGTGAGCGCCTGTAGTGGTATTCTGTTGTTTTGCATTCGTAGGACATGACCGATATATGACCATCGTCTTTTCCTTATATAGTCGGAAACATATTTCTGCCTAGAGTCTTCTCTTATTTGTCGATTAGTCTTGAATTCTTTCCAACTGATGTTCATGAGTTTTCTAAGACATTTGTTCTCGAATGTATTCAGCTTGTTCTCCAATGATTTTGTTATTTTCCAACTCTCACAGCCGTATGTTAACACTGAGATAACATTTGAATTAAACAGACGAAACTTGGTATGTATATTCAATGATCGTAATTTCCAAATGTTAGATAATCTATTGAAGGCGCTAGCTGCCAAAGCAATTCTAGTATGGATTTCTCTTGTTGTGTCACCATCCTGAGTCATTTTACTGGCTAAATAATTGAAACTTTCAACTTTCTGTAGTTTTTCCCCGTTCAAGATGATATCAAAGGTCTCGTTAGAAAAGTTCATAGCTTTAGTTTTAGAGGCATTTATTTGGAGACCTATTTTAACCGAGAGATGACACAAATTATTTATTGCTTATATGAAATATAAGTTACACTAAACACACCCCCACACACAAATATGTGACAACAAGACACACAAAACGTGAAAAACTATGGTTAATTGGGTATGGGTCTGACCAACACACACATTTAAGTTCTGTTTGTTGTTTATTATCACTAAACTTTTTACAACTTCAAACATATAGAGAAATCAATAAAATCATTGTTTACAGATATATGAAAGTAACTGAATAAGTGCCCTCCCCCTTGTTGAGAAAAAGTTAATAACCCAAAGGTCAAGATTGTGACATATTATGGTAATGGCTTTCATATATCTTTCTCATTATCTACACTTTTCTTTTACCTTTTCTTTCACCTATGCACGTTTTTAACATAAAAACCCCTATACACTCTGAGATCTATCCCTTTTTCTAATTTAGCACGAAATTTATTTCTGTTCGCTATTTTTCTTTGATGTATGTTCTCGAGCAGACATATTATCTACGTTAAGCTGTAATTATTAACGCCAGCGATTGAAAATCGTTGGATAGGATCAGATAGCGATCAAGAGCAGATCATTTTGGAACAAAGAGGCAGAATATTTCTATTGCCTTCCCCTGAACTGTTCGCTTGAAAAGTAATTAACACGGCGAATTGCCAGATTGTGGTGGGTTTAGATGTTGTGAATGTTGGTGTTATTGTTATATTGTAACTGAGTGAGGTCAAGCTGTGAAGGCCTCTGAGTCTAATAGATAATAAGGGTGTGTTCTCAGAGAACCTTTCCGCTACCACCCTAAGATCTCACTCAGACTTATTTTTGACTAGTATGTCTGACAGCTACGTCTAATGTCTAGGGTAATGAAATTGTGGTATAATAAAATGACAACAAATACACTCAAGAACTCTTTGAAAGGTAATTAACAACACCCAGAGTTAAGTTTAAAATGTGAAATCTTTTTTACAATTTATTGTTCCAGTATCACATTTTTGTGTATACCGGAATATTGAACTCAAAATAATAATTCAAAGTATTTACATAAAATTAATTCAATTTATAACTGAGTATATTCTTATTCATAACTGTAATTAAATGTGCCAATCTGGAACAGTGTCAATTTATTCTTGCTCCCATGAATGGGTATTGATTACAAGAACGTTTGTCTTCATCACAATCTGAATCATCTAATACACATTTTGGGAACTGAGAGTAGTTGAGTTTGGTATATCAAGTGCCCGGAGACAATTTCTTAACTGAGTGGTGCCTGGTATGCAGGATGAATTTTGGTTAGAAAACCCGCCTCCACTGCCAAGTAAGGATTCTGCTCTTGCAATATAACACGGAGGCACACAGTCGATACTGCCTCAATTCTTTAGATGCAGAAATATAGACAGGTATAGGTTGACCTGGGCTCACTTTGAGTCACAGATGAAACCCTGGAACGATATAAATGCGTCCTACTCAACCTCTGATATACTCTCTCTTTCCCTAACTACTAAACATTTTTAATCATATTCAGACTCAGCATGGTAACTAAACAATTAGTTAACGTTCTTAATTGGTTGCATACCCCATTCATGGTCAAATAAACTTCAAACTACAGTTTGACACTTTCCTTGACAAAGGAAACATTTTACGTTAATAATATCAAGTCATGTACAATCACGGTGACTTGCTGAAGAAGACGGCCAGTGGTTTGCCTGGTCTTATGTCATAATAATGTACAACAATTTCCCCATTAATTAATATTTAATTTTTCTTTCTCCCAAAATGTCAGAAAGCCTGTCTGACTTTTCTACAACATGTTAATATATTTCCTAACAACTCTGTGAAACAACACAAAGTTTAATGTTGACTTCCCTCTAGATACTTCTACCCACATAATTTTCATACATATTCAATAATACATACATAATAATAATATAATGGTGATATAAATGTTTTCTTTCTTACCGCATCAGAGAAATATTAACACTAATAAGTTTGATTTGCGATAAATATGGTCAAATCCAGATCGCTTGCTGGTGCAGATCAGCAAAGTCAAGATAGTACTATTATCTTGCTTGTAGAATAACTTTAGTGTAGAAAATTTCTTTTACAAGTGGCCCCGAACACTAACTACAAATTAGTTTTATCCCTCCGTTAGTATATTAGTCTCCAGCCAATCAGGGACTGTTTGGCTTCTAGCGTCTTTTTATTCAAACTGAACTCAAATTTCTAATCTTGGACTAACTTCCCCTCTATCCTCATTAAAGGGCAAACTGAGAAAGATTCAAGTCTGTTCGTCCATCTGTCTTCGTCAATATCTCAGTTATTTCCTACAAGTTTATAATTCTGACAAGTAATTAGTGATCATGTTGCTGTCTGTCACACAGTGGTTTTATTTTTTATTCTTTTATTTATTATATTCACTAGTATCGTTTTTATTCTTCATTTCCTCAAATAACATATTTTTCTATCTTGCCAATTCAAATCTGTAAACACGAACTCGTGACACTAGTCCTATACTCCTTTTCTGCCCCTATCCGTACTGTATTTTCAAAAATCTCCACGTTAAATCGTAATTTTTTTTCTTTTTTCTTAACTGTCGTTCTCATTCAGAACGAAACAGCGCTTTTGTAATACGTCACAAAAATTCGACAAGGCGTTGGCCGCATTTTACTTTATAGTTAATTTTTAGCCCGAATACGACTGTGTGTGTGTTTTGGGCTGTGTCGCGTCCAACAGCGTGGTTATATACATAGAACCGCGTGTCAAGCGAAGAGGGGTTTTGCAAGGCGTTGGTAATATTTGCGTTAATTCTTACTGCAGTTTCGTTCTACACTTCTGGAAAATGTCCGAATTACTACTATTGGTGGCGTTAAAGTTAAAATCGTACGTTAATTCAGAACGGCAGTTTGGTATCGCAGTTCTGGCACAAGTTAATTGTTAGTCTCAAGGACGAAACTAGGAAAGCGTATAATATTTGACGGCGGGATCATTGTCTAAGCATTACTACTGCATACAATTCAGCGCTCTACTGGCGTTGAAGACGACGATAGGCAGACACACACGGGCGGGTTTATTTAATATCATAGGAGTAAAATCTTACTGAATTTAGCGATTGTTTCACAGATTTCGCTACACAGATCAAAGACGGGCTTCGCTCGATGACCACGTCTGCGGGCGGTACTTAGTGTGATTTTTCTCGATCGAAGAAATCTCGAACGGTCTGGTCAATTACGGTATCCCTGATCTAAGAATGAGTGTGAGTTCTGGTTTTCGGCTCTAGCGTGGAGAATGGCTTTGATTTACACGAAAGCCGAAAGCTGAACGAAGAATTCTCCAAATGTGCTAAGATCTGGCAGAGAGTCTGGTTTTCGGTAATAGTGAACCATTGCCTTTGATTTCAGATAAATAAATATATATATATACCCCAGCCTTCTAACTAAAATTTATCCAGTACTCATCAGACTGTAAAGACATCTAGCTCGATTTTTATAATCCTTTGTATTAAGTGAAGTTCTTAGTTTTTCGTTGGAGAATAGTCTTAGAAGTTTGTGTGAAGGTAATATGTCTACTAGTAGTTGGAGTGATTTAAGTGGTAAAATCATCAATTATATTTCTCTAAGATATGTGCAGAGCGATTTACTAGATAGGTCCGTCAATTATATTTCTCTAGTTTTACTGTGTTACAGTGGATAGGTAAAGGTAAAGGAACCCGTTACACGCCCATTGAGGCATATTGGGAATATGGTGTTAGGCCCATATTATCTTGACCGTCGGCACACTAGGGGTGATGTGGTTGGCATCACGCCGGCCGCCTTAACCTTCCCAGAGTTGCTCTGGTACCCATTTGGGGCTGGGTCGACCCAGGAGCCGTTTGTGTCATAAAAAATTCCCACCTCATCTGGGGATCGAACCATAGACCACTGCGCTAGGAAGCCAGTGCACTAACCACTATACTACAGTGGATAGCAGAACAAATAATAATTTGTAGCTAAACTCTTCCAGCTTTAATATACATTTAATTAACTGCTAGTAACCAGTCAGATAATATTTTAACCAACTAGTAAAGGCACTGATTCTTCATGACTATTGACGGAATATGTATGTATTTCTAATTCAGGATGACTGATTGTTTTTAAATGACTAGAATTTATTTCACGGGAGTTTTAAACGATAAGACAAGCTCTAAGCTTTTAGTTTATAATTTAAAGTTAAATAACCGAAGTGGATAAATATATTATATTTTACGCTGGGGTAAGAATAGGATTGTGAGTAATATATATTATGTTAAGTATTTTGTATGTTTTTCTCTTTACACAGTATTTGGGTCAAACCCTAAACCTTACCAGCGGCTTCCATATGAATCTGAGAATAACTTTACAAAAAGAACATTCTGATATAAATATCGGGTTTTTTCAAGGTGACTTGTCTGGCTTCGTGGTTTAACCCCAGAAAGAGACAGAGTACCAACCCAAAGAATATTAAGAATAAATTGTAACTGGATTCATAGATATCCAGATTTATTTTTCCAAGTTCATATACATTCAGCCAGTTGAAGTGACATAATCAAACATTGACATTACCTGAATAACGACCACTGTGTTGTGAAGAAGATCGATCCTGAAAAGATTTATTTACCTGACACTCGATTTAACGACTGAAGATTCCAAGCTACTGTACACTGTGAACATCAGATCTCTTAATTATTTTACTACCTGGACAAAAATTGAAGTGACATAATCAGCATCCTACTAACAGTAGCGAATCAAGCGTTTCCCAACATTTGGATTAATTAGTCTTTGGAGAAACTGGGGCTTGATTCACCAAAAACCCAACCTTGGATGGGCTGTGTGTACTCTAACGATTGTTCCAGATGTCGTGAAAGCACCTATTAGGTAAGAGAGAGTGGTTGTGATCACAAGTCTGTCAGAGCGAGAGAATGCAGAGATGAATAATTCTTTCATTGTATAACCTATGTGTCTAACTCTTTAATTAATTCATTTAACCTATGTTTAATTATATGTGATTTGATATTCAAAAATATATTGTTGTTGTGAAGTTCTTTATGATAAATAAAATTTACATAAACTTTATTTACGTGTGTTGGTCAGCTCGTTCCAAAAAGATCCCTATTCCATTGATATAATTTTTTTCCACGTCTGTGCGTCTAGCTGTCGTCACTTATGTTGTGGGTATGTGAGTGGTGATATATATATATATATATCTCAGTGTTAACATACGGCTGTGAGAGTTGGAAAATAACAAAATCATTGGAGAACAAGCTGAATACATTCGAGAACAAATGTCTTAGAAAACTCATGAACATCAGTTGGAAAGAATTCAAGACTAATCGACAAATAAGAGAAGACTCTAGGCAGAAATATGTCTCCGACTATATAAGGAAAAGACGATGGTCATATATCGGTCATGTCCTACGAATGCAAAACAACAGAATACCACTACAGGCGCTCACTTGGGTTCCTGAGGGTAAGCGGAAAAAAGGAAGACCAAAAGAAACACTCAGAAGAACAATAATAAGAGAAGGAAGAACGTTGGGCCTAAATAATGTGCAAGAGCTAAGAGGAGTGGCGTCACAACGAACAACCTGGAGAGCACTGGTTTCTGCCTTATGCGCCGTGTTTGGCGCTTAAAGAATTTATTATTATTATTATTATATATATATATATATATATATATATATATATATATATATATATATATATATATATATATATATATATATATATATATATATATAATGTGGTAGACTGTCTGACTAACAAAGTCTTGTTGTAGAGATAGGCTGACTGAGAGAAGTTTCTCGATTTCAGGGACAGACTCTACCTATTTTCCACCATCTCACTCGTGAAAATCTATTTCTTTGCCGTATCTCCCATGAGCTATCACCTGTTCTAGTCCTATTCACAAGGGACCAATCTATGTCTTAATTCCCCTATCAAAATTCTACGACAAAGATAAGCACTAGGTTACAAAATAGAATATGAAGAACAAATTCCCCACTAAATTACTACTCAGTAAATACTCAGTTTTACCCAACGGGCTGGTCACCCGTTTGCCAGTCACTTTGATTACGGAAACAACGACAAACGGATTGATTTGTCGTTGCCCTAAAGACGCCATTAGGCGTGATGGGAACAACGGCAAAGAAAATCTATTCGCTGTTGCCCTTAAGACGCCACTAGGCGTAATGGCCACTGACTGCTTTGCCGGTCGTTGGCTAAGGACGGAAGAAGAAGAAGAAGAAATACTCAGTTTAGCGAAAATTAAAAAAAGAAGTTAGTACAATGATTGTAACAAAAGGAAAATATTCACTCTCTCTATCTCTCACTCTGTCATCTGTGGCCACATACAATCTCGCTTACCTATTCGTAGTGTTGGTATCCCTTGAAAAAAATACAATAGCTCCTGAACATATACTGTCAGGTGGGTTGCCCAAATATGGCCCCAGTCCAGCCTATATATCGAATAATAATTACAAGGTGGACGCCAAAGTTGGTGGTGTAATTTTCCCTTGATGAAACGATTGTCACCACAAATAGTTACTGAAGCAAGACGTGCTCTAGACGTTCACACTTGCAAAAGGAGAAAAGTAAATCCCGTATTGCGAAGCTGCTAGTTGCTAAGACAAATGTTACAATATGTAAAAATGATGATGATGGTAAATCCTATCGGTGACTCTATGGTGAGTGCCGATTTTGAAACAGCACAACTGTCTGAATAAATCCAGTGCTGCGACTGTCAAAGATCAGGAATATATGCTCTTTCGTATGACCAGTGGGCTGGAAAAATTGAATAAATATTTCTGGGTATGGTACAGTCCAGTTACAATTTAATATTAATGTTTATTAATCTCTTGAGCTCAACCAGTTCACGGAGGAACTTGGGACTGGTAGCCACTAAGAAGACTCCATTAATCCTTCACTGAATGAAGAAAGAGGACCGAACTAGTCCAAAATCGAAGACCCGAAATAATAATAATGGTACTGGTTGGAACTGCTGGCCGCTGGTTTTGATTAGGAGCTATATTAGGAAGAAAAGAACATTTATGAAAAAAACTGCTACTATCCTATCCACCCGTAAGTTTTCCGCTATGGCATGTCGGGAAAAAAGGGTATGTGCCCTCCCCCGTTATTGCCTGCGAGAAAATGAACAGCGCACAAAGTCATTTATTATTCATTTATAACACATAAGGAAGGGAAACCCGAGGCCTGTAAACAGTAAATTAATATAAGACAAACATAAAGGTATGTTATCAGGCACTCGTAGGAAATAAAAAAAGCAGAACACTAGACAACAGAAAAACTACAGTCGCCTGTCACTCACTACTAGCTATTTTTCGGCGTCTGTTGTTTTGTCACATGACATTAACTCTAGTCACTTATATAATTTCACACGATGAAATATAATGCGAATTCTATTATGTAACTCATCCGTCACGCGTAATAATCTCAGTCAGCTAAGCCGTATCTTCTTGTGGAAAGAAAATGGGGTGTTTGAAATTACATTACACTGAACGACTGGCAAGAACATATCTACGCGTTATGTTATTTCACTGGTTTTAAACACTATGGAATTAGTTATTTAAAATGGTAACTCTTTCAAGGCCTTGTGGAGGACGATTCAGACCGTCGGTTGCAATTCTGTGAGATAATGCGCAACCAAATTTCGCACCAACCAGACCTTCTTGATAAGATCACCTGGTTAGATGAAGTCTGTTTCAAGTTGTCAGGCCACGTGAACAGGCATAAGGGACCCAAGACGCATCAAAAGTGAGGAATGCAGTAAGCGACCCATAGCTTGACTGCCTGCGTCAGGGTCAGCGAACCAGAGCTGACCAAGACCCTATTCCACCTCCACGTGGTGGTCCTGGAAACAGGCTGCATCACTGCAGTCTGGCTGAGGAGTAGGGATCGTAGAGGGAAGGCAAACCCGGTCCCCAAAAATGCTGTGCGGAAGTCGGATGTGTCGGCCGAAAGGCGCAAATACTGCAGCTCCGCTGTAAACGGACACAACGCAACCAACGTCCTTTTCAGGACGAACGAGGAAGAAGAACAAACATAATTGTGTGTACTGGGCAGATGAAAATGCTCATGTGACTATCACAACTGAACTGAACCAGCCAGGTGTCACCGTGTGGGGTGGACTGTCCAGTGATGGTGTCATTGGGCCAGTTTTATTCGATACAACTGTGGATGGTAATTATTACCTAAACATGTTGCGCAACGTGGTGGTGCCACAACTCGCAACCAGTGATGACTTCGCCGAACTGTTCTTTCAACAAGATTGGGCCACTCCTCGTTTTGCTTTGACAGTACGGAGCTACCTTAACAACACCTTCTCACAGCGTTGGATCGCGCGACGTGGCAGCATCGACTGGCCGCCACGCTCACCCGACTTGACACCTATGGACTTCTTTTTGGGGGCGTAGTAAAGGAGAAGTGGAGACCTCCCAGTAACAAAGACTGCTGTGTCGTCTCAGATTTTGCTCTTTTCCTCAGACCTACGGGTCCTGAGTGTTCCTCTATAAATGCCTTTGTGCAGATGAGGAAGGACATCCCTCGAAACCTTCGGGTATATGAGGCTCTGTCCATTTTGGCTGGAATGACGTCTCGATGGTTCGGTGGTTTTATAACGAATATGAGTACACATGAGGGCAAGTTCGGGCACAATAGGCTAATCACCTGTTTGCCAAGTCACTTCGATTACATATCCTGCCCATGGGCCTTGTGCACTTGGGTCCCCTCTACACCTCGTTTCACGGGGTAGAAGAGGTTCCGATTATGAGATGAGATGAGTAAAGGAGAAGGTTTATGAGAGGAAACCTCACATAGTGGACGAATTTTAGGAGTTCATCTCGCAAGCATTTATCGACATTGGTGCTAACCGAAATTTGTGTGTTACTGTGTGTCACAGTGTCGGGGACAGGTTACAGGAATGTTGCAACGTTGACGGAGAACATTTCGAGCACCTAAGAGATTAAACATGACCCGATCAGTACTGTATACCTACTTTTGGCCCACCCTATATATATGCGTGTGTGTGCGTACATGGCTGTGCGCAAGTGAATAGCGATTAATAGTGGTTTGTGCTTTGGATTTAATTTGTGTATACATGAATTTTTTGTTTTAAATATAATTTTGCCTCGTTTTGGTGAGGCGCGCCCCGTTCAACTTAGACACATGGTCCGTCGGTTATATTAAGGCGCACGTTCGAATATAAAAGGCCATGTGGTCTGATTATAATAGTTGTGAAGTTTGTTTGTACATGGAGGTGGATCTGAAGTAGCGTAAAGATAACGGTTGAGATGGACACAAATGAGAACAGCATAGAAACGAAATGTGGGGGACACACGTGACATTTAAAAAAAAAAAAAACTAAGATACCAATGAATAGAGTTCTATAAAAACTAGAAAAATGTATATATACTTGTGAACTGACATTCGGAAGGAAAACTGTGACATGAAACTAGACATGACAAATGCGTGGATGGGAACGACTGAACTTGACAACTGTGTGTAGGGAACAATGTGACGTATCTCCATTAAGATGTTACACAAACCTCTGCTCTATGGTTTTGTTTTCATTGAGTTTGTCCATCGCCAATCTTTCTTGCTTTTTGTGAAGTTTGATGAAGGCATTCCACAAGTTGTAGGGCTCTGTTTCAGGCTGGACATGCCAGAACAATGATATATTTTTGAAAGTCTAACTTTTTATATCAATAATTCTTGTACATTTTAATTTAACACGCAACATAACTACAGACATTATATATATATATATATATATATATATATATATATATATATATATATATATATATATATATAAGGGGCGTTCATAAAGTAATGCACCACATCGTTTTTCTCAGGAGCTGTTTATTCAAAAAGCATGAAATTTACACAATATACATGGATATGTCATGTAAACATCGGTATTATTCAACATAATCCCCATCAACTTGTACGGCTTTATGCCAGCGCGAAACAAGTGCATGTAATCCTAGCCCGTACCAGATTTTGTCTTGATCATATAGCCATTTCTTCTCTGCATGAATCACTCCTTCATCATCTTCAAACCTTGAGTGGATCTTTAAGTGGACCAAATAGATGAAAATCAGAGGGTGCCAAATCGGGACTATAGGGTGGATGTAGTACAGTCCAACCCAATTTGGTGATTGCTTCCCGTGTTGCCAGACTTGTGTGAGGTTGCGCATTGTCGTGAAGGAGAAGCAGGTCTGCTGGATTCTTGTGCGGCCGAACTCTGCAAAAACGTTGATTGAGTTTTTTCAATGTCTTAATGTACGCTTGCGAATTGATTGTCTCTCCTCTTGGCATAACGTCCACAAGAATCACACCTTCAATGTCCCAAAAGACAGTAATCATGACCTTTCCAGCTGAAGGAATTGTCTTGAATTTCTTTCTTCGTGGTGATTGCGGATGATGCCACTCCATTGACTGTCTTTTTGTCTCAGGTTCAAAATGATGTGCCCAGGTTTCGTCACCTGTAACGATCTTAGCCAAAAAGTTCTCACCATCAGCATTGAAACGCTCCAACAGTTCAGAAGAAATTGCTTTCCTTTGCAATCGGTGGTCATTTGTGAGACTTTGAGGAACCCATCTTGGCGCAAACCTTAGACAATCCGAGAGTTTTTATAACTTCATTTGCACTACCAATGCTGACTGACAGCTGTAAGGCCAATTGTTGAGTAGTGATTTGCCTATCAGTAAGAATAATGCCCTCAGCGCATTTCAACATATCTGCGTTGGTGGCTGTGGCAGGACGTCCACAGCGCGGCCGATCAAGCAGCTCCGTATCTCCACTTCCTGATTCTTTGATTCTCTGAACCCAGCGACTAACTGTACTCCTGCCGACTGCAAAACTTCCATACACATCACATAGATGTTTGTGAATGTTCACAACAGTTTCCTTCTCTGCAACAAGAAATTCTATCACAATTCGCTGCTTATAACGCAAGTTGCTAACACGCTCCATTTCAATGGTTTAGGGCAGCCGTATAATTTGGCCGGTTGCGGTGCAATTTGGTGCACACAACTGGCGCATGCCATATTTAAAGTGTGCAAAATTTCATGCTTCTATCTTCATTACTAGCTGAGAAAAATGATGTGGTGCATTACTTTCTGAACGCCCCTCGTATATATATATATATATATATATATATATATATATATATATATATATATATATATATATATATATATATATATATATATATATATATATATATATATATATATATATATATATATATATATATATATATATATAATCAACACCGCTCTTAGATGAAAGGGACTACAGTAAAACTTGTTGTACAACAACAAATAATCTAATGCATAAACTGTATCCCCTAACTTTATTTTTCTCTGTTTTTTCCCGCAATGTTAATTTGTTTTCCCATTTTCCTTTCATCATTGCACTATACTTCTAATTAGCTCCATTGTACTTTTGTTATTCTCTGCAATGCCATTTCAGTTTATTCTGTTGAAATGTCCTGGTTTATATATGCATATATATGCTCATTATATTAATTTTCTTTGCTTCAACTGTACAGTTACCTGTATCATAATGGTGAAGTCGTTAAGCGAGGGTGGTCTAATGTTGATATATAATTATCATCGTCCCTAAAAACCAAAGCAGCCAACAACAACAACAAAAAAAGAAACACACGAATAGAAAAAAAAACTTAGTCATTAATAAGTGCTTTGATTATTTCTCGATGCACGTGACGTACTTATTTCCTGCAGGCATCGTTTCAATTTCCAATCTATACTGAATTGATTTTCTGTGTGGTTTTTTAATTATTATTTTTTTTTTTTAAATAAAGTTACTGAATAACTGAGACAAAACGAGCGCACAAGGTTGATACTAAGCACACGTCTTGACAAAAACGCAATGTCTACCTTCTTCCCTTGTCTACCGCACGGACAGCAGGTTAAAAAGAAGTGGTACACGGCACAAAAGACTGACTTTATCAGCAGAGCAGGATATACGAGTACCACCAACGGAACGGGCAGAGCTGGGCGCATGACGAACTCTTGTACCAACATGAAAAACTGATACTTCCAGATCTCCATAACTTTTCCGTATGTCCTTGCCATGGTAACGCTGTGGATGAGAACGACAAGGTTGAAACACAAGCAATGATGGTACTGACACTTTTACTGTGGTGTTATAGAGTGGACAAATGTGTGCTTGCATACTGGGTGATAGCGTACTTACTATGTGTAAGTGTTTATATCATCACTTGTATGCATTGTATATTGTTTGTTTGGTTGGTTTGTTTGTTTGGTTTTAATGACTCTCTTCATTGCACACAGACAACTCCATCAGTGCTCCGATGTCCTCCCTTAGATAACACAAGGTGGATCTCAGCACAGTGCATGAACTCCGTAACACCGGCGAGAATACCAATGTATGTATATAGGAATCACACAGTCTACACATATTTTTGTGGTGGGTAGTTTCTAAGTTTGAAATTTTGCCAGGGCAGCTGCCTGATAGGCCTAATCTTAACGATTTCCAACTGCTGTGGGATTTTTAATATGCGCAACTTGCACACGGGACCTCCTATTTTCTTTCGCCCTTATCCGAGAAGGCTAGGCATCCGACCTCACTACCCAGGAGACCAGGGGAGAGTATGACATCATTAGGATCACTGATTCTGAAAAAAATGTCCATGAATTATATTCCCTCAACTGGGAATCGAACCTGGGTACCTCTAGAATTCGAGACGGGCGTCATGCTTCTTAGCCACTTCGACATCCATCCGTTGTATATACAGTACTTCAAACAAACGTCTAAACAAGGGCAAATAACTGCCACTCGACTAATATTTTTTTAACAGACACAGACAAAATAAAATTTTAAATGGCTATAAAATGGCGTTACAAAAGACAGTAAAAATGACTTTCCACTATCAAGTCATGTATTGAACAGACTAGATCTCCCCCCTGAGCTGCAATGTTATGTCACATAGCATATTGTGTAATAAAAATGCAGTTAAATTTCTTTATGCTGACGTTTGTTTCATTAAATTAGTTGGTTAGGCGTGCATTAATAATAATTTAAATGTCAAGTGACTTCTCAACCACCCTTTATAATAATGGAACTGAAATGGGTCGACAAGATCACCCATGTGGAACTGATGACAAAAACCAAACAAGTGCCAGTGGAACCAGAGATGAGACGACGACGCTGACGATGGACAGGACACACATTGAGGAAGCATGTTAATAGCATTGTTGCGCACATATTTTGGTGGCACTAATTACGCATACACATGGAAAATGTATTTATTTGTCTGATAAAAATATATTTATCTTTGAATGCACGTTTTTCGGTCTAAAGGGACAGAACTCAGATTAGGCGATGGGTATTCATTCTGTGAGTTACCGCTCCTGGTATCGTTCCTGAAAATCGAACTCAGCGGAGGAATCTAGATTTACTTTGATCTATTCTATGTGTGGTTAGGAATAGATTGTTATTGCTTCAGAATGTCTATGGCCCGAATCTATGTGTAGTTCTTGTCTATGTAGGACGAGTATGTCCTATAGCTTGATATCTTTGTATGTTTATGTCGGACTATTTTTCTTGTACTGTACTTTAGGGGTCAGGTGCTTTTCGGCGGATGAAGATACGTTAGGGAGTTCTTCGGGGATGAAGCCTATGGCGGGAGTCATGTCGTAGACCTGCCCAAAGTTTGTGATCTCTTTTTTGATTATGGGAACGAAGATAGTTTCTTCTGGGATTGTTAAATCCATGAGTTCCCTAGTGTTCATTTCATAACGCCAGGAGAAGAACGTTTGTGCTTGCTAGTGTATTCCTATGTCAAGGTAAACGTACTTTTGCTGACTTCGTTCATTCCTAGGCTTTAGATGGGCAGACGTTTACATGAATCTACCTACGTCAGTATGTCAGAACGACATATTATCTAGCAGCACTGATTATGTTTCTATACAGCAATTATGAGGACAGATTATGCTGATGCTTGTGGAAACTTTGATATGCATGAATTGAATCTTTATTGAAGCTTTGTCGTACATCGTTAGGGTGAGTGATGTTTACAAGACGAGAAGCCATTTTGGAATGCTATTTATTGTTGATCATTTACCAGAGAACAGGGATGCCCTTATTATCCGATGATGATCAAGAGATCACACTTAAGAAAGGAAAATCTATTCTTGGGTGATTTAACATTCACTCAGAAGATATTTGCTGAATGCTATTTAAAGAAATCTCCGCTAGGGTGCAAGCTACACTTATGCTAAAGGAGGTTCTGTCCAGGAGTCACCGTAAACATTATTGATTAACTGACATGGCTAGTCAGTAAGGTCTGATGAAGATTTGTTAAACATTACATATTAACTGACATGATCAGTCAGTAAGGCCTGATGAATATTTAGATGAGATATGGAACTCTGAACGTTTGGATACTGACGTTCCATTGTGTTTGTCCTCAACATGAATGCCAATTTATGATTGTACACCGTGGGTCAACAATATGCTATTGATGTCGACCTGTGTTCCTGTAACTGTACCCATTCTGTCAAGTGTATGCGTCAAATTAAACTATTGAAACGTCTACAGTGGTCTGCATAAGTAACTTCTAGATACGCATGAATGAGTGTTTGAACCTTCAGTCAACTCCACAGAACAGTCACACATTCGCGTATTGACATTTATTACAACACTCATTGTCAACACTGTATTCTTGTCAGGGCCTCATTGTGTCCCAGGACAAGGTGACATGTATACCTGACACTGTGCTCGGTTGTTTGAGTTGACTATTCAGTCCCAGTACATCTTTACAACGTACACTGATAAAACACAGTATACAGCATCCAAAAATGACAGCCTTTATCATTATCTATGTGACCACAAAAAAAGGGGTTATCAAGCATTATAAGCCAATCCTTTTTTTCTCGTAATCCCCGCGGTAGGAGCGGAAGAAGGAGACAAAAGAACACAAGATGAAGAGAAATGAAGAAATAAATGAAAGGGATGAGGAATACTAGAAAAGGCTTTCAGCTAATGTCACGTGACAGGAATACTTAGTTTACGTTTGTTGAAGGATTATGCTCCTTGGGTAGCTAAATGCTGATGATGATAAGGACAGTGAAGACACTGCCGCGCTACTCTCTTTACGTGTAAACACATTACGCAGACGATATTATCATCATCATGGTTACCCTTTAGCTCCCCTAGGAGCATAGGTCTTTAATAAATTAATGCCAAGTACTTCTGTCCTGGCTATCCTCTCAAGGTCGCCCATGTCTTGCCCATTCTTGTTATTTCTGACTCAAGTCCTCTCCGCCGTGTGTCTGCATTCTTGCTCAACCTCTCTTATCCTGGGGATTCCAGAACAAATTATGTCTTACAATGATGTCTTACAATGATGTCTTACAATGATGTCTTACAATGATGTCTTACAATGATGTCTTACAATGATATCTTACAATGATGTCTTACAATGATGTCTTACAATGATGTCTTACAATGATGTCTTACAATGATATCTTACAATGATGTCTTACAATGATGTCTTACAATGATGTCTTACAATGATGTCTTACAATGATATCAGCAAGTTTCCTCCATATTTATGCTATCAACTACCAGCGTCTTTTCTCATCTCCGGCTCCAATGACATCTGTCCGATTCTTGTCAACGGTACCATATGAGCGATCTTGTGGTACCATTTCCACCCTTCTTTTCTACGCCAGAAACTACATATGAATGTCTGAAGCTTTCTGGGTGTAGTGTTATATTATTCTTCATGTTTCACAGCCATACTGGCTTCACTTCTGAGTTGAAGATTCTCATTTTTGCGTTAAACTTGATTGCTTTCGTTTTCCATATATTTCCAAATGCAATGGAAGCGTATTGTAATTTTTATATCACTGTCTGTTCTTCCAACTTTGCCTAAATTACTGCCAAGATATATGTATGATTCTACATCTAGCAGAAATGTTTCTTCAAATGCATTCTTGTTATCATTTGCTGTATTTATTGTAATAACCTTTGTTCTTTCCCTGTACACTTTCAGACCCACCTGTTGTGACCTCTCATGACGTGCTTGGATAACCTGGAACAGTGAAAACTAAAATATGCCAAACAGGAACGAAATGCGAGAAAATACAATAAACCGAAATAAGCATTCACTAGTTAACATCCTGTGAGATGAGACGTTTAAGAAAAGCCATTAATGTTACCAGGAGAGACAGAATATTGTTATTGATGATCATAATCGACATCACGGTCACTCCAGGTAAACCCATAGGTGCTCAGTCTCCCTCAGAAAGTGTCGAAGTGTAGGAATGCTAATTGTTCCTGTTGCGCGATGGTTGTATACACGCCGGATGCATACTCTCATACGTCCATACCTGCTGGTCTTACGTTTGATGCCGAATTCCAGCAATCTTAGCCTTGATGATTCATCGATGCAGTATCATTGTCTAACAGGTGATCATGAATTGACCTCAGTATCTCTCCCTTATCCATATTCAATGCACTTTATATAGGTGCTCTTGAAGCTAGTCTGTCAGCTCTGTCATTACCGCGTACCCCAGCATGACCAAGACAGTACACACCAGTTCCTGAAGATTCGAAGCATCTACGGAGGTTTTCCATTCGTGCCGGAGTCATCTACATTGCACCTTTCAAAGCATGGATTGTGAGTCTGATACAATAACTGCCCTTGTTAATGAAGTTTCAGACAGCCACCTTAAGGTTGCAGTAGCTGCATCTACCTTCATTTTCACGCTGGAGGTTGCTATCATGTAAGCCCCACTATGCTCAGCGATCATTCTGCCATTTACTCCGGCAGAGAATCCCCACCATGATTTCTCACCACAGAGTACAGACCCATTTGTGTACACAATGGCATCATCATCTCCAGCATGATCATTTATCAGCTGATCAATATCCAGCTCTGCCTTTCTCTTGGCCCAAGTTTTGCACTCTCTACCAAAGCTGATGATGACTTGCTGATAGTTCGTCAAGTTCTCACCTGACTTACTCCCTCTTCTCTCTTAAATATATTTTCAACTGTGGTCACCTGTCTAATAATTGCCTCTGCTTGCGTCATCCATGACATCCTCCTCTTTATTCTTGCTCTTTTGATGTCAGCTATGTTCCCATCCAGGGGATGCCTTTTGTCTGTGGTTACTCGCATAAATGCTTTTGCCTGAGCCATCGCATATCTGGATTTAATAGACAGCAATCCATGTATGTGCCGCATCGTCACAATGGGGGTATCTCGCGTACAGTCCAAGACTATACGCATCCTTTCATTTTGAATGCATTCCAGTCGTTCACATTATGATATTGAAGGAGTGAGTATTCCAAGACCATACTCGACATGACGAGCTGATGATACAGGAGAAACAGTCTCTGCTCCAGGTGCGCTGCAGTCATTGTTTTTAGGGCTGCCACGCCTCTCTTGCACTTCTGTATGATGTACGACAGTCCGTGATCGAATGTTACAGAATAAGAAATGATAACATCAGAAAAATTGTAGGAACTGCATCCTACATCAAGTGTAAAGAGATAGAAAATCAAGTAGTTTGGCTATCTCGGGAGAATTGCGCGCCATAAGTTCCCAATATGCGCCTACAACAGGAGAAGATCTGGATTCAGAGCACGGGGAAGACCAAGAGGCAGATGGATAGACAACATCACTGACATCCTACAACAACACTGACATCCTACAACATCACTGACATCCTACAACATCACTGACATCCTACAAGATCACATACATCCTACAACATCACTGACATACTACATTATCACTGACATCCTACAACATCACTGACATCCTCCAACAACACTGACATCCTACAACATTACTGACATCCTACAACAACACTGACATCCTACAACATCACTGACATCCTACAATATCACTGACATCCTACAACATTACTGACATCCTACAACAACACTGACATCCTACAACATCACTGACATCCTACAACAACACTGACATCCTACAACTTAACTGACATCCTACAACATCACTGACATCCTACAACATCACTGACATCCTACAACATCACTGATTTCCTACAACATCACTGACATCCTACAACGACACGGGCTCACAGCAGACAATGCAACAAATTGGCACAATATCGCAAACTTCAGCTCCCGACTATGCTTCACGGCAATAGTGGAAGGAAAAAGTTTTTAAAAAAAGTTAAGATAACACTTGAGTCTCAGTGAAAAGGCTGGACATTAGATTTTTTTCTAGTGAAGGCTAGTGGGTTATTAGTATGAGGTTTAGGACTTCGCATTTTCAAATAAATAATTTTTTTCAAAACTATCTAGCATTTGTGGGATTGGAAATTAATAACAATAAATAGGTAGCTAATCGTTTTTCGAAAGATAACGAAATACACGCAGATAGGAAACAAAGAATTGTAAGTGCACTGAAGAGGTTTGAACTTGCGAAATCCAGTCGCACTCCTTCATAGCCATTATATAAAATTTAACTAGTCGAGGAGCCACTCCGTAGCTCTAAGGAAAGGTTAGAGGAACATTTCTGGCTCTGAAAATGAAAATATGGAAAGTAGCAAATCTTATCAACACAGTATATCTATAAAAAGCTGTTGTTTCTTTGGAGATCACGTGTTTTAAAAATTCGGTATCTTGTGAAAGCAGATACAGCCACAGAAAGAAGGGAAACTCGAGGCCTGCAAACAAGGCCTAAGCTCGGTGCTTAGATGGCAGGGAGGATGGTGTGATTCGCTTCCGTAGCTAGGCGGTGTCGCCGCATGGAAGGTCCTGGGTTCGATTCCCCGGTACGCCACTCACGTCTGTTGTTTTTCTGTTGTCTATTTCTCTACTTCTTTATTTCTCACGAGTTCCTGAAAACATACCTTTATGTGTGTGTAATATTTATTTACAGCCACAGAAACCCAATAAGCTTCGTTTTTGAATGTATGCCGTTTTCAAATAGAAATTTTTTTTTAATGTAGTCATCGCAAGGTCAAATAAAATACACCTGTTGTCTTCTTCTTCTTCCTCGTTCGTCCTGAAAAGGACGTTGGTTGCGTTGTGTCCGTTTACAGCGGAGCTGCGATATTTGCGCCTTTCAGCCGACACATCCGACTTCAGCACGGCATTTTTTGGGACCGGGTTTGCCTTCCCTCTTCGATCCCTACTCTCTCAGCCAGACTGCAGTGATGCAGCCTGTTTCCAGGACCACCACTTGGAGGTGGAGTAGGGTCTTGGTCAGCTCTGGTTCGCTGACCCTGACGCAAGCAGTCAAGCTATGGGTCGCTGACTGCATTCATCTCGTTTGCTGCGTCTTCGGTCCCATACACCTGTTTAATAGGTCGTAATACTTGCAATTGTTTCTTCCATGACTTAACCCCATATTACACCAATCAGTATGTGGGAATTCGCGACACTTTTAAAAGCGAATAAAAAAATCCCTGTGCTCTAAAGGTTAAAAAAAAAACCACTGTTGTATAATCATTGCTTATACTCGTTTAAGAAATGTAAGGCTTGGGGAACACGTATACACGGCTAGAAAAGAGGGTTTGTTTGATACCATTTTTGTGTACAGTTAAGCTATCTCGCGGTCAGTGTCACCTAGTTCTTCGCAGGTGGCATTTGATTATCAAACCAACGTCAAATTCGCCACGAGCAGGCGAAAACTCAGTTATGAGATTTTCTTGCATGGGTGTGGTTAGTCTCAGAGAATTTGAGCGTGGGTTCTTCTTGTCAGTAGAGAAGACGTGATGACGACGCTGAAGAATGTTATCGCTGACAAGTCTGAGTGGGCAAAACTAGTTGGCGTGTGCACTGATGCAGCATCACAAATGGTGGCATTAACTCTAAGTTTTAAGCATCTGTGAAGCAGGTTGCTCCCCCACCGAAAGCATATTTCCTTCTTTATACTTTGGCCGTGAAGTTCTTCCTCGTGATTGTATCTCTGTGCTCTCTGATACTGTTAAAATCGGTAATCATCACCGCGACAATGCCTTTAATTCATCATTTTCAAAATATTGTGTTCAGACATCTGGGGCAAAGTCTGGATACTCCTCTTCCTTACTGATACTCGCTCTGAGCTGGAATTTACAGAAGAGATGCCGTGTTGCAGGAAAGAATACTTTTTTAAATGAAATTGCTTAAGAGCAAATACTTCATGCGCACACAACAGATCAAGAATTCGTTATTATTTGACTATCTCGTAGAATGTTTTTTTTTTTTTTTTTAAATCTGAGATCAGCCTGCTAAATCTTCCGTAGAAAAGGAATGTAGTTGAAATTCGTATTGTTCAAGACGAAATTTAACCAGGCAACAAGGTCTTTTGCATTTGGCCACGCACTCAAATAATTGACGAATCTGTGACTAGGCTTAATAGGACGAATCTGTGACTAGGCTTAATGGGACGCACCTCGCCAAAACGAGGGGAAATAATTTTTTTTTTTAAAGTCACCTTTGTGAGTTCCATGATCCAAATATCATAAAATCCTTTACTAACAGTCTTTCAACTTCTGGTGGGGGAGATGGGGATAATCCGCGCAGTGCAAGCTGTCATGATGGCAGTAAAATAATAATTGGCGAAACAATCTCACTATTGCTCTATTTCAACCTCTCATTCTTCTGGTCATTTGATCCTAGATTAGGGTGTAGTGAAATTGACAGAGATACAACGGTAAAATATCTCCAAAGATAACATTTAAGGATAAAAACATAATGCGTAGGCTGCGAATAGTACATGATCGCCTAGACCGCGGGTCATCATCCTCCATAATAATTGACTTGCTAGACAGGAGGGGAACGGCGGATCAAAAAGGAAAAAAATATGACTGGAAAGATTGCGTGAGACTAGAAAGGCTAAGGAGACGCAATTGGGGGGGAAACGGAGAAAAGTCACGTTTCCCAAGTTGACATAAAAAGTAAGCAACTCGACAGAAGGGACCATAGATATGTTACGCCACAGTCATTTGTTGGACGCTTTTGCGCGATACCAAGGCCTTGATTTGAATTCAGCGGCTAAACGCAGATGTTAGGAATATTACACAAATTAAAAAGTACTTTTTTCTTAATATTAATGTTAGGAATATAAAAATTAGCTGGCCGGATGGCCTATTCTGAGCAGTGAACTAATATGTTCTTAATTTTACAGACGGATAGATAATATTGAAGATAATGACAAAAGACAGTGTTGTTCACATCATCGACAGACTGTATTGAATCTAAAAGTGTCGCTAATTGCACAAAAAAAACACGACTTTGGGACGCAGGTGTTCAAATTTACTTAGTATGGAGGAGAGGGTTTTTGGGTGGTAGCTGTGTCTAAATATAACTTTTAACGAAAAAATTTTGGAGGGGAGAGAAAGGTTGGTTCAAAAATCAAGTACATTTTGTAGAAACACAAGTAGAGACGGACAGACTAACAGATAACCATCCATACTTGACTGAAGCATGACTGAAATGACTTTAGTGTAGGAATTTGAAATTCAAATAAACCTAGGCAGTGATTGGCCACAGACAAGCATATTGTCGGCGCTTAGACGCGGATTTGGGGTCATTTCTCAATAGTTGTTCAGTGATAGACACAGATTTTAAAGTGTGGTGATTTCCATATGAAAGAAAGTGTAAGAAGTTTAGGGACGCCATACTATAGCCAGCAGCTCAGCTGAGTTTTGCTAGCAGTTCTGTGTTATTTATTCATAATCTGAGCTGCGAGTTTCTGTTGTCAACAAAGCAGTGACTATTCAGTTGGTGACTTTACTCGAGTGTATCTGTGCAGTACTTGTGACAGAGACCACCATTATTGCCCGCCAGCACGGAGAGGTGGGACCACCTGATTTCAGCACCAGAGCTACAACGACAAGATGAGTGAGCCTCTGGTCTGCTGGACATTCACCAACGCTGTGTAGTTACTAATACCCTCATAAAAATTCCCACCATTTTCTGGACACTGTGTAGTCAATATAGACAGGTGTGATGAGGCCACCCCAACAGCACAAACATTAAATATCCTCCCAAGTAGATGACTACTAGAACATTTTAATAAAACTAACTAGTATAGTACATATATATGTACACTATTGCATTTATGATATAATATTCCATGCATTTCTTTCATAATCTCTAAATCTTTTTAAGTTCTGGTCAACCTAAAAAATTGATCCAGAACAAAATAAATGTAATATAATTTTATCAAAAAATTTACACACGTGAGTTAGTTCAGTGTATTTTAACATTTATTAATATTATTAGTCTTGTTAAATATCTGTGGGTATATCTATAACCTATTACACCACACTACATATCATAACCCTAGACACTTTACGTAGCCACATTCATTAAAAAAAATTAAGTGTGAGGTCGTAGTGGTAGCAAGAAAGGCCTTCTGACAATTCACAACTACATTTTATCTCAGGAGCCTTCACAGCTGGCCTCATACAATTACATTTAGTAATATCACCATCATACAATACCATCAACACCACTACATAAATTGGGGTCTTGTCCAGGGATAATTAGCCCAACAGTAATATTAGGATCTCCTGGTGGGAGAAATAAAAGTAGGGAAATAAATTGTAAAATTCCCTTTAAAATTAAAAGTGTCCCTACAGATAAAAGTTGGTGAATCTTCACAGCCAGTAATAATTAATTAGTTAACTGGTTAGTTAGAATTGGTTAGACTATAGTCATAAGAAGTACTTAGTGTATTTACTGGTTAGAGATTTATCTTGTATATTATTATATTGTCTAAAAAGTATGGCGGAGCTGGCAAAATTTAGATCAGCTGCTGTGCTCACCGCGAAGGAGATGGGAATGGATGGTCAAATTTTAATTCAATACGTAACGGCTGAATGTGATAAATATATTGAACGGGAAGAAAGGAGATTAGAAAAAGAGGCTGAAAGAAAATTGGAGTCTGACAGGTTGGTTGAAGAGAAGAAGTTAGAGGCTGAGACTAAGAGGTTGCAGATTGAGGCTGACAAAGAGGCAAAGGCATTGGAGGCAGAAGAAAAACGACAGCAAAGGGAGGCAGAAGAAAAACGACAGCAAAGGGAGGCAGAAGAAAAAAGGTTGACTGCCGAAAGGGAGGCAGAAGATAGAAGGTTGCAACGGGAGCACGAATTACGACTAAGGGAGCTGGAATTACAAGGCCAGGCTCCTGAAAATGGTGCCAGCCCTTTTGCCTCAGATGCTACGCCCAGTCTGGGAGCCTCAAACTCAGCTATGGGGTTTCATTTAGACCATTTTGTTGAAAAAGACGATGACATAGAGGGGTACCTAGGACGTTTTGAGTTATTAGCTACTACATATGGGTTAGAGAGAGAGAGGTGGAGCTTAAAGCTATCACAGGGATTGAGAGGTACTTCTTATGAAGTATTTGCCAAAATGAACAGGGAAGACCAAGACAATTATGACATGTTAAAGCAGGCTTTGTTATTAAGGTACGAGAAGAATGGTGAATTTTATCGTAAGAAATTTAGAAATGCTAAACTGTTGTCTGGGGAGACATACCACCAATTCTCTGCTAGACTAGAAACCTATTTGGAGAAATGGACGGCTCTGGGGAAGACCCAAGATCTTAAAGAAATGATCATGATTGAGCAATTGAGAGAGTCCATGGCTCCAGACATGAGAAAATTTCTCATGGAACTGTGGTGAAGTGGGATGTTATAAATATTTATAGGGGACTTAGTGTACTGACTGAGATCAGCTGTGAAGGTATCTATATCTATTAAGAGTAGTGTATTATAGATAACCTTACTTGCTACCACATATCTATATATCTCAGTCAGAATTATTCTGGAATAGTGTGATGACTACGTTAGGTGTCTAGGGTATGTGTATGATGAAGTGTAAGTCACAACAACAGACAGATAAACAATTTAATTTAATCCACTACTCTTGACAACACTGTGACACTCACATACATATAACACTCTATGAGAATATCTTAAGGAGTCACTGATAACTTTTCAAATAACAATATGTATTCATGGTTATCATAAAGGTATATGTGTCCTGATTCAAATACAAAGGAACCAGGAATCACAATCAATTTTAATTACAAGTATATGTACAGACTTTATCAATATGAATATTGTAGTGACATATATTATTAAACTATCCTATGTGTGTCAGTTGTGTAGTGGTAATATGAGGTAATACTGGTTTTGTTTTGTTCAAGCTCTGTTGGTATTTGTCATCATGACTTCAATAGTTTGTCTTTTGGGACTATTATTGGAGATGTTCTCAGTTCCTGATATTAAGACAATTAAATTCCCCTCTGAATGTTATTTTTACAAAGTCATTTCAAGATGAGGGGACATAATGTTGAGCTCAGCTGGCCAAATCAGCTTATCTTGCGTGATGGCGGCAGGGAAGGACTCCTCTGCTCGAATTCTCCTCTGGGCTCTGGAGACACCTCACTGATAGCTAAATGGACCAAGGAGTATGCTGTCCGACTCTGGATTCAGCAAAGCTCTGACCAGGTGCTGCTCAATACCATCAAGACCACGGTCCCTGAAAACAAGAAGGATGTACCTTCTACTTCATAACTAATTGATACTCTAGTTCTACACTGAGCACAATACAACACAAACATTGAGTTCAGAGCGTTAGGCCAACTGTCAGCTTCATCTGAAATACTTTATACCAGTATTACCCTCCTTAATGGTTACTACGCCTCTGCACTTCCAGCATTATTTCTGTCTAATCAATCATCCAGGTGTCAGTGTACTATTTGGCCATTCCATGCCGTTTTACTTCCCTCCGACACCCTCTGTTCAGGCTGGAGCATTATAGGCTTTATCTCCTGTTTGCCACTGAACTACACATATATATACAGGCATAAATTAACAATTTACATTCAATTTTCATTAAAAGATACTGAATGGTTCAAGCTTACCACAATTTCATGGAAATAAACACAGATACGTTGATTAGCAATGAATTCTGGCACAATTACTGGCACAAATTCCCATCTGCTTATGTTCCAGGCTTTTATTTAACACAAATATGAGCTGGCTTCAACGCACTGTTGCTTTATCAAGCTTATTTGCACTAGTGGTCTCGAACTAACGCTCCTAAGTGAGTATATCAGCGAGTCTAGCCAATGAGGCCACGTTTCGACAAGTGTTTGAAAAAATGTTACCTTTTCACGTCTCCCCTAACAACGAAAGATAGTATTTATAGCCCGACCAATCGTGGTTAGTCTTTCATTTGTTGCGCTCCAATCAATTTGGAGTTTACATGGTAGGCTATTTCTGTAACGTAAGATTTTTTTCAAACACGTTATAAAAAAATTTTATGAGCAGAAATGATTCCATGCTGTCAGGCATCCCCACTATTTTATTTTGGGTATAATTTATTAATTCCTGGACTATTTGCGTAACGTTTTACATATTCTTTGTCAGCAAGCCCTAAGGAACCCAAATATCCAAATTTAAAAGAGCTACGTGGCTGCGTTCAAAATATGTATTTTCTACCTCCTGTTTCGAAGATGTGCTGTCTGGGTACTGTTATGTTTTCAACCGTAAACCCATCTAATGTTATCTTTTCTAATAAGAGTTTTTCATGATTTATAAACCTAACTCTGGGAAGGGTAGTGTATTTTATCACTGTCCGTCTGAAAAAAAAGTTAGTGCATGTAGTCTTACACGCGTGATGGCAGCATTTGTGTATCGCGCGAAGCGTGTTTAGTGTTCGGCTTTCTGCCTCTCCCTTCTCGCTATCCTTTTGTCCATCTGTCTTTTGTTTTGGTAACATAGTGTAGAAAAAGACATGAATGGAATTTAAAATTTAGGTCAACTTGCATATTTCAAGGTTTTTCTTAGAAAGGCAGCACATTTTATTGTGTGTTTGGGAAACGCGTGTATGTTGCAGAAGGCCTTTAATATCAACGTGAAACGTTACAATTTGCAGACGAAGTAGAAAACAAGGGGATTTCGAGTACAGTCATTGTGACAGCACTGTTCTTTACCATTCTTCTTCCTTTATTTATTATATGTATTTATTAGGCTTTATATTTACTTGATAATTTATATATGTGGATTAGAATATTCCACGACACCTCCCCTCTTAAAACAGACATTATATGTCAGTCCTTTATTCTATATACACATAGAGAAATTTATTATTATTTCTGGGGTTTACGGTGATTCTCATCACACGGATGGCGGCTTAAAAAATCCGCTCCCAAATTGGTTTTTCCAGATATATACTCAATGCTAAAATTATATGGAGCCAGAAGTAAAGACCATCGGAGTAACCTAGAGTTCTCATGCTTAGCCTGTGCTAGAAACGATAAAGGTTTGTGGTCTGTTTGCAACTTAAATGCCTTCCCATATAGATAAATATTGAATTTCTTTATTGCCCATATTACTGCAAGACATTCTTTTTCGCTAGTTGAGTAGTTGATTTCAGCTTTATTCAACTTTCTGCTAGCATATGCCACTGGGCTTAATTCCCCATCCAATGCATCTGATTTCTGTAGTAGAGTTGCACCTAACCCAATATTACTTGCATCCGTCCTTACTATGAATTCTTGACTTAAGTCAGGTAATTTCAAAATGGGTTTACTTGTGAGCTTTTCCTTCAATTCTTGGTAAGTCATTTCACATTGTGGTGTCCATGTAATGCGATCTGGATGTCCTTTACGTGTCAATTCAGTTAACGGTGCACATATGGAATTAAAGTTTTTGATATACTTCTGGTAGAAACCACATAATGAGACAAAGGATCTCACGTCCTTCTTGGTTTGTGGTCTCGGGGCTTTCTGTAGTTTCTCTAAATTCTTTGGGTCAGGGGTCATGTTTCCCTGATAAACTGTGTGTCCCAAAAATTCCAATTCTTTACATCCAACGCAACATTTGGTTGGTCGGGCTGTTAAATTTGCCTCCCTAAGTCGATCAAACAGCATGTTCAGAGAGTCAATGTGTTCCTCAAATGTTTCTGTTGCTATAAGGATATCATCCATAAAATTTGTTATACAGGGATTATTCAGAGGATCCAATAATTTTCTCATCATTCTAGAGAAGACACTAGGCGCATTCTTCAATCCAAATGGCAATCTATTAAACTCATAGTGTCCTTCTGAGGTACTAAAAGCTAGGTATGGTCTAACCTCAGGCTTTACTGGAATCTGATAGTATCCTTTACTCAGATCCACTTTTGAGAAATATTTAGCTTTATTTAGTCTGGCAAACAGCTGATTTGTATCCGGCAATGGATCCACCTGTCCTTCTGTAATAGCATTCAGTCTCCTGTAATCTATACAGAGTCTATGTTCTCCAGAGGGCTTCCTTAAGAGTACAACACCGGAACTATACGAAGACTCACTGTGCGAAATAATTCCTTCCTTCAACAGATAGTCTATCTCTTCCTTCAAAGCTTTCTCCTTAGCAAACGGAATCGAATATGGTTTCATACAGACAGGTGTGGAGTCTATTAGTTTCATATCATATTCCAATAGGTTTGTATGCCCTGGTCGGTCTGTTAACACCTCTGCATGATTATTTAGAACCTGTTGCACTCTCTCTTTCTGAGTTTTCGTTAAATGTGTACTGATTTTCACCTGTGCTGCTGTCTCACAGGGGTGTAATGGATATTCAAATGATGAAAGTGGTTCCTTTTTCATCTCCATGGCGATGGACAAGGTCAACAAGTGTGTCTCTTCCTGATGTTCTCTTTCCAAATATTTCTTCAGGAGATTCACATGATAGATTTTTTCTTTCCCCTTCTTATCTATCTTATAATTTGTTCTAGACACCTTCTCTAGAACTGTATATGGACCCTGCCATCCAATTTGTAACTTATTCTGACTCCCGGGCAAAAGAAGCAGTACTTTCTCTCCCACAGCCAAATTTCTGTCTTTCGCCTTCCTGTTATAATAGGCAGCATGTTTCTTCCTGGCTTGTTTCAAATTTTCATTGGCAAGTTTCCAGCCAGTTTTTAACCGAGTGGTCAGCTCATTCACATATTGGTATGAAGATGTAATGTTTTCCTCTGCCTTTTCATCAGTCCACGTTCTTAACAAAGCTACATATGGACCTTTAATTGTGTGGACCTATTTGTCCATGCACCGGTATGGTCTCTTCCACTCGAAGCTTTATAGTGATGATTTTTCCTCCCAGAATTATCATTCACAAAACGACCGCTACCAATTTTTCTTTTGGGGCTTTCTCCCCACTTAAAATTCTTGATGAGAGATTTCCTCTCTACATCCTCTTCCTCCAGTTTGTTTAAGTCCGATTGAGGGATTTTCGGCTTATCCTGGGGTAAGACATCTTTTTGCACTCTCCGCATAGTGGCCATTGTAAAACAGTTAAGTGAAGCTTGTCCGTGAAAAGGGGCTTCCCATTCCATTTGGTCCACTTTATCAAATCTATTTTTCTTTTTATTATCAGGCCTAATTTTGCCCCGTGGCGTGTCCAGGTCCTGATCCATGTTCCCACTTGTGGGTGTTCCCTCATGTGCTATGCTACACCTTTCTACAAAATTCTCAATGTCCCATCTTGCTTTGGGCCAATAATAATTGTGAGCCACCTTTTGAATGATGGTACCTATCTTCTCATGGTCCCCATCTGGTTTCACATGTAGGCTCCTTATTAAGTCTGCCCTATATCTTTTAGGAAGAACCAGCTGTCCGTGACCTTTGGATCTAGCTCCAGTCTTCCTATACATCAACTTGTTTTTCATGTAAAAATCTCCCTTGCCTGGAGTTGTATGACAAGTTGACAATTTTCTGAAACAAGGCTTGAGTGTTTTATCCCCAGCCTGTGCCTTCCTCATCTCTTCTGGAGTGGTATCTAACATAATATCCTCCTCCTGTCTTGAGGTCGACCTGACCTGAAGGGTTGCCATATACACAGGTTTCCTTCTGCAACGGTCAGTGTCATGATTGTCCATCTGACAATTCTTACACCACCTTTTTCCTTGGTTGAAAGATTTTCTTTCATCATATTTCCTTTCATCGAATTGTGGGAATTTATTTTTATTTTCATACCGTGGCCTATCAAATTGGTGCTTACCTTTATTTTGATCCCTAGGATCAAATTTATTAAAGTTCTGTGGTGCCCTAAAGTTATCCACTTGTTTCTTTTTATTACCTGTTACCTCTGCTTGAGCTGCTTGATACCTTTCAGCAACATTTAGCAACTCACCCAGCCTCTCTGCACCTTGTTCCATGAGAAACTTTCTCAGGTCTGGAGCCATGGACTCTCTTAATTGCTCTATAAGGACCATTTCCTTAAGATCTTGGGTTTTCCCCAGAGAAGTCCATTTCTCCAAGTATGTCTCTATTCGTGCAGAGAACTGGTGATAGGTTTCACCTGACAGTAGTTTAGCATTCCTAAATTTTTTCCTATAAAATTCTGCATTCTTTTCATACCTTAACAAAAGAGCCTGCTTTAGCATGTCATAATTTTCCTGATCACCTCTGCTCATTTTTGCAAAAACTTCATAAGCTGCCCCACGAAGTCCCTGAGATAACTTTAAGCTCCACCTTTCTCTCTCTAACCCATACGTGGTAGCTAATAGTTCATACCTATTTATATAGCTCTCAATATCATCGTCTTTCTCAACAAAATGATCTAAATGAAAATTCATAGCTGAGGTTGAGGCTCCTTGAGTAACCGTAGCATCAGAGGCAAAGGGACTGGCACCATTTTCAGGAGCATGGCCTTGAAACTCAAACTCCCTTAGTCGTAACTCATGTTCCCTTTGTAATCTTTTATCTTCTGCTTCCCTTTCTGCAGCTAATTTCCTCTCTTCCCTTTCTGCAGCTAATTTCTTCTCTTCCCTTTCTGCAGCTAATTTCTTCTCTTCCCTTTCTGCAGCTAATTTCTTCTCTTCCCTTTCTGCAGCCTTTCTTCTTTCCTCTGCTTCCATTGCTTTAGCCTCTTTGTCAGCCTCAATCTGCAACCTCTTAGTCTCAGCCTCAGCTTGCAACCTCTTAGTCTCAGCCTCTAACTTTCTTTCGGCCTCTTTTTCTAATCTTCTTTCTTCGCGTTCAATAAATTTGTCACATTCCGTAGTGACATAGGCAACCATAACTTGCCCATCTAATCCTAACTCTTTTGCAGTCTGAACCGCAGCAGATCGAAATTTGGCCAGGTCCGCCATTGTCTATCAGGTAAATTTCTACAATGTCTAACCAACAATTTAATCTCTAAATATATCTAATGGACAACACAGGCACCGTGAGCTCAACCTTATTTAATTCCACCCAAGGATACCTTTTAATTCTTATATTCCCTGAAGTGAATTACCCCCAATATTTTTAATAGGGAAAGATTCAAAATCCCAAGAGCGAGACCCCAATATATGTGGTGAAGTGGGATGTTATAAATATTTATAGGGGACTTAGTGTACTGACTGAGATCAGCTGTGAAGGTATCTATATCTATTAAGAGTAGTGTATTATAGATAACCTTACTTGCTACCACATATCTATATATCTCAGTCAGAATTATTCTGGAATAGTGTGATGACTACGTTATGTGTCTAGGGTATGTGTATGATGAAGTGTAAGTCACAACAACAGACAGATAAACAATTTAATTTAATCCACTACTCTTGACAACACTGTGACACTCACATACATAAAACACTCTACAAGGATATCTTAAAGGAGTCACTGATAACTTTTCAAATAACAATATGTATTCATTGCTGTCATGAATGTATATGTGTCCTGATTCACATACAAAGGAACCAGGAATCACAATCAATTTTAATTACAAGTATATGTACAGACTTTATCAATATGAATATTGTAGTGACATATATTATTAAAAATATCCTATGTGTGTCAGTTGTGTAGTAGTAATATGAGGTAATACTGGTTTTGTTTTGTTCAAGCTCTGTTGGTATTTGTCATCATGACTTCAATAGTTTGTCTTTTGGGACTAGTATTGGAGATGTTCTCAGTTCCTGATATTAAGACAATTAAATTCCCCTCTGAATGTTATTTTTACAAAGTCATTTCAAGATGAGGGGACATAATGTTGAGCTCAGCTGGCCAAATCAGCTTATCTTGCGTGATGGCGGCAGGAAAGGACTCCTCTGCTCGAATTCTCCTCTGGGCTCTGGAGACACCTCACTGATAGCTAAAAGGACCAAGGAGTATGCTGTCCGACTCTGGATTCAGCAAAGCTCTGACCAGGTGCTGCTCAGTACCATCAAGACCACGGTCCCTGAAAACAAGAAGGATGTACCTTCTACTTCATAACTAATTGATACTCTAGTTCTACACTGAGCACAATACAACACAAACATTGAGTTCAGAGCGTTAGGCCAACTGTCAGCTTCATCTGAAATACTTTATACCAGTATTACCCTCCTTAATGGTTACCACGCCTCTGCACTTCCAGCATTATTTCTGTCTAATCAATCATCCAGGTGTCAGTGTACTATTTGGCCATTCCATGCCGTTTTACTTCCCTCCGACACCCTCTGTTCAGGCTGGAGCATTATAGGCTTTATCTCCTGTTTGCCACTGAACTACACATATATATACAGGCATAAATTAACAATTTACATTCAATTTTCATTAAAAGATACTGAATGGTTCAAGCTTACCACAATTTCATGGAAATAAGCACAGATACGTTGATTAGCAATGAATTCTGGCACAATTACTGGCACAAATTCCCATCTGCTTATGTTCCAGGCTTTTATTTAGCAAAATATGAGCTGGCTTCAACGCACTGTTGCTTTATCAAGATTATTTGCACTAGTGGTCTCGAACTAACGCTCCTAAGTGAGTATATCAGCGAGTCTAGCCAATGAGGCCACGTTTCGACAAGTGTTTGAAAAAATGTTACCTTTTCACGTCTCCCCTAACAACGAAAGATAGTATTTATAGCCCGACCAATCGTGGTTAGTCTTTCATTTGTTGCGCTCCAATCAATTTGGAGTTTACATGGTAGGCTAATTCTGTAACGTAAGATTTTTTTCAAACACGTTATAAAAAAATTTTATGAGCAGAAATGATTCCATGCTGTCAGGCATCCCCACTATTTTATTTTGGGTATAATTTATTAATTCCTGGACTATTTGCGTAACGTTTTACATATTCTTTGTCAGCAAGCCCTAAGGAACCCAAATATCCAAATTTAAAAGAGCTACGTGGCTGCGTTCAAAATATGTATTTTCTACCTCCTGTTTCGAAGATGTGCTGTCTGGGTACTGTTATGTTTTCAACCGTAAACCCATCTAATGTTATCTTTTCTAATAAGCGTTTTTTATGATTTATAAACCTAACTCTGGGAAAGGGTAGTGTATTTTATCACTGTCCGTCTGAAAAAAAATTAGTGCATGTAGACTTACACGCGTGATGGCAGCATTTGTGTATCGCGCGAAGCGTGTTTAGTGTTCGGCTTTCTGCCTCTCCCTTCTCGCTATCCTTTTGTCCATCTGTCTTTTGTTTTGGTAACATAGTGTAGAAAAAGACATGAATGGAATTTAAAATTTAGGTCAACTTGCATATTTCAAGGTTTTTCTTAGAAAGGCAGCACATTTTATTGTGTGTTTGGGAAACGCGTGTATGTTGCAGAAGGCCTTTAATATCAACGTGAAACGTTACAATTTGCAGACGAAGTAGAAAACAAGGGGATTTCGAGTACAGTCATTGTGACAGCACTGTTCTTTACCATTCTTCTTCCTTTATTTATTATATGTATTTATTAGGCTTTATATTTACTTGATAATTTATATATGTGGATTAGAATATTCCACGACACCTCCCCTCTTAAAACAGACATTATATGTCAGTCCTTTATTCTATATACACATAGAGAAATTTATTATTATTTCTGGGGTTTACGGTGATTCTCATCACACGGATGGCGGCTTAAAAAATCCGCTCCCAAATTGGTTTTTCCAGATATATACTCAATGCTAAAATTATATGGAGCCAAAAGTAAAGACCATCGGAGTAACCTAGAGTTCTCATGCTTAGCCTGTGCTAGAAACGATAAAGGTTTGTGGTCTGTTTGCAACTTAAATGCCTTCCCATATAGATAAATATTGAATTTCTTTATCGCCCATATTACTGCAAGACATTCTTTTTCGCTAGTTGAGTAGTTGATTTCAGCTTTATTCAACTTTCTGCTAGCATATGCCACTGGGCTTAATTCCCCATCCAATGCATCTGATTTCTGTAGTAGAGTTGCACCTAACCCAATATTACTTGCATCCGTCCTTACTATGAATTCTTGACTTAAGTCAGGTAATTTCAAAATGGGTTTACTTGTGAGCTTTTCCTTCAATTCTTGGTAAGTCATTTCACATTGTGGTGTCCATGTAATGCGATCTGGATGTCCTTTACGTGTCAATTCAGTTAACGGTGCACATATGGAATTAAAGTTTTTGATATACTTCTGGTAGAAACCACATAATGAGACAAAGGATCTCACGTCCTTCTTGGTTTGTGGTCTCGGGGCTTTCTGTAGTTTCTCTAAATTCTTTGGGTCAGGGGTCATGTTTCCCTGATAAACTGTGTGTCCCAAAAATTCCAATTCTTTACATCCAACGCAACATTTGGTTGGTCGGGCTGTTAAATTTGCCTCCCTAAGTCGATCAAACAGCATGTTCAGAGAGTCAATGTGTTCCTCAAATGTTTCTGTTGCTATAAGGATATCATCCATAAAATTTGTTATACAGGGATTATTCAGAGGATCCAATAATTTTCTCATCATTCTAGAGAAGACACTAGGCGCATTCTTCAATCCAAATGGCAATCTATTAAACTCATAGTGTCCTTCTGAGGTACTAAAAGCTAGGTATGGTCTAACCTCAGGCTTTACTGGAATCTGATAGTATCCTTTACTCAGATCCACTTTTGAGAAATATTTAGCTTTATTTAGTCTGGCAAACAGCTGATTTGTATCCGGCAATGGATCCACCTGTCCTTCTGTAATAGCATTCAGTCTCCTGTAATCTATACAGAGTCTATGTTCTCCAGAGGGCTTCCTTAAGAGTACAACACCGGAACTATACGAAGACTCACTGTGCGAAATAATTCCTTCCTTCAACAGATAGTCTATCTCTTCCTTCAAAGCTTTCTCCTTAGCAAACGGAATCGAATATGGTTTCATACAGACAGGTGTGGAGTCTATTAGTTTCATATCATATTCCAATAGGTTTGTATGCCCTGGTCGGTCTGTTAACACCTCTGCATGATTATTTAGAACCTGTTGCACTCTCTCTTTCTGAGTTTTCGTTAAATGTGTACTGATTTTCACCTGTGCTGCTGTCTCACAGGGGTGTAATGGATATTCAAATGATGAAAGTGGTTCCTTTTTCATCTCCATGGCGATGGACAAGGTCAACAAGTGTGTCTCTTCCTGATGTTCTCTTTCCAAATATTTCTTCAGGAGATTCACATGATAGATTTTTTCTTTCCCCTTCTTATCTATCTTATAATTTGTTCTAGACACCTTCTCTAGAACTGTATATGGACCCTGCCATCCAATTTGTAACTTATTCTGACTCCCGGGCAAAAGAAGCAGTACTTTCTCTCCCACAGCCAAATTTCTGTCTTTCGCCTTCCTGTTATAATAGGCAGCATGTTTCTTCCTGGCTTGTTTCAAATTTTCATTGGCAAGTTTCCAGCCAGTTTTTAACCGAGTGGTCAGCTCATTCACATATTGGTATGAAGATGTAATGTTTTCCTCTGCCTTTTCATCAGTCCACGTTCTTAACAAAGCTACATATGGACCTTTAATTGTGTGGACCTATTTGTCCATGCACCGGTATGGTCTCTTCCACTCGAAGCTTTATAGTGATGATTTTTCCTCCCAGAATTATCATTCACAAAACGACCGCTACCAATTTTTCTTTTGGGGCTTTCTCCCCACTTAAAATTCTTGATGAGAGATTTCCTCTCTACATCCTCTTCCTCCAGTTTGTTTAAGTCCGATTGAGGGATTTTCGGCTTATCCTGGGGTAAGACATCTTTTTGCACTCTCCGCATAGTGGCCATTGTAAAACAGTTAAGTGAAGCTTGTCCGTGAAAAGGGGCTTCCCATTCCATTTGGTCCACTTTATCAAATCTATTTTTCTTTTTATTATCAGGCCTAATTTTGCCCCGTGGCGTGTCCAGGTCCTGATCCATGTTCCCACTTGTGGGTGTTCCCTCATGTGCTATGCTACACCTTTCTACAAAATTCTCAATGTCCCATCTTGCTTTGGGCCAATAATAATTGTGAGCCACCTTTTGAATGATGGTACCTATCTTCTCATGGTCCCCATCTGGTTTCACATGTAGGCTCCTTATTAAGTCTGCCCTATATCTTTTAGGAAGAACCAGCTGTCCGTGACCTTTGGATCTAGCTCCAGTCTTCCTATACATCAACTTGTTTTTCATGTAAAAATCTCCCTTGCCTGGAGTTGTATGACAAGTTGACAATTTTCTGAAACAAGGCTTGAGTGTTTTATCCCCAGCCTGTGCCTTCCTCATCTCTTCTGGAGTGGTATCTAACATAATATCCTCCTCCTGTCTTGAGGTCGACCTGACCTGAAGGGTTGCCATATACACAGGTTTCCTTCTGCAACGGTCAGTGTCATGATTGTCCATCTGACAATTTTTACACCACCTTTTTCCTTGGTTGAAAGATTTTCTTTCATCATATTTCCTTTCATCGAATTGTGGGAATTTATTTTTATTTTCATACCGTGGCCTATCAAATTGGTGCTTACCTTTATTTTGATCCCTAGGATCAAATTTATTAAAGTTCTGTGGTGCCCTAAAGTTATCCACTTGTTTCTTTTTATTACCTGTTACCTCTGCTTGAGCTGCTTGATACCTTTCAGCAACATTTAGCAACTCACCCAGCCTCTCTGCACCTTGTTCCATGAGAAACTTTCTCAGGTCTGGAGCCATGGACTCTCTTAATTGCTCTATAAGGACCATTTCCTTAAGATCTTGGGTTTTCCCCAGAGAAGTCCATTTCTCCAAGTATGTCTCTATTCGTGCAGAGAACTGGTGATAGGTTTCACCTGACAGTAGTTTAGCATTCCTAAATTTTTTCCTATAAAATTCTGCATTCTTTTCATACCTTAACAAAAGAGCCTGCTTTAGCATGTCATAATTTTCCTGATCACCTCTGCTCATTTTTGCAAAAACTTCATAAGCTGTCCCACGAAGTCCCTGAGATAACTTTAAGCTCCACCTTTCTCTCTCTAACCCATACGTGGTAGCTAATAGTTCATACCTATTTATATAGCTCTCAATATCATCGTCTTTCTCAACAAAATGATCTAAATGAAAATTCATAGCTGAGGTTGAGGCTCCTTGAGTAACCGTAGCATCAGAGGCAAAGGGACTGGCACCATTTTCAGGAGCATGGCCTTGAAACTCAAACTCCCTTAGTCGTAACTCATGTTCCCTTTGTAATCTTTTATCTTCTGCTTCCCTTTCTGCAGCTAATTTCCTCTCTTCCCTTTCTGCAGCTAATTTCTTCTCTTCCCTTTCTGCAGCTAATTTCTTCTCTTCCCTTTCTGCAGCTAATTTCTTCTCTTCCCTTTCTGCAGCTTCTCTTTCCTCGCTTCCAATGCTTTAGCCTCTTTGTCAGCCTCAATCTGCAACCTCTTAGTCTCAGCCTCAGCTTGCAACCTCTTAGTCTCAGCCTCTAACTTTCTTTCGGCCTCTTTTTCTAATCTTCTTTCTTCGCGTTCAATAAATTTGTCACATTCCGTAGTGACATAGGCAACCATAACTTGCCCATCTAATCCTAACTCTTTTGCAGTCTGAACAGCAGCAGATCGAAACTTGGCCAGGTCCGCCATTGTCTATCAGGTAAATTTCTACAATGTCTAACCAACAATTTAATCTCTAAATATATCTAATGGACAACACAGGCACCGTGAGCTCAACCTTATTTAATTCCACCCAAGGATACCTTTTAATTCTTATATTCCCTGAAGTGAATTACCCCCAATATTTTTAATAGGGAAAGATTCAAAATCCCAAGAGCGAGACCCCAATATATGTGGTGAAGTGGGATGTTATAAATATTTATAGGGGACTTAGTGTACTGACTGAGATCAGCTGTGAAGGTATCTATATCTATTAAGAGTAGTGTATTATAGATAACCTTACTTGCTACCACATATCTATATATCTCAGTCAGAATTATTCTGGAATAGTGTGATGACTACGTTATGTGTCTAGGGTATGTGTATGATGAAGTGTAAGTCACAACAACAGACAGATAAACAATTTAATTTAATCCACTACTCTTGACAACACTGTGACACTCACATACATATAACACTCTATGAGAATATCTTAAGGAGTCACTGATAACTTTTCAAATAACAATATGTATTCATGGTTATCATAAAGGTATATGTGTCCTGATTCAAATACAAAGGAACCAGGAATCACAATCAATTTTAATTACAAGTATATGTACAGACTTTATCAATATGAATATTGTAGTGACATATATTATTAAAATATCCTATGTGTGTCAGTTGTGTAGTAGTAATATGAGGTAATACTGGTTTTGTTTTGTTCAAGCTCTGTTGGTATTTGTCATCATGACTTCAATAGTTTGTCTTTTGGGACTAGTATTGGAGATGTTCTCAGTTCCTGATATTAAGACAATTAAATTCCCCTCTGAATGTTATTTTTACAAAGTCATTTCAAGATGAGGGGACATAATGTTGAGCTCAGCTGGCCAAATCAGCTTATCTTGCGTGATGGCGGCAGGAAAGGACTCCTCTGCTCGAATTCTCCTCTGGGCTCTGGAGACACCTCACTGATAGCTAAATGGACCAAGGAGTATGCTGTCCGACTCTGGATTCAGCAAAGCTCTGACCAGGTGCTGCTCAGTACCATCAAGACCACGGTCCCTGAAAACAAGAAGGATGTACCTTCTACTTCATAACTAATTGATACTCTAGTTCTACACTGAGCACAATACAACACAAACATTGAGTTCAGAGCGTTAGGCCAACTGTCAGCTTCATCTGAAATACTTTATTCCAGTATTTCCCTCCTTAATGGTTACTACGCCTCTGCAATTCCAGCATTATTTCTTTCTAGTCAATCATCTAGGTGTCAGTGTACTGTTTGGCCATTCCATGCCGTTTTACTTCTCTCCGACACCCTCTGTTCAGGCTGGAGCATTATAGGCTTTATCTCCTGTTTGCCACTGAACTACACATATATATACAGGCATAAATTAACAATTTACATTCAATTTTCATTAAAAGATACTGAATGGTTCAAGCTTACCACAATTTCATGGAAATAAACACAGATACGTTGATTAGCAATGAATTCTGGCACAATTACTGGCACAAATTCCCATCTGCTTATGTTCCAGGCTTTTATTTAACACAAATATGAGCTGGCTTCAACGCACTGTTGCTTTATCAAGCTTATTTGCACTAGTGGTCTCGAACTAACGCTCCTAAGTGAGTATATCAGCGAGTCTAGCCAATGAGGCCACGTTTCGACAAGTGTTTGAAAAAATGTTACCTTTTCACGTCTCCCCTAACAACGAAAGATAGTATTTATAGCCCGACCAATCGTGGTTAGTCTTTCATTTGTTGCGCTCCAATCAATTTGGAGTTTACATGGTAGGCTATTTCTGTAACGTAAGATTTTTTTCAAACACGTTATAAAAAAATTTTATGAGCAGAAATGATTCCATGCTGTCAGGCATCCCCACTATTTTATTTTGGGTATAATTTATTAATTCCTGGACTATTTGCGTAACGTTTTACATATTCTTTGTCAGCAAGCCCTAAGGAACCCAAATATCCAAATTTAAAAGAGCTACGTGGCTGCGTTCAAAATATGTATTTTCTACCTCCTGTTTCGAAGATGTGCTGTCTGGGTACTGTTATGTTTTCAACCGTAAACCCATCTAATGTTATCTTTTCTAATAAGAGTTTTTCAGGATTTATAAACCTAACTCTGGGATGGGTAATGTATTTTATCACTGTCCGTCTGAAAAAAAAGTTAGTGCATGTAGTCTTACACGCGTGATGGCAGCATTTGTGTATCGCGCGAAGCGTGTTTAGTGTTCGGCTTTCTGCCTCTCCCTTCTCGCTATCCTTTAGTCCATCTGTCTTTTGATCTTGGTAACATAGTGTAGAAAAAGACATGAATGGAATTAAAATTTAGGTCAACTTGCATATTTCAAGGTTTTTCTTAGAAAGGCAGCACATTTTATTGTGTGTTTGGGAAACGCGTGTATGTTGCAGAAGGCCTTTAATATCAACGTGAAACGTTACAATTTGCATACGCAGTAGAAAACAAGGGGATTTCGAGTACAGTCATTGTGACAGCACTGTTCTTTACCATTCTTCTTCCTTTATTTATTATATGTATTTATTAGGCTTTATATTTACTTGATAATTTATATATGTGGATTAGAATATTCCACGACAGGAACAAGGTGCAGAGAAGTTGGGGGAAATTTTAAATGTTGCTGAGAGGTATCAGGCAGCCCAGGCAGAGGTAAGTGGTGCTAAAAAGAAGCACATAGACAATTTTAAAGCTCCACAGCAATTTAATAAATTTGATAATAGAGAGCAGGGAAATAAAGGTAGGACAAACTTTGAGCGGCCAAGAAATGACTATCGCGACAGAAACTCACAGTTCAATGACCAAAAGTTCAATGAAAGAAAACCGTTGAACCAAGGAAAAAGATGGTGTAAATGGTGCAAGAAGGATAACCATAACACCGAATTTTGTAGAAGGAAACCTTCAAACATTGCTGCAATGAAGTCGGGGACGCAAAGATTAAAGGTTAATCCTAAGGGACAACAGGAACCTTATCACCCCCCAGTTTGTGAGGATGTTATTTGTAATGGGGTCACCATAAGGTGCCTTTATGATACAGGTTTGGATTATGATTCAGTTGTGAAGTCTAGCCTAGTGGACCCAAGTCAGTATACCACAGAAACAGTGGAAATACAAGGGGCGACTAAGGACATACCACTCATGACACTTCCCATCGCAAGGATAACGGTGAAAACTCGCTATGTGGAAGGAGAAATCAGAGCAGCAGTGATAGATGAACCAATCTACCCTCTGATATTGGGGTGTAGATACGTCTTCTTGGGGAATCCCGAGAAACCTGTGATCATGGCGACAGTGCAGACCAGGTCACAGAAGAAGGAGGAAGAAGGTGAACCTATAAATGCTCATCCAGAGGAGATGAGGAAGGCGCAGGCTGAGGATAGGACACTCAAGCCCTGTTTTAAAAAATTGCCCAAATGCCACACACCTCCGAGCAAGGGGGAATATTTCATGAAGAACAAACTCTTATACAGGAAGACAGGAACTAGATCCACTGGTCACGGACAGTTAGTTCTTCCCAAGATATATAGGGCAAACTTAATAAGGAGCTTACATGTTGGAAAAGATGGTGACCATGAGAAAGTCGGTACCATCTGCCAAAAGATTGCTCGAAAATACTATTGGCCCGACGTAAATGTCGATGTTGAAAACTTTGTAGAAGCATGTGGCGTATTTCATGAGGGAACACCCACAAAGGGAAAATATGTGCAGGACCTAGAAACGCCACGGGGCAACTTTAGGCCTGAAAGGAAAACTAATTATACTCGGGTAGACAAAGTGGAATGGGAGCCCCCTTTTCACACCCAGTCTTCACTTGAATGGATTAACATGGCCACTATGCGAAGAGTACAAAGAAGAAATTTTACCCAGGATAAGATGACAATCCCTCGGTCAGACTTATATAAACTGGAGAACAGACAAGAGAGCGAAGATCTCTCATAAGCAATCTAAAGTGGGGAGACAAACCCCAGAAAAAAATTGGTAGTGGTCGATTTGTGAGTGATGATTCTAGGAAGAAAAGTCCTCATTATAAAGCTTCTAAGGGACGGGACCAGACGGGTTCCATGAAAAATACGTATGATAAATTAAAGATCCAGATGTAACTTTATTAAGGACCTGGACAGATGAGAAGGCGGAAGAGACTGTTACCTCATCGTATCAATATGTGAACGAACTGACCACTCGTTTGAAAGCTGGATGGAAACTGGCAAATGATAATTTGAAACAAGCCAGGAAGAAACATGCAGCATATTTTAATAGGAAGGCAAAGGACAGGGAACTGGCAGTCGGAGAGAAGGTGCTGCTTCTACTACCCGGAAGCCAGAATAAATTACAAATTGGTTGGCAAGGTCCATATACGGTTCTAGAGAAGGTGTCTAGAACAAACTATAAAATTGACAAAAAGGGGAAGGAAAAAGTTTATCATGTAAACCTGTTAAAGAAGTATCTGGACAGACCACTCCAGGAAAGCACCCCCTTATTGACCTTGGCTATTGCAACCCAGATGCAAAAAGAACCACTCACCTCACATGAATACCCATTACATCCTTGTGAAACAGCAGCACAGGTAAAAGTCAGTAAGCACCTGACTAAAAACCAGAGGGAGAGAGTTCAACAAGTTCTGGAGGAACATACAGATGTATTAACAGATAAACCAGGCCATACAAATTTGCTACAGTATGACATGAAACTGGTAGACTCAAACCCAATCTGTATGAGAGCCTATTCTATTCCGTTCGCGAAGGAGAAGGCATTGAAGGAAGAAATAGAGTATTTGTTGAAGGAGGGGATTATTTCGCACAGTGAATCATCTTTTAGTTCTAGTGTCGTTTTGTTGAGAAAACCGTCTGGGGAACACAGACTGTGCATAGATTACAGGAAACTGAATGCTGTCACAGAAGGACAAGTGGATCCATTACCAGACACAAAACAGTTATTTGCCAGACTGAACAAGGCAAAATACTTTTCAAAAGTGGATCTTAGTAAAGGCTATTACCAGATCCCAGTGAAGCCTGAAGTGAGACCTTATTTGGCTTTTAGCACTTCGGATGGACATTATGAATTCAATATGCTACCATTCGGACTGAAAAATGCTCCGAGTGTGTTTTCAAGGATGATGCGCAAATTGTTGGATCCCCTGAATAACCCATGTATCACGAATTTCATGGATGATATTCTCGTCGCCACAGAGACATTTGAAGAACACATTGAAGCTCTGGAGATGTTGTTTGATAGACTTCGGGAGGCGAACTTAACTGCTAGGCCAACAAAATGTTGTATTGGATGCAAAGAGTTGGAATTCTTGGGACACACTGTATATCAGGGTAATATGACCCCTGATCCTAAGAACTTGGAAAAACTGCAGAGAGCACCTAGGCCACAAACAAAAAAGGACGTGCGATCATTCGTGTCGTTATGCGGATTTTATCAGAAATACATCAAAAATTTTAACGCTATTTGTGCTCCTCTGACTGATCTGACTCGCAAGGGACTTCCAGATAAAATTATTTGGACTGCACAATGTGAACTAGCGTTCCAAGAGTTAAAGGAAAAACTCACTAGCAAGCCTATTCTCAAACTGCCTGATTTGACACAGGACTTTGTCTTAAGAACCGATGCAAGTAATGTAGGACTAGGAGGGGCTTTGTTGCAAAGATCATCTTCACCTGATGGGGAACTGAAACCAGTCGCTTATGCAAGCCGCAAATTGAATAAGGCGGAACAAGGATACTCCACAAGCGAAAAAGAATGTTTAGCGTTAATCTGGGCAATAAAGAAGTTTCAAATCTATCTGTATGGTAGGACATTTGTGGTGGAGACGGACCATCAGCCTCTCGTGTTCTTGTCTCAGGCTAAGCATGAAAACGCAAGATTGCTGAGGTGGTCTTTATTGCTTCAACCTTATCAGTTCAGTATCCAATATATCCCAGGCAAATTGAATGTCGGTGCAGATTTCCTCAGTCGGCACCCCTGTGATCAAAATTAGAGTAGTGGCAGACGTGAGGAGTAATTTTACCTATGTGTATCGCTGGTTTTGGAACTTGCCATAGGCATGTTTTCAAGTGGGGAGATGTGTAGTGAAATTGACAGAGATACAACGGTAAAATATCTCCAAAGATAACATTTAAGGATAAAAACATAATGCGTAGGCTGCTGATGTACATGATCGCCTAGACCGCGGGTCATCATCCTCCATAAAAATTGACTTGCTAGACAGGAGGGGAACGGCGGATCAAAAAGGAAAAAAATATGACTGGAAAGATTGCGTGAGACTAGAAAAGCTAAGGAGACGCAATTGGGGGGGAAACGGAGAAAAGTCACGTTTCCCAAGTTGACATAAAAAGTAAGCAACTCGACAGAAGGGACCATAGATATGTTACGCCACAGTCATTTATTGGACGCTTTTGCGCGATACCAAGCCTTTGATTTGAATTCAGCGGCTAAACGCAGATGTTAGGAATATTACACAAATTAAAAAGTACTTTTTTCTTAATATTAATGTTAGGAATATAAAAATTAGCTGGCCGGATGGCCTATTCTGAGCAGTGAACTAATATGTTCTTAATTTTACAGACGGATAGATAATATTGAAGATAATGACAAAAGACAGTGTTGTTCACATCATCGACAGACTGTATTGAATCTAAAAGTGTCGCTAATTGCACAAAAAAAACACGACTTTGGGACGCAGGTGTTCAAATTTACTTAGTATGGAGGAGAGGGTTTTTGGGTGGTAGCTGTGTCTAAATATAACTTTTAACGAAAAAATTTTGGAGGGGAGAGAAAGGTTGGTTCAAAAATCAAGTACATTTTGTAGAAACACAAGTAGAGACGGACAGACTAACAGATAACCATCCATACTTGACTGAAGCATGACTGAAATGACTTTAGTGTAGGAATTTGAAATTCAAATAAACCTAGGCAGTGATTGGCCACAGACAAGCATATTGTCGGCGCTTAGACGCGGATTTGGGGTCATTTCTCAATAGTTGTTCAGTGATAGACACAGATTTTAAAGTGTGGTGATTTCCATATGAAAGAAAGTGTAAGAAGTTTAGGGACGCCATACTATAGCCAGCAGCTCAGCTGAGTTTTGCTAGCAGTTCTGTGTTATTTATTCATAATCTGAGCTGCGAGTTTCTGTTGTCAACAAAGCAGTGACTATTCAGTTGGTGACTTTACTCGAGTGTATCTGTGCAGTACTTGTGACAGAGACCACCATTATTGCCCGCCAGCACGGAGAGGTGGGACCACCTGATTTCAGCACCAGAGCTACAACGACAAGATGAGTGAGCCTCTGGTCTGCTGGACATTCACCAACGCTGTGTAGTTACTAATACCCTCATAAAAATTCCCACCATTTTCTGGACACTGTGTAGTCAATATAGACAGGTGTGATGAGGCCACCCCAACAGCACAAACATTAAATATCCTCCCAAGTAGATGACTACTAGAACATTTTAATAAAACTAACTAGTATAGTACATATATATGTACACTATTGCATTTATGATATAATATTCCATGCATTTCTTTCATAATCTCTAAATCTTTTTAAGTTCTGGTCAACCTAAAAAATTGATCCAGAACAAAATAAATGTAATATAATTTTATCAAAAAATTTACACACGTGAGTTAGTTCAGTGTATTTTAACATTTATTAATATTATTAGTCTTGTTAAATATCTGTGGGTATATCTATAACCTATTACACCACACTACATATCATAACCCTAGACACTTTACGTAGCCACATTCATTAAAAAAAATTAAGTGTGAGGTCGTAGTGGTAGCAAGAAAGGCCTTCTGACAATTCACAACTACATTTTATCTCAGGAGCCTTCACAGCTGGCCTCATACAATTACATTTAGTAATATCACCATCATACAATACCATCAACACCACTACATAGGGTTCCCATAATGTTTTGTTTAAAAACCGGGACATTTCCAAATTTTTACCAAAAAAACCCGGGACATTTTGTAAAAAAAACGGGGACATGTTAAAAATTAAGATAAAGCACAAATAAATCTATTATATATTATATGTTGCACTTAAAATAAGATACTGGTATAAAAATACACATTAACTAACACAACTTCCACTTTAAAAAAGAATTCTAAATTACAAACATACTTAATTAGAAAAATCGCACCTTTAAAAAATACACAATAGTCAAGTTTATATTTCAGATTCATCAGAATATTTATCAGATTTATGGGCCTGTTCAAGAAGTTTTTTTTTCTTCTGATATTTGGACATAGAACTCAGCACAAGAGAAATCCTTAAAATGGGTCTTTATAATGGTTAAAGCTTTCACTGTCTCAATTTTAAGTCTGTTTTTTTCGTCTGTCCAAAGCGCATTTATTAATGAAAAAACACGTTCAACAGCTGCATTGGATCCTGGCAGTGCCAAACAAAAACTAACTAGGCATTTCAGGTTCTCAGCATTTATATCCTGCTTTGTAAAATGAGCAAACATCTCACACCATTTTTCACTGACACTTTGATCCTTCAGTTCACTCCACACATCAAATTTGCTTTCACAATATTTTTTCACACATGCAAACTCATCAAGTAAGTCCTCTTCATTCACAGTAAAATTTGGTGACACTGTCTTCATGAATATGTAGCTTTCTTGGATGTTCTTCCAAGTCACAGACTCCTTTCCCTTCAAATTGATCCAATCCATAGACTGAAGAGGCGTAAGAAATGGTGTACACCACTCCTGAATATATTCAATGCAGGTGTCATAGAAATCTACTGCATAGCTTTGAAACTTTTCAACTGTTATGTGTCCTTCTTTTTCTAATTCTTGCAACTGGTTTCTCACAGTAGTGGTAAGAAACGTTTCTGCCTTCCTGTAGTTATGCACCACCGTGTGATAAGCGAAGGTGGCTTCCTGTGCTGCCAATGATAACTGTTTTTTCATTTCCTTTTCACTCTGGGTTTTCGCATCTTTAAGAAATGACTTATTCTGCTGTTGGAAGCCTTACTTAAAACAGCACCTTCATGTTTTTTCGTTTTCACGTGGTTGACTACGTCTGACCGACCACCATGTGAAATGCAAAATTTAGAGCTGCATAAAGTACATTCCACATTTTCATCTACACCTTTAATGAAGGGAAATTCTCTTGTAATGTTATCATTTATACTGCACTTACGTTTCGGCATTATGCGGATGAAAAACGATAAAAATACTGTATAATAATGCTAATACGCATTAAATCATTTGGTAGATGCTCACTGAACACTGTTTTGGTCGACTTTCGAATTTTTGTTCTAGATTCAAACCGAGGGTCCACTGTAACCGGAAATTGATAAAGTAACACTACTAAAACACGGAAAAAAATCCGTTACCCAAAGATTTGTTTTTCAGGAAGGACCCTTAAAAAGCGGGACATTTGGAATAAATTCGGGACACCGGGACATTTTATCAAAAAACGGGACTGTCCAGGGAAAAACGGGACGAATGGGAACCCTATCCTAGATCAAACCTCCTTCCCCCCCCCCCCCCCCCCCCCCCCCTTTTCCCCCCACGATTGTTCACACCAGGTAAACAATACTGTAGTTTTCTTTGATTGCAAATTAAAAGGTGTCTGACTGAAGACAACTCTAATAGTTCTATCAGACTATTAATTAACGGCATTTTCTCCCTTGATTTGGTCCTGTCTACAATAATTGTAACAAAGATGGTTTACTACCCTGTTTATTGTCGAGAAAGAATTTTTCTTTTTTTCATTTTACCGTTTCTCACTAATTTGTCTGGCGTCTTCCATGATTACTTGATTATGTATGCAGTATTTAGTACCTTTTAAAGAAGCTATGGGGCTGCTACACGGACCTGGAAAAGACCGTGGACTTCGTCCTGGCGATTTTCCTGCAGATTTTAGCATGACTACAAACTGAACGCAGAAGAAGTACCTTTTAAAGTTAAAGTTAAATTTTAAAAAATTTAAGAGGAAGTTATCTGCGATCCATAGAAAGGCTTATTTTTATTTTTTTTATTTTAGGACATTATCATGTATATGGGAACATAAAGAGTTAAAGTTACCTAACGTTACAGAAACGAGATTTCTCACTACTCAAGAAAGTTCCTACACAAATATAGCAGAAGAATAGTACTAGAGTAGACACAGCACTGCACAAACCCTAGTATTATTGCTGACTTTTTCCATAGCCTGGACGATGTTGTCAAATGAAGTCGCGGGTTTAAATCTTATCATTGGCTGTTCCCTCATATGGTGTGCATATATTTGTGGGTGTGTGTGCGTGCACGTACCTTCCGAGTTCTACCTAAGCAATTGTTATTGACACTGATTTCTTAGAAATGACAATTAACTTGACATTGATTTCTTTGAAAGGACAAATTAACTCTCTACACACAACCTTAAGTCAATGTTGACCGATGAAATACAATCGATCACTGTGTTGTCAAGGTGAGAAAATGGGCACAGCAGACGTTCACTGACCTGCAGATGGCGAAGATCAGTGTGTTGTAGACTAGCTTGGTTTGGTAGATATACTGTAGCACAATGAAGTATCCTCCTGCACTTCTGTAAGGGCAAGTGCCGATGTTGTCTTTAACAACCTCTATCAGAGTTTAAAAAAAAAATACTCAGCGCATGTTCTGTCTAGTCCGTATTCGTTGTCTTTAACGATCTCTATCAGAGTCAAGAGTTTCTCATATCTTGGTCATATAATAACAGAAGATGGCAGTAGCTAAACAGAAATCAAGCAGAGAATAGGAATGGCCAAAGCTACATTCAACAACATGACGCAGGTGCTAACATCTAAACAACTAACTTACAAATTTTAACTAAGAATCATTAAATGCCACACACACACACACGCACGCACGCACGCACGCACGCACGCACGCACGCACGCACGCACGCACGCACGCACGCACGCACGCACGCACGCACGCACGCACGCACGCACGCACGCACGCACGCACGCACGCACGCGCACACGCACACGCACACGCACACGCACACACACACACACACACACACACACACACACACACACACACACACACACACACACACGCGCGCGCGCACACACATATATATATATTCTTCATTATTGTATGGTGTAGAAACATGAACAATGAACAAGCAATTAGAAGAAAGAATTGAGGCCCCTGACATGTGGATACATAGAAGAATGGGGCACGTCTCACAGAAAGAGAAGGAAACAAATAAAGAGGTCCTAGAAAACTAAAGAATGTAAAGAGAATTCATGAAGGAGATCAAAATTAGACCGCTAAAATATTTTGGCCATGTAAATAGACGTAAGACCATAATATACAGCAGAATTGAAGGCAAACGTGCAAGATGAAGACAGTGCTACAAGTGGGAAGATAACAGGAAGAGATGGACAGGAAAGAGTCTGAAGATAACATCAACAGATGGACAGGAAAAAAGTGCATCATCAAAACAAGGGACAGAAGCCGTTGGAGATCCATTGTAGCCACCTTTGATGTGAAGATGACACCTGATGATGATGATCAGAGTGAAAAATAGAAAAATAAACTTTCTATCTGTGCATTCGTTCTTTGTCTTTAACGAATTATTAAAGTAAAGAAAAAAAAAGACGAAAACGAACAAATGTATTTTCTATCTGCTCTGTACAATATAAAGGTAGTCCCTTCGCATACACTACCGTAGGTAAGTGATTGTTGCCACTATAAAACAAGGTACGCTGTAACTTCCAACATTACTCTTAACAGTTATACTTACGTGGTATTTTATTGTCTGAAAAAAAAAGACAAAGAAACTTCAATTAGTGCATACAATTTATTATTACTTCTACGATTATGTTATCGAATTATAGTTATTTAAATATTTTGACAGACAACTGGGCTATTGTAACGTTGTAATTATTTGGATGGGATAAATAAAGTTATTTCTCAAGTTGATTAATGCCTACGTTTTCGCGGTTTTTTTTTTTTTTTAATAAACGACGACCACATAATTTTTTTCTCAATTTCTCAGGCATGGCAAACACTGAATGGGAATTTCATTAAAACATTTTACAGAAACAGTAAAATATAGACACTGTCATAAAATAAGGTCAAATGAAATAAAACAATTAAATAATGTCACCAGTGTACACCGAAGTAAGCACAGAAGGATATTTAAAACAATAATAATAACCAGCATAAATACAGAAGCGGATCTCAGATATTTTACTAATAACAGAACGCTCGTACTAAATAAGTCATCAGTATAAACGTAGATAATGGGTGTTCTCTTCTGCTACACGTAAGTACAATAGCTGAATTACATCACCAGTAGTCTTTATCGAACAACCTGCATCATCGTTATACACTTCCATCACGATAGAAATACTTCATCTTCATTCTCTCCCCAAACCACAACCGAACCCTCCCGTGCGTAAAAAGGGTAAAGCATCCCGTTATACGTCCATTGGGGCATATTGGGAATATGGTGTTAAGCCCATATTTTCTCGACCGTCGGCACACGAGGGGTGATGTGGTCAGCATCACGCCGGCCGCCTTAACCTTCCCAGAGTTGCTCTGGTACCCAATTCATGAGACTGGATCGACCCCGGAGACGTTTGCGGTCTAAATAATCCCACTTCAACTGGGAATCGAAAGATGGACCATCGAGCCAGGAAGCCAGTGCACTAACTACTGTGCTACTGCGGCTCCACCAGTGCGTCGCAGAGAACTAATACTAAACATGAGTCATTATCTGTTGCTTTGTTCCTTACCATTACATCCATACTGTGAGGTGTAGTTGTACAGGCAGCTACACTTGTCTCCTGCAAGAGCAGAGAAGGCAAAAATGTTGACATTTTAGTAACACAAGGATAAAGAATGACCTCAAGTCACGGAACAGTGTACCAGCCCTATGGATTTTTCATGGCGTTGCGTGGTTTTGGCGCCTCGACCTCCCGCCCCCACCCCACCACCGCCACCACCACTGTACTGTTCTCTAATGAGGGTCAATTTCATACAATTGAGTTGAAATACACTATAATTTCAGCATTTTTTTTTTTTAATTTCGTCTCCCCCCGGAAGATGGTGACCGGTGCTACCTCACCGCCCAAGCCTGGTTGTGATTGTACCGTATTTAAGCAACAGTAAACCAACCTTTCATTAATATTCAACTGTCCATCAAAGATCACCAGAAGGCGTAAAAACATGACTATACAAAAAAGTAAACAAAACAAAACAAATGAGAATACACATCGACAAACGGATCCGATAAAGATCAACAGTTAGACGGTTGTTACATTGCACAGTGTTACCAATTTAGAATTAATTTCGACAAAGAAGGAAAAAAACTAGGAGGTCCATGTCAAGACTAGGTTATTAAAGCCAGATTTGCCTTCAAATTTCTCAAACTAGTAAGGACATCTGCCACCCTTTTCCAAGAAATTAAATTAGGCTGTTCGACACACAAAAATGTAAAATCTGTCCTACTCTATCATTTAAACACGTGGCCTGCCAGAAACGTATCGTTCATAATTCTGTATTTACCAGCAGACACATCCTTCGTATCAAATGGCCTGATGTAACAACTAATACTATATGCCAGATTTTTCTCAACATGAATCTTAGATTTACAGCTTAAACCACGGCCATCTTATATTCACATATGTTATTAGTGAACGTTAGATACTATTAGTAATTTTATAGTCACTTTTTTACCAGGTAAAATCAGACATCGGGTTTAGTACTCGGAGAATCTACAACGTTATGGCTGTTTGCTTCGGAAGGGAGCGGTAAAAGAGTGGAGGTCAAATAGAAGTGAAAGGGAAAGTTCGAAGAGCAAAGAAGCCTCAGAGAAGCGAAAAAGAATATTAGAAGAGTGAAGAGGCCACAGAGACGCGAATGGGGGATCTTAGAAGAGTAAAAAGGCCATAGAGAAGCGAAGTAGTATGTTATAAAAATGGAGAGGTCTCAGCGAACTTGAAGACACCGCTAGGAGAATGAAAAGGCCACGCAGAAGGAAAAAGGAAAGAAAAAAGAGTGAAGAGGCTACACAGCAACGGAAGGCAACGTTAGAAGAGTGGATATACCACAGATTGGCGAATGGGAACGATATAAGAGTGGAAAGGCCAAAGAGAAGCGAAAGGAAACTTTAGAAGAGTGACCTGAACCGTCCGGAGACTGATGGTTGGAGTTGATAGTTGTTTATTTTTATTTGGACGTTGAATAGTACAATACGAAAGGTAAAGGTGTCCAATAACAGATACTGCTGTACAGGATTGAAGTTTTAGACTAGGTTCAGCTTTATGGGGTGGTGGTGGTGGGCAGTTCCCTTCCTCGCTGCCTTTGCTTTTCCTAACTTGAGACCAAAAGTCGGCTAGTTAAGCTGGGTAGACTGCCGCGTGATGCCACCATGCATACATAATACATTTCAATGCCTTGGCAGATTTTCCTCCAATTTAAATTTGGAGACTTTAAAGTTAGAAGAATGTATCGGTCTAGCAAGAGAAGAATGTCTCAGGAATAATCTTAATCTAGATTAAGAATGGATATACGCTAATCAGATCAATCCTTCCATTATCCTAGTTATGAAATGAAACAGATGGTAATCATATGACAACGTGCAATGATGAAATAACAATGACAAAACAAACAAAGTACAACATACATATAACTTACAAAAGATGCTAAACCAAGGCGACGATGTCGTAAAAGATGAGTAAGCCTGGACAGCGTAAAGCTTATACTGAAGTTAAAGATATTCTAAGAGTAAAAATGAAAATGCAAAGAAATGCTGGAAACTTTCTTTTACAGCGAAGAGATTTTAAGGCACAATAATATAAAGTCCTATCTGGTAGAACACTAAAATTATTTCACAAAAATTTCCATCTTTGAGACAATCATGGTCAGGAGCAATATTCCTACATCTCGATGATAAACGGAGAACAAATATTTATTAATGTTTCTGTGAGCATCGGCACCTCTGATCTCGAAACTTCTGTTTATTACAAACCTACTGATGCTCATGGTTTTCTCCATCACGCTTCCTCTCACCCTAACAATTGTAAACATTCTGTTCCTTTATCTCAGCTTCTCCGTATGCTTCGGATAAGTCATGATGAAGTTGACTTCTGGGAACCAGCTCACGAGATAATTAAGTTCTTTCGTGGCGTCCGATGGGGAAAAATTGTGCCAAAGTATTAGATGCGAAGAGTTGTCAAAGTCGGGCCACCAATGTTTTGAGTTGTTTCACATGACAGACATATAGACGGACGATCAAGGTGAATTCAGCAGCGCTGCTTAAAATTGTAAATTGCGAAAGTGCTAATAACATTTCTAGGACACGTCAAGTCTACCGAACTTGATGATTCAGCTTACAGCCGTCTGTCCTGTGTGCATTCTAGTTCTTCAGATATTCTTGTGTTTTTCTTATCCATTTAGTCTAAATCCCATATCCCCTGATTCTTATCTCTCCACTTCTTTCTATTATTACTAAGCTTTCCAGATTGCCCCTCCCATTTTTATAAGAATGTGGTTAATGTACCTCCAGGACTGCGGATATGAAAAGGCACAGCAGATATGTGTCTAGCGCTAAATAAACAGTTCATTGCCTTCAACAGCTCAGCTCCCCAAAGGAGCATAGACCTTCTGGGTTTCTCTTGATCTCCATAAGTTTCTCAATGCAATGAAAGATTCTCTTGATTTTTATATTCTTATTTTGATATCAATGTCTATCCCTCCAACTTGTTCTTAATAGCTGCCAAGATATGTATGCGATTCTACATCTTGTAGTGGTGTTTCCTCAAGTTTAACCTTGTTATCATTTCCTGCATTTATTCTCGTCTTAGTACTGCCTTATTCCGTCTCAACTTCAGCTCTTTTTGAGAAAAACGTATTCATAGTTTTTTAGGTTTTTAGTTGCAAAGAAATATACAGTATAACATTAAAATGAAACTTGACATGATGATCCAAACAGTTAACTGTAAGATATTATGCAGGATGATATAATAAACTATAAGATGTCGACTTATGATCTCATGTCACTTTTGGCCGATATTGGAGATGAAATAAAACAGTACTAATGAGACGAGTTGTTGATCATACATTTTCTTTCCATTTATATAAATGTATATCCATAGTGATGCAACAATCAAGTGATCTAACGAAAGAGGAGTTTCTATAGCCGACAAAAACTTTGATTTGTCTCATCAAGTCAATGTTATCAGAATGCAACACACATTTCATACCTGATTATTTCGAAGGCATTTCTTAACATGTAATGTAATTATGACGTGTCTTCGTCAAATTAGGATGATAATGTTCATGACGAACAGCGGTGACAATAAGGAGAAGAAAGAAAAAAGCACTGACTGGGTGACACATACCCTCTAGATCCCAAACTTCCGTCATGAACAGAGTAAAGATGCCCCTCAAGAGGGTTTTAACCACCACTTGTAAGTCTAAAGTTTCGGCAGGGTACAGAACTGCATGAATGGCAACGGAGCCAGACACTAAACTCAAGGACCACATTTTTAGCCAGTTGATTAAATCTCTTCGTATCTGTTAGATATTGAGTGACATGTGTCATATTACAAACATGTAAATGGAAATCAGTGATGTAACTACATTGTAAGAGGCCCCCCCCCCCCCCCCCCCACCCTTTTTCCCAAAATTCCTTATATAATGGTCTCACCTAATATAATTAGTAACAGTAAATGTGTACAATAAATATAAATACTTACAACATTGTGACGGTATTGCCTCCCCTGCTTTGCAGTAGTGGCCCAACAGTGGCCAAAACTCAAGAGTATCTAATATGGGCTTCCAAGGTATCTACATTCGCACAAGATTACTCTTGGCAGGGGTGTAGATAGAAGGGTAATGACCCTTCTATTACAAAGGGAGTCTTCACAAGATGTTCAGATAAGCGAAACAATGCTGCTTTTGCTGAGCACGTTAATTCTAGAATCTGCCGACAACTATTTGTAAAGGAATTAAGCACTTATTAATTTCAGCTCCGTCAAGCCCCCAAAGTACTGATTTACTCAGTGGAATTCTTATTATTCTCTTATTATATTAGCTCTGCTTAGAGTGTGTGTAGTAATTTGACTGAGACAAACATGCAGTAACTTTAAAATGATTAAATCGACGTTAAATTTGTATAATTACAAATAAGTAAATTTAATAATCACTTTAGGTTTTAACAGTTTGTAAATAAATTGAATAGTTTAAGAAAAGTTCCATCATTGATTTATAGTAGAGATGATGGGGAAAGTTCACTTTGGCAGCGTATAATTTTCACTCAGCTGCCAATAGTAGTTTCTGCTCCTGCTGATGGGTTCTGTTTACACTGCTCTTGCTCGTTGCTGGTAAAGGTTAAAGGCGCCACACATTCCTAGAACATCAAAGAGTAACGGCCAAGTTGGTCCTGCGTCTGTCTATAAGACCCTCTTAAGCTGGCGCCTCGAACAACGTCAGTCCACTTCTAACTTCACTTGTTTCCAGAGATAGTACTTTCTGCTGGTACCATCAATAACTATGATAAAGAATAGAAACGACACGCTCTCCTCAGTATTGCGTTTCCCGACACATAATTATGTGCCCCCCTCTTCTATTCTACCGTCTCATTTATCTCAGAACTTACCCTCAATGAGAATTAAATTTAATCCCTCGGGATAAAACTTTCTTTACATTTAAATAGAATAACTTTAGCTTAACATGACATTTAAATGAACAGGTTAATAATACAGATAAAGTCTGTTTACATTTGTGATAAGAGGTTTTGATGTTATTAATTATAAGATAGAGTTGCGTGCTTTCTGTGCTTCTCTATGGTGCGGAATGCTGGAGAGTCACAGAGAAGGAAATGTCAAAATTGTCCTCTTTTCACACAACATGCCTAAGAAAAATTCATCGAATCTTTTGGCCGAATACCATCACCAACCAAGATCTGCTTACTCGTAGCAAGCAAGAGGACATGCATACCATCATAGCTGGCAGACGCTGGAGCTGGGTTGGTCATGTCCTCAGAAGAGACCCCGATGCCATCACAAGAACAGCTATGCTTTGGACCCCTGAAGGAAAGCGAAAGAGAGGCCGACCAAAAACAACTTGGCGGAGGACTGTGGAGGCGGAGATGCAAAGAATGAACCAGAGTTGGGGCACTGTACGAAGGATGGCCACCGACCGTGCAAAGTGGAATCAATTTGTTGTTGCCCTACAAGACGCCACTAGGCGTGATGGCCACTGACTGCTTTGATGGTCGGTGGTTAAGGATCGAAGAAGAAGAATTATAAGATATCCTGGACAAATAGATGTATCAGAGGATACCAGGATAGTGCCAGATAAGAAACTGTCTTACAAGAAATACCCCCTCCTCTGAAAAGAGCAAGGGTGTATAGACAATCAAGGTGAGGTCCAGCTATGTAAGTTCCCAGAGTAAAGTATGATGATGATGAAGTTCTCTGGGTCCCTATCCGCTACCTCTTGAGATCTCACCAAGAGTATGTAATCAGTGTGTTATTATTTTGGCAAAGTGTCTAGGTAATGTATTTAAAACAGTTATGAATTTCAAAACAGAACTTTAACTTTAAGGAAAATTAAGCAAGACTGTCTTAAAAGTATATCTACAATTTTATTTTCCTGAAACTCAAACTTTTGGGTCAGGAAGTATCAAACTCAATAAAAGGTTATATACATGCTAAAATAAATATTTTTGGAAACTCTGTCCATTTGTGTACAGCAAAAGTCACTGGAAAGTCTATACCCACAGTTCTGGATATTATCACTAATGCTACCCTGTAAGGTCTGTTATTTTCATCACTCCCAGGAGGTACATAGTTAATTGGTGAAATTATGTGGTTGGATGAAGTGTCAGTGCCTGTATAAAGGACTTATCTGTAAAAAGGATTATTGCAGCTGTTTTGTTGATCTTAGACTTGTACACCAACGTTGTGACTCCTGACTGAAGAAAAAGAGCTTGCTTCAAATTGTAGCATGAGCACTCACTCCAACATGTTCTTCCTTTCAGGCTACTGCAGCAACGAGGTATTTTGTAATACAACCCTCAAGTAAAGAATCTTCACATACACAAGCTGACCAGCCGTAAAGGGCTATAACACTGATCTTTCAGTACAGACGGCAAAAGCTTGTCCTTCTGAACATGTCAGCTTGGCATGCACACTTTTGGTCTAATGGCGGAACTTACAAGCAGTTGTTAATTTTTATCAAACTACACCCGACCAATCAGATGACGAGTTAAAAAAGTTACTATTTCCTAGGCTATAGAATTGAGCAGTTTTAAGCGTGTTTGTCTAATCTGACCGAATTTGTTTATTTTATATCATAGTTATTTGTGAACCGATTTTAGTTATCAAAAGTGATAATTAAACGGCCAATTATTCTCTATCGTTCTATATAGTTTCCTTTAGTTATTCCTTTGCATTCAAATGGGGTTAGGGACCCCAAGATGCAGCAATAGTGAATGCAGTCAGCGACCCATAGCTGTACTGCTTGCATCAGGACCAGCGAACCAGAGCTGGTCAAGACCGCACTCCACCTCCACGTGGTGGTCCTGGAAACAGTCTGCAGCAGTGCAGTCTGGCTGAGCGAGTGCGGATCGCAATGGAAAGGCAAACCCGGTCCCTAAAAAATGCCGTGCTGAAGTCGGATGTGTCGACCGAAAGGTGCAGATATCACAGCTTAGGCGTAAACAGACACAACGCAACCACCGTCCTTTTCAGGGCGAACGAAGAAGAAGAAGAAATGGGGTTAATTTTTGTGTGATTAAATTTGATCTTAACCTGATGTGAAAATATTACTAAATTAAATTTTTCTACGTCAAGATAATTTTGTATGAAGGAATCTCTATGTGTATATGTTAAGCAATATCAGCGCTATAATTTGAGATATCCCTTGCATTTTAAGTATCTTTAGTTATCAAGAAATAAATTATTTAAGTTCGGTCAAAAACCCAAAACAGGTATTATTTCCACTTCAACCAACTTTTCTTGTCCCTACACAAAAAGGAGGTAACGATTTGATTGAATGTTAAACTTTACTACGTTCATCGATAAATATTAGGGTGGGTGTGTTTGGGGGGAAGGGTGGTAACTTTTAACTTGTTTTCTTAGAAAAATTCAAATACTCTTAGTTAAATATTGGCGGTAAATTTGACTAGACCCTCAGACAAATTTCAAATACTGTAGTTATTTATAGATTAAAATTACGATAGCTAGTTCGTTTTAAGCGGGGAATTTGAGCGTGTTGTGATACGGATTCACGTTACTACAACATTTACATCTCCAATGATTGAAAAGTGTTCATAATATAAATTGAATATGTTTTCATTTATGTTTACACTGATTTGAAAAGTTTGAAACTTTCATTTATTTAAAAATGAATATTTTCGCATAGACATTTCCACTGGTGTAAAGCTTTAAAACTTACATTAATTTTAAAGTGAATATGTTTATATGGACATTTACACTGCTTTGAAACTGTAAGTATTTATACTTAGAATGTACATCATTTCTTTCATCTTTTCCTCCCTGCTCCATATGAACCTGGGATTACCTTTTGCTTTTAGTTCTCTTTAAGAGACTAGCAATAAAGCAATCACCAGCCCGTGTAGTGGTGGTTCATGAATCATCATTCTATACGCTGAGGTTGCCAGCCTCAGATGACTGGGACATCCACTAGCGATTTTCACAAATTAAAATTCAAATGGCAATATACATATATATGTTAGCTCACATGTAAGTAATGAGAAATGTAGAATGTAAAATGACAACTTACGCCAATCCTGGCTCACAGATATTTTTGCTCAGATGAATAAAAGAGACTTGAATCGGCCTCTTACACGCGTCTGGGGTGTCGTTAATTTAATAAGTTCCCTCTCTGACTTTGTGTGTTTCAGTTTCCACAGTCATGGTTTCCTTGTTAATATTGATAGAGATTTCCTGGGCTATTTTGTAAGTCCGTCCAGATTCTCCAATAAAAGGTCCAATCTGATAAAAGTAAATTCTGAATTCTAGGCTTAACTCTAGCAAGGTCTGGTATCTTGGCAAGCGATCTTCACAGTGGAATAACATTGAAACGTGTCAGGTTATATTCCCGGTCTCCCACGCTCCAATCATTTTCAAACAGTCGGGTTCGGGTGTGGTACTTTCAAAATATTTCACGGGAAATAAGGTGCGTAAAGCAAAAGGTCATGTATTACCATATATGGCATTAAGATATACGATGCCTTGCGCACAGACTCGCGAACATGTCGTTAACCTCATATGACAACGTGTTCCAAAAGTAACAATTCATTACTTTATAAGAACATAATCTCTTATCTGTGTCTGTCCATCAGTTGTCTCCCCGTATTCCAAGCTTTGGTGATGCGCGCATCCGTCTTATCGGTGATTAGACATATAGTGCTGGGCGATGTACGTGTTAATCTGCCATGGCCAAGCTGTGGTACAACGGAATTTTACCATCCTGCCTTTCGTAATATTATCTCTACCTCTCCTTGCAAATGTGAGGTGTTTATCATCCACAAGAAGTGTCAGATAACAGACTAGACACAATATACTGAAAGTTGTGAAAGAATACTTGAAAATATAAACTATCTGCTACATAGTTTAGAAAAAGAGAAAGAAAGTGCGACAAATGAAAGCACGCAATAAAATCAGTACCACAAATGCACCGATTACAGCCGGAGTGAAACAGGGATCAAGAGGGGTCGCCCCATTCTGCCATACAATCATCATCACCATCATTATCCGGCATCTGTTGGTGAATATCGGGTTTAGACGTGATATTATTGATGCCATGCCATGTTTGTGGACCATACAGCACAAAACGTTACATTAGTATTACTTACTACTTTCTTCGATCTATGTTGCCGTGTAGGGTAGTGGGGAGCAGATGTTTGCGTTCTTGAGCCAAGTGTGTTGCATTGGCTGCTGTGAGCCCGTGTTGTCGTAGGATTTATGTGATTTTAGATTTTGGCCTTCCCGTGTCCTCAAACCAGATCTTCTACTGTTGTAGGAGCGTAGAGGTAATTTATCGGGCTCATTTCTCATGAGATGGATGTGGTGAAGTGGGATGTTATAAATATTTATAGGGGACTTAGTGTACTGACTGAGATCAGCTGTGAAGGTATCTATATCTAATAAGAGTAGTGTATTATAGATAACCTTACTTGCTGCCACATATATATATATACCTCAGTCAGAATTATTCTGGAATAGTGTGATGACTACGTTATGTGTCTAGGGTATGTGTATGATGAAGTGTAAGCCAAAACAACAACAGACAGATAAACAATTTAATTTATTCCACTACACTTGACAACACTGTGACACTCACATACATAAAACACTCTACAAGGATATATTAAAGGAGTCACTGATAACTTTTCAAATAACAATATGTATTCAGTGCTGTCATGAAGGTATATGTGTCCTGATTCAATTACAAAGGGAACCAGGAATCACAATCAATTTTAATTACAAGTTATATGTACAGAATTTATCAATATGAATCTTGTAGTGACATATATTTTTAATAGTATCCTATGTGTGTCAGTTGTGTAGTGGTAATATGAGGTAATACTGGTTTTGTTTTGTTCAAGCTCTGTTGGTATTTGTCATCATGACTTCAATAGTTTGTCTTTATTGGAACTAGTATTGGAGATGTTCTCAGTTCCTGATATTAAAACAATTAAATTCCCCTCTTAATTGTATTTTACACTGTCATTTTAAGATAGGGGTACATAATGTTGAGCTCAGCTGGCCACATCAGCTTATCTTGCGTGATGGCGGCAGGAAAAGACTCCTCTGCTCGATTTCTCCCCTGGGCTCTGGAGACACCTCACTGATAGCTAAATGGACCAAGGAGTATGCTGTCCGACTCTGGATTCAGCAAAGCTCTGACCAGGTGCTGCTCAATAACGTCAAGACCACGGTCCCTGAAAACAAGAAGGATGTACCTTCTACTTCATAACTAATTGATACTCTAGTTCTACACTGAGCACAATACATCACAAACATTGAGTTCAGAGCGTTAGGCCAACTGTCAGCTTCATCTGAAATACTTTATACCAGTATTAACCTCCTTAATGGTTACTACGCCTCTGCACTTCCAGCATTATTTCTTTCTAGTCAATCATCTAGGTGTCAGTGTACTGTTTGGCCATTCCATGCCGTTTTACTTTCCTCCGACACCTTCTGTTCAGGCTGGAGCATTATAGGCTTTACATCATGTTTGCTACTGAACTACACATATATACAGGCATAAATTAACAATTCACATTCAATTTTCATTAAAAGATATTGAATGTTTCAAGCTTACCACAATTCATGGAAATAAACACAGATACGTTGACTAGCAATGAATTCTGGCACAAATACTGGCACAAATTCCCATCTGCTTATGTTCCAGGCTTTATTTTATATAAAATATACACTGGTGATCAACGCACTGCTTCTTAGTAGGTTTATTACAAGATGTGGCAATGAACAGACGCTCTGAATCAAGTATATTCGCAGCTCTACCCAATGAAACCACGTCTCCACATCTTTTCAAAAAAGTACCCCTTCTATTCGTTTCCCATAACAACGCAAGATAGTATTTATAGTCCGACCAATCGTGTTTAGTCTTATATTTGTTGCGCTCCAATCAATTAGGAGTTAACATGGTAGGCTATTTCCGTAACGTAAGGTTTTTTCAAACACGTTATAAAAAAAATTTTATGAGCAGAAATGATTTCATGCTGTCAGGCATCCCCACTATTTTATTTTGGTTATAATTTATTAATTCCTAGACTATTTGCGTAACGTTTTACATATTCTTTGTCAGCAAGCCCTAAGGAACCCAAATATACAAATTTAAAAGAGCTAAGTGGCTGCGTTCAAAATATGCAATTTCTTCTACCTCCTGTTTCGAAGATGTGCTGTCTGGGTACTGTAATGTTTTCAAACGTAAACCCATCTAATGTTATCTTTTCTAATAAGCGTTTTTCAGGATTTTAAAACCTAACTCTGGGAAGGTTAGTGTTTTTATCACTGTCCGTCTGAAAAAAAGTTAGTGCATGTGGCCTTGTTTTCATTCGCCCCTCTCTCTTTCTATTTGAGTCCATCTGTTCGTTCGTTTTGGTAACGTAGTATAATTAATGTTAGGATTAATTTAGGTCATTACGCAGTGTGCCTCTCAATGTTTTTCTTAGAAATGCAATACCCGTTTTAATGTGTTGTGGAAACGCTTGTATTTATGCAGTGGCTTATATTTAACGTGGAAACGTTACAATTTGCAGACGAAGCATAAAACAAAGGGGATTTCGAGTACTGTCATTGTGACAGCACTGTTTCTTTTACCATTTCTCTTTCCTTTATTAAATGTATTTGTTAGGCTTTATATTTACCTGATAATTTATATATGTGGATTAGAATATTTCACGACAATGGATAAACCTTTTAATCTTCTGTCTTTCTATGTACTTGATGCAGGATGTCTTCTTCTTCTTTGATCCATAACCGCCAACCGTAAAAGCAGCCAGCGGCCATCACGCCTGGTTGCGTCCTGTAGGGCAGCAACAAATTGATTCCACTTTGCTCGGTCGGCGGCCATCCTTCGTATAGTGCCCCAACTCTGTTTCATTCTTTGCATCTCAGCTTCCACAGTTCTCCGCCAAGTTCTTTTTGGTCGGCCTCTCTTTTGCTTTCCCTCGGGGGTCAATAGCATAGCTGTTCTTGTGATGGTATCAGGGTCCCTTCTGAGGACGTGGCCAACCCGACTCCAGCGTCTGCCAGCTATGATGGTGTGCATGTCCTCCTGGTTACTCCGAATAAGTAGTTCTTGGTTGCTGATGGTGTTTGGCCAAAAGGTTCGGAGAATTTTCCTTAGGCAGATTGTGTGGAAGGAGGACAGTTTCGACATTTCCTTCTCTGTTACTCTCCAACATTCAGCACCATAGAGAAGCACAGAGAGTACACAGCTCCTCGTACAGTCTTAATTTGGTGGTTGTGCTGTACTGGGAAGACTTCCAAATGTTGTTGAGAATAGCAAAGGCTGTTCTCGCTTTATTCATTCTGTTGTTAATGTCCTTGCTTGTTCCGCCGTCAGGTGTTACTATGCATCCTAGGTAAGTAAATGTGTCTGTCTGTTCTAACTTCTGGTTCCTTACTGTTACTGACTCAGGATTGCCCACATTTAGTGCCATGACCTCTGTCTTCTTCAGATTGATGTTCAGGCCAACCTGCTGACCATACTTATTCAGTCCATCGGTTTTGTCTTGAATGTGTTGATGTGAATACGCGAGTAGTGCAATGTCATCTGCATATTCCAGGTCTTCCAGAGTAGAAAATGTTGTCCATCTAATTCCTCTTGGACTGCCCTCTGTTGTCTGGCGCATCACCCAACCTATGGCTGTCAAAAATAATGTTGTTGATAAGGGGCATCCCTGTCGTACTCCTGTTTTCACTTCGAAAGTTACATTACTCAATCCAGCACTGCACATTACGTTAGAATAGAGGCTTTTTATGATGGAAACAATGCGGCTAGGAATTCCATAAGCCCTCAGTATTTTCCGTAGGCTGTCCCTCTGTATGCTGTCGCACGCCTTTTCAAAATCAACAAAGTTAATGTACAGCTGTCTCTGCCATTCTGAACACTGCTCTATAATGTTCCTGAGGGTGCATATATGATCTGCACATCTTCTGCTCTTTCTAAAGCCCGCTTGTTCTTTCCTCAGTTTATGGTCAACTGCTTTTGAAATTCTCTGGATGATTATCCTGCCTAGTATTTTGCTGGGAACTGAGAGGAGAGTAATTCCTCTCCAGTTGTTGCAGTCTACAAAGTCGTCCTTCTTGGGCAATTTGACAATTATTCGTTTACTCCACTCTGTTGGTGTTGTCTCAGTTTCCCAGGCTTGTGGAAATAGTGGTTCTAATAGTTCTGCTGCTAGTTCAGGGTCTGCCTTGAATAACTCAGCATTTAGATTGTCGTGACCAGGCGCTTTTCATTTTTAAACCCTTTGATAGCTGTGATGATTTCTTCTTTTCGTGGAATGTCTGTATTTACGTCTAAGTCACTTTTAGCCTCAAGAACATTCAGCTGAGTCTCTGGTGGTTCCTTATTCAGTGTTTCTCTAAAGTGCTCTGCCCATCTTGTTTCCTGCCCCTGTGCTGTGGTGATGAGATTTTCTTGCTTGTCTCTTATTAACATTACGTTGTTTGCACCTCGTTTTCCACTGATAGTTTTAGTTATTTTATAAACTGTGCTTTGTTCATTTCTCAGGGCTGCCTCTTCTGCCTGTCTTGCAAGGTCATCCAGAAATGTCCTTTTGTTAGCACGGGTTTGACGTTTTACTTCCTTGTCCAGCTGACTGTACTGTTCACTATATATTGCCTTTAACCTGGGAGACTTAGCTTCTGTTTTCTTTCTTTTCATTTCCTTTCTCTTCGCTATGGTGTTTAGCGTTTCTGGTGTTATCCAGTTTTGGCTCTTTCTTTCCTGGATTCCCAAGCATGACTTGCTGCTTCCCTTGTGTATTGTTGAGATGGTGTTGAATGTCTGGTCGACATCATCGGTCTCTGTTCTTTCCTGACTTTTGGTGTTCTGATATCGTCTCTTTACGTCGACCGCGAAAGCTTTTCTGGTGAGGGGGTCCTTAAGTTTCGTGATGTTATATCTTTTCTGTTTGACTGCAATTGGTCCAGCAGCTCTGAGTTTCACCTTCAGTCTTGCTACTACTAGATGATGATCACTTCCCACATCTGCGCCTCTTCTTACTTTCACGTCTTGTAGTGCATGTCTCCATCTGCCATTGATCATTATGTGATCTGTCTGGTTTCTGTCTCGTCCGTTTGGTGATTCCCGTGTTAACTTGTGTGGAAAAAGTGTTCCTCTAATGACCAGGTTGTTAATACTGCAGAAGCTTATTAATTTGTCCCCATTCTCATTTACTGTTTCACTGCCGCATTTCCCCATTACTCTTTCGATATAATTATTGTGTGTTCCAACTGTCGCATTTAGGTCTCCCATTACTATAATAAGATCGTAGCTGGGTGCAGTTTCCATTTCCTTTTGTACCTGTTGATAGAACTCGTCCTTGATCTCTTCATCGCTGTCGTTTGTTGGTGCATAGCATTGTATAATTGTGGTGTTAGTGAATCTCCCTCTCAGTCTTGCTCTTATCAGTCTGTTGTTAATGGGTTTCCATTCCAGTAAAGACCTTTCCATTCCTTTCTTCAGGATAATGGCTACACCTTCGTGTGCTGACCATCCTCTCTACCAAAATAAAGTACTGTTTCCCCTGTAGCTGTTTTTATTCTCCCCATCCCTGTCCATCTGCTCTCGCTTATTCCCAGGATATGTAATTTGTAGTTCCTCATCTCTGCTGTGATTTGTCTCAGCTTTCCTGCCTCATTCATAGCTCTGACATTCCAAAAACCAATTCTGGTTTCGTGTTTTGCGGTCAGGGCATCCGTTTTCATGTCAATGGCTTCCTTTCGGCTTTCACCACTGTCAGTCATATGAGCCTGAGACTCCGGATGTCCGTCCCGCATCAAAGTTTTTTCATCTGTTGCAGTGTCCGTAACATGTGCGATTTTTTTACATATACAGGGGTGTCGGCCCTGTGCTAAAACCCCCATCCTGGAGGACCAGGGTACCAGCTTTTGTCTGACCCCTACCCACGCAGACCAGTCCAGCTTGGTTGAACCTACCAGGAGTAAATCTCCCACTGGCATAGCTCTGGGGATTGTCAGGGTACACAAGTTGCCATACCGCAACAAGGTATAGGTACCACTGATGGTAGATGCAGGATGTAGTTTCAACAATTTTTCTGATGCCATTTTTTCTCATTCTGTCTCTCCTGGAAACATTAATGGCTTTTCCTTAGCAACTTATCTCACATGATGTGATTTTCCTCTCTTGTGCTTTGGTCAGGGACCATCTTTGACACTGACAGCAAAAAGTTGGTAAAAATATACTATTTAGCTTCCATTATTGACATTCTGATGTTTGAGTAGTGATGACAGTTCGTAAGTCACGGCACTGGTTTTTTGACCATTTGTTTCAGTTCCATGTCAAGTCTTCTATTAGCTAAATTTAAAAACATGCTTCCTAGGTATTTGAACTCTTGAAACTGTTTTTGTTGACAAGTATGTTAAGTGGGCCTAGTTATATGCTAATCTTCATAGCGTCTGTCTTGGATACGCTGGTCTTCGTCTTGTATCTTCCACAGGTTATGTCCATCTGTATGATTGTGCAGTTTGTTTTCATATCCATACATTAGGCTCTGGTCATCTGTAATAAGTCTCATTCAGTGAGTTGTATTCTTTACTTTCTGGGTTTACTTCGTCTTCTGTGTTTGCTTAGAGATGCTTCTTTGTGCATTTAAATGTTGAACAATAGTTATGTTAGCATACAACCTTACCGAATTCCTGTGGTTATATCATACGCATCATATTCAATCAGTTTTTCTTACTACACTTTTGCTAGTATGATACATAACTCTCACGTTATCTAACAGCTGCGCCTGAATTTGTAGTCTTCTAATATTGACCAATTGTTTATTCCTATCCACTCTATCGAATGCCTTTTCCTGGTCTATAAATACTGTATTTAACTTATAGCTGTGGGCGCACATTATTATCTATATTTACTCTCGGGTATGGTTGACAATCCTGATAATTTAACTTACTAAACCCATATAAATAGCCTTACTACAGTTCACCTTACCTACTGTCGTACGTGGTCGTATGTATGAACAGTTTTGTGATTAACTCTCACCATGATTGTAATGTTGACGAGCATTGGCCCAAGGGACTGAGAGACCGGGTAGAGCTGCCTCATGGCGCAATAGAAGAAATATATCAGGCTTAAACTCAGCATGAATTTGACTGTTGTGAAAGAGATTGCTGTAGAATGTAGCACACGAAACCTGACTACTATATAAGCTGTGTAGGCGATCACAATCATGTTACGGAAGTTCAGTGCTGTAGGGAATTCTCGGCAATGCTGAAAATAAATGAAAACCTGGGGTGAGTGAACTCATTCATAGATTTTTTTTTACGGGGGGGGGGGGGGGGGGGGTGGCGGGTGGGTGCGGGGGGGCTGGTTTACATATACGTATAATGTTACTTTGTCAATAACGTTTACAATTTATGTAGTATTTCGTGTTGTGAAAATCAGAGTAATTTACCACGAAATTTGAATTTTTAGTTACAATATAACAATATAATATACAATAGTTAATGAGAACATTCTTCTTCTTCTTCTTCTTTGATCCTTAGCCGCCGACCGTCAAAGCAGTCAGTGGCCATTACGCCTGGTGGCGTCTTGTAGGGCAACAACAAATTGATTCCACTTTGCTCGGTCGGCGGCCATCCTTCGTACAGTGCCCCAACTCTAGTTCATTCTTTGCATCTCAGCCTCCACAGTCCTCCGCCAAGTTGTTTTTGGTCGGCCTCTCTTTCGTTTTCCTTCAGGGGTCCATAGCATAGCTGTTCTTGTGATGGCATCGGGGTCTCTTCTGAGGACATGGCCAACCCAGCTCCAGCGTCTGCCAGCTATGATGGTGTGCATGTCCTCTTGCTTGCTCCGAGTAAGCAGATCTTGGTTGGTGATGATATTCGGCCAAAAGATTCGGAGAATTTTTCTTAGGCATGTTGTGTGAAAAGAGGACAATTTCGACATTTCCTTCTCTGTAACTCTCCAGCTCTCCGCGCCATAGAGAAGCACAGAAAGCACACAGCTCTGATATAATCCTAATTTTGTGCTTGTGCTGTACTGAGAGGACTTCCAGATGTTGTTTAGGCTAAAAAAGGCTGTTCTTGCAAGGAGCATAGACATCCAACAAACTGATGCCAAGTCTTCCTGTCCCGTGCCATCAGCTCAATGTCTTTTTATAGCTTCTTCATGTCTGTCTCCAGTTCTCTTCTCTTGCTTTTTTTTTTTTTTTTTTTTTTTGCTTTGTTCATCAACAACAGAATGAACAAAGCAAAAGAGAACATACATTGAATAAACCTGTTGATAGTATTAATAGGCAGTCCTTGTTCTGGAATCCCCAGGTTAAGAGCGGTAGAGGGAGAACAAGGAACACACGGAGAAGAGAACTGGAGACAGACATGAAGAAGCTATAAAAAGACATTGAGCTGATGGCACGGGACAGGAAGACTTGGCATCAGTTTGTTGGATGTCTATGCTCCTTGTGGCGCTGAAGGGTGATGATGATAATAAGTAAGATAACAGTGCAATTGGCAAGACTGAAAATCCCAATGGATCGAAAGTCATAAAATGCCAGCGTAGAATATGATTGACTATTCTATGATTGTAAAAGTGAGATGTGTACATACATAAATATTCCAGACACACACTATAAACATCTAAAATATACATGCCAACGACTTTGTTGTAAGTGGGAAAACCGTTGCAGTCTCAGTCATTTAGAATATAAGGTAAAGGATCCCGTTACACGCCCATTAAGGCATATTGGGAATATGGTGTTAGGCCCATATTTTCTTGACCAACGGCACACTAGGGGTGATGTGGTCAGCATCACGCCGGCAGCCTTAACCTTCCCAGAGTTGCTCTGGTACCCAATTTTTGAGGCTGGGTCAACCCCGGAGCCGTTTGCGGTCTAAAAAATCCCACCTCAACTGGGGATCGAACCATGGACCACCGAGCTAGGAAGCCAGTGCACTAACCACTGCGCTACCGCGGCTCTATATTTAGAATATACGTCTTCGAAATCACGCTAGTAAGTGAGCAGTGAGACCTGTTGTGAGTTTTACTAGTAACAAAAATGTACCGGCGGCTGAGGGCAACAGCCTATCTGCAGAAAGCACGTAATAGACGCACAGCTTTAAAAAAAAGTTGTCTCTACCGTCTATAACCCGAGATGTTGAAACTTCTTCGGCGAAATAGCGCCGTGACAAACAAGATAGCTCTGGTTAGAGTGTATTTAGTAAATTGACTGAGACAAACATGCAGTACATTCAAAATGATTAAATCGACGTTAAATTTGTATATTTACAAATAACAGATTTAATAATCATTTAGGTGTTAACAAAGTTTTAAAGAAATTAATAATTATTTATACAAAAATTTATCATCACTGCTATAATGGAATGATAGTTTTTAAAGGAGGTCACTTGGTCGCTTTTATGTGTTACTTAGTTGTCAGTGACGGTTCTGCTCCTTCTGATGGTTTGGTTCTTGGTAGACTGATCACGCGCGTCGCTGGTCAAGGTTGTAGGGCGCAGCACGTATCCAGAAGTGTCAGGGAGTGTCTACGAAGTTGGTCCCTCGTCTTTAAGCCCCGTCTGATGATGGTATCTAGCTTTGACTACAGGCCACTTGTTACCTTCTTGTTCCAGAGATCGTACCCTCAACTGATACCATCAACAAGCAAATCTTGGCTCACAGACTGTTTGCTCAGAGGAATAAAGGCACTGGAATAGGCCTCTTAAACGTGTTCTTAGGGATAGTTATTTTAACAATGAATTCCCACTTTGACTCTGTGCTTTAGATTCCTCAGATTCCTGGTGTTCTTGTTAAATGGTAAAGTTTAAATGGTACAGGCTCCGAAGTCCTCAAAATTGCTCAAACAATGGTCCGGTTCCGATATAAGAATCTTGATTCTAGGCTCTGCAAGGTCTGTGTTAAGTGGTGCTTTTGCACACAGGCGTATGCCCATTATTTTCGGAGATACAGCTGTATGCATTGACAATTTAGCATGATAATGCACGCTTAGTGAACGGCGCAGCGTTTATTAATAATATGCCGTAATTGTAACTTTGCGACGTAAGCATCGTCTGCTGTTAAAGGTCAACCGTTACTTTTCTTGGCCTTTCTCTAATGTTCGTCGATCTGAGAGGACGTTTTATGTGTATGCTCCCAAATGGAGGAGACTTTCAAGTATTTCTACAGTGGCTATGTTATTCGAGATTGGTCAACACTTTGAAATGCAACTGCCATGATGGTTTGCAGCTTTAATGATAAGAACGCAACCCAATTTATGTAATATTTGTGAAGACGCCGTCAGTTTTATTGCCACAGTACTTTGGTCCAGTCGTGTTCGGACTGACCTTAAGTTGTAACGGCCAGAATTGAATATATATGCATGTTATGCCTTTGACACTAGACGGACGGATAACTGAAGATTATGCATCCAACTATTATGCATTTCATGGAAGATATGGAGTCTGTTTAATAAATATTGTAAACTGTGGACAAGTCTCCGACTGCACTTTGATTTTCACTGTTGGACTCATAAGTGTTATGGTGTATCGTTTGGACTTAGTCTGTCTTGAATACCAGAACCAAAGACATTCGCGTTGTCAGTATGATTGCTGTTACTAATTTACAACATCAGTTTCTAAGTCCTTAAAAGCTGAAACATCACCTTAACCGTCTGGTTGTCGTCTTGGCAAGCGATTCTCACAGTGAACTAGACTTGCAAAAAAGTGTCAGATTATATTCACTGACTTCCCCCACATTTGTTTGTTGCGAGGCTAAGCAGGGCTCCAATCGTTTCAAACATGCGTGTTTTGTGGGGTAATTTCAAATATTTCCACGTAGGAAAAATTCTGCCCGTAATGCAGAGGTCACTTCTCCCATATATGGAAATAAAACATCCGATTGCCTTGTAGGCAAATTCACACACACATCTGTAAACACATTCGACAATGTGTTTCAGATGTAACATCTTACTTTCCTCTGAAACAGGTGGACAGGAAACGATTATGTCATTCATGTGCGCTGACAAATAAGTTATCTCCCCGTTGTGGCTATCAAACTTTCAACGTATTACCATCTTGGCGAAGAACGCACCCTGGCCTTATCAGCAATTAAGCAAATACGCTGGGCGATTTTAGTGTTAATCTGTAGTCTGATGTCGGCCACACCCGAGATAACCAACATGGTTGTCGGTTAATATTGCATCAACTGTTTACTCTCTCAGCAGGGATGGTCAGGTAAACAGACAAGACGAATTATTACTGAAAGGAGTGAAAGAATGTTTGAAAATACAAACTATCTGCTGCATAGCAGAGAAAGAAAGAGGTGCCGACCATTTAAAAGCATGTAATTAGTCAGTACAACAAATGTAACTGATTACTGCCGTAGTGAAGCAGAGATCTACCCAAATAATGTCACACATGTAGAACGCTGGTTTTACATACGATGGATGTATCCTCTCTCACGCTCATTTCTGATAGTCCCACGGTGTGACTTACGTATGTAAATATAGCCTCAGAAATCCTACCGAAATCCGACCACCGTTGCTGCCTCAAGTAGTGTTTACGTTTTGCAAAGGCAAAACCACGCAATTCGCTGTCTGTTGACTCGCTTTTGAAGCCACGCCTATTTTTCCTGTCTTTCTTGCACTAACGAGTTGTTTACCTATTTTTGCAACACGCCAGATAACAGGGGAGCGAACCGATCTGTTTACCTGAGTTCTCGCGCCAGCAGTTCTGTCAATCATTGGAAAGTGACAGAAGCCCGTGGGGAAAAAGATCAGACATGGTAGCAAATTCAAAGCGGCGATAATAATATTTCCCGACCATCTTTGATGTCCGACATTTTCAGGGGACTTAAGTATTTGATCTACGGCAGGGGGAGATAATCTAAGAAGGCCCGTTTGCACGGCATGTCTTATGATGTCGTTTTCGGCATAGCGAATGAGCGAACCGAAGAATCCTTGATCTCGGAAGCCAAGCTCGTTGATTTCCACTGATACGTCCAAGGTGTGAATTTTCACATCTTTCAGAGATATTACACTAAATTTGTATATATACTGCCTTCTCTCCAAGTCAGTTATCAAGTCTCTCAAGAAATTTTGGATAATCTAAACGCGTACGCTAGAACCTATGTGAAATAGTGCGTCAATAGCCTTCGTGGGGGATTAGTCTGTTTTTTCTGGTAATAATATAAGTTGTGCTTAAGTGTTAAATGTGTTAGAGTTGTACCATTTTATTCACTGCGATTCCCTAGCGTTAAGACTAGAGAAATAGCAAACGCGTAGATATTTTCTAACCAGTGGTTCAGTAATGTAAAATCCATCAACCATTTCTTCACCAGAAGATACAGTTTAGCTGACTAAATAAATGCTATGAGTGACGGATAAAGTGACAGAGTAGAATGCACATTATATTTTTCATTGTGTGTAATTATATAGTGACTAGCATTTAATACCATGTGTAAAAACGATAGACGCCGACAATTAACTAGCTAGTAATGACAGGCGATATTTGTAAGGGAGCGTAGTCATAATTTAATTAAAACTGATATTGTGTGCTAATTGTTTTACCTGGTCTGAGGGGGAAAGGCTGCATGCCTAAAAACGCAACCCGTACTCGCTAAGCGAAGCGCGATAGGAGTAGGTTAAGATACCGTGTGCCTTTTAATTAAATTAGGTGACGGAGAGGATAAGAGATCATACCTTACGCTTGATAGCATAGGTTATTGTTATTTTGGTTAAATGCTTTGTTTTCTTCCTAATACAGTGCTTGATCAAAATCCAGCGGCCAGCGGTTCCCATTGTGGTCTTTGACTCAGTTACTGAAGGAATAATAGTTGTCGTTTTTGTTCTTGGCGTTCGTCCCTGTACCGGTGTGAACAGGAATTGCCAAGGCGACACACTAACATTTTTTAACTATAAATTTGAGTAACTGGACTTACAAAATATCCAGATTTTTCCATTCAATTTTATCAGCCCGCTGTGGCAATATATATATAACATTTTTCCCGACTTCTGACAGTAGTTTTACCCAAGTGGATTTTTTCCAGGAGTCTACACTGTTTCATAATCGGTACTCACCCCAGAGCAAGCCAATAGGAGTATCATTATCATTATAATTAACAGTTTTTAGGAAGCATATGTGTTCCTGCTGTTTACTGGGAAGGCCATATCTCAGAGAGTTCCGGCATTAACTATTCTAGGTGAATTTGTGTATCCAGAAACCACCATCAAATTAGGCGTTCCCCGTGTAAAATTTAATTACTATCGGAGGAACTTGTGCCGATTCGGATGATACCAACTACTGGACTTTATATGCACATTCATGGATTATTTTCCAAACCATTATTTCACCAGATTAGGTAAGGAGCGAATGAGTAGCCAAGTACAAAAAAGAGAGAGAGAGAGAGAGAGAGAGAGAGAGAGAGAGAGAGAGAGAAATATTTTCTTTTGTTAGAGGAAACATTGTACCTGCAAACTTGTTTTTTTAACTATTGTTTAATTTTTTATTGGATAGCATTTTAGTGGGAACTTGTTCTTTTCTTTACTGTCTATTCTATACCCTAGTGTTAATCTTTGACCTTTTGGGTTATTAACTTCCTTTGGGATCCTTCTTTTTCTCAACAAGGGGGAGAGCACTTATTGGGTTATTTTCCTATGTCTGTAAACATGATTATATTGATATATATGTGTTTGATGATGTAAAGTTTAAGTGATAATAAACGAAACTAAACTTAACTAAGTGTGTCGGTCAGACCCATATCCATTTACCATAGTTTTTCACGTTTGTGTGTCTTGTTGTCACATAATTGTGTGTGTGCGTGGGTAGCGTAACTTATATTTCATATAGGGAGAGAAAGGTCGTCTGTTATTAAAATATAGTCGTATAGATAGGCTGTGCTAGAGAAATTACTCTCTCCAGAGACAGATCTTCCTCTTACACTATTCCCTCGTGAAAATCTATTTCTTACACCTTTATTCTCACATATTTACCACTATCACCTCTGCTCAGACGGGACCTTAAATATCTTCCGACCTATCTTTAAAAATCTACGACACACGGTTGATGTCAAACTCCAACAGTCTCAGCCTTGTTGATTCATCCATTGCAGTGTCATTATCCAGCAAGCGATCATTAATTGCCCTTAGTATCTCTCCCTTATCCATGTCCAGTGTCCCCACTATGGGTGCTCTCGAGGCCAGTCTGTCAGCTCTCTCATTGCCACGTACCCCTACATTACCAGGATAGTAGATCTACACCAGTTCTTGAAGACTTGAGGATTCTAGTGATGTTTTCCATTCCTGTCGCATAGCAAGTTATCACCTTCCCAACAACAGTCCGATAAGATCAAAGAAATATAAAAGTTGACATATGGTATTTGGGTTGGTGTGAACATTTACATTTGTGTACGTGTGTGAGCGGGGGGTGGGGGGATGCAAATGCATTAGCTGAGTAGAGTAAAGGTTGAGCACCGTCTCATGTTATGAAAAGTAAGATCTTTGTAACAGCCTGATTAATTAAACACTATTTTACTTGAAAGATTGTTGTTTTGTCTCCACTAGGTAACTAATTTGCATTCGATTACATTCTGCCTTTTTTTGGTATTTCAAAAAATTAGGGAAAGGGTGGTGGAGAGTAAGAGATTTGTGACGTCTCATGGGGGAGGGGGGGGGGGGGGGGGGGGTCCTGGGTTTTTGTCACGAAATGTGACAATGGGAAGTGGGATTAAAAGTGGCAAAAATTGCGTTACGTCATAAGTGGACGACGACAAACTCTACACAATTCAAAGTGCATGAAATCCTCCTACCCTAGTGGTACCCTACCCCATGTACGCTGATTGGGGATATGCAAGTCCCTTTCCACGTACGTGTAATAATAGGTGTAATAAAATGTTAGTAGAAATCCTTGTTTTTTTAAACAAATGAAAGAAAAAAGTCAAAACGCTTTCATAATAACTACACAAAAACAAACACCATTAAAAACCCCCACACATTAAAAAAAACCTACTAACTACCCGGTACTCATAATGTTAAAAAAAAACTATAAAGTAATACAAACAACACGACACGTGAAAACTGCCAATAACAAGAGTAAGCAAACAACAAATTCTAATATATATTGTCACCACCAACAGCAATCAAATTCAAATGACAATAGGATTTGAATATAACATACAACTGAAAATAAAATGACACTAAATATCCCAATTATAACCGAACATTAGGTTGAACAGGGTAGACCAAGATGGTGGATGAGCGGAGACAAATGAAGATCATCTGATGATAGCCCGCTCATCCCCACTACCTCTTATTAAAACTAACTACATGTGGTATAAAATCATGAGCCCTAAAACTCAGATCGAAGTACTTTAAATAAACATGACACGAAGCTCAAAATAGCATCAACATTTAAATTAAGCCCTTAGCGCAACTCAGCGTGTGAGTTACTCCAGTGCTATGAACCTACCATTTTCTTTACAAGGAAACCGTACAAGTTATCCAAAAAGAGCCCAACGAGCCAAAGCGCGAGGACTTGATGGACAACAGGATCTCCACAGTAGGGCTGGACCAACGCGTAAGAGAACAGGACCAGGAATGCAATGAAAAACATCTGGCAGGAAGTAAGAGTTGTATTAAAGTTAAAATAATGCTGAAGCCAGGCTGGTTGAGGGTAAGAGGTATACGTAATTTATGTTGGTGTTATGGGCATGTTCTAACACATGGTTAATCAGTTCACACATAGTCTTTCTGTCTCGTGCTGTCCACTCATCTTCTCTCGTATCTTCTGTCTCCATTTAGACTCTCGTCAATTCTCGTCTCCATACGTTTTTTTTGGGTGGGCCATAACATTTTACCTTAAGGATTCATGAACATGTTCCTGTTCTGATTTTAAAGCTAATAGCAAGTATCGACTGTGTGTCCTATTTAACGCCAACATCTTTTTTCTCTTGTCCCACAAGTACATGTCTGGTTGTTTCCATCAGTTTCAAATTGGTGATCCTGTTATACTACTGTAATCCCTCTATTCCGCGCGAGCAACTTATAGAAGTGTGCAATTTCTTATTAATCGTTTTTGTTCTCCATGTTTGACAACCACACAACAGGGCTGCTTTGACATTTGTTATAATTCTTATTTTTGTATCACATTCGTTATATTTTGACTTCCATGTATTCTATTTCCCACTGCAAGGAAACCAGTCCCGCTTTCTATATTCGTTTTTATACATCACTGTCCGTTCCTCCAACTGTGTATTGCTGCCAAGATAAACATGTATGTACAATCTCATCTTTAGATTGTGAAATAAATTTATGTGCGGCACGTAAAACGGTGTGTGTGTGGGGGGGGAGAGAACCACAGGTCTCGTTAATTCTACCTTCCAGGATATAGGACTTGGGAGAAAGAAGGTTAATTATTCTTCAGTTTCGTCGTTCGTCCTCATATAACCAAAAAGATTCCCCCCCCCCCCCCTTATTTTTGCGCTAGGCAGTTTCTCTGTGATCTACTCTTACCATATTATTTCAGTATGTCATTTACGGATGTATAAAAACACACAGACTGGTAAACATAATTTTTTTTTTTTTAGTTTTCTACTTGTTGTAGCACCTCCCTTTTTCTTGTCATTCATATGCAATAATTTTGTCCTCATGTTCATTTCGTTTATTGGGGCGGATGTCCACGCTTCAGTGACTATGCTCTGAGGCCTAGTTTCCAACTATGGCTGTTCTGTCAAAGTTATAATTGGAAGCTCAGGCTGGATAAGCGCCCGTATAACATTTCCGGTATGCGGCAGCTAAAGTATTTCTGCCGTCCAAAGCTGTTCCTGCTTTTTTTTTTTTTTTCAGCCATTCGCGCCAAACTTTTTGTTGACGTTAATTACTTTCATGTTTTTCGTAATAATCTGCTGCCCAATGTAATTAAAAGATATGATTGTTTTTCCTGTTGATAGCTAACTTTTCTTTAGTTCTGTTGAGACTTTTTTGTTATTTGCTGAAGGAGTTCAAAATTGTGTATCGTGTTTTGTTTGTTTTTTCCTTCCTATTTCTTTTGTTTGCAGTTCTGACGGCTTCTTCTGCTGCACAGTCAGAATAACACACGAAGTACAAGTTTATCCTTTTCTTGCAGACTTCATATTCCGGCATTTGACGTCTATCCTAGACGTCACATATATTGACTATTTCACAATAGAAATACTGATCTTTATTTAATGTTATTTTGTGAGTTAACGACATGCCGCTTCCAAACACCAATTTCAAAGTCGAGTGCTACTATTGGTATTATGATGTCAATGGGAACTAATGTTGACATCGATGAGGAATTATGGTGGTGATGATGGCAGGAATAACTGAGATCTTATATGAATTGTGGATTTTATTGTGATACTGATGATTACTTTTTCAAAAAATCCATTTAAAGTATGCTGTCCACAAATATTGAGGGAAACGATGCCATTATTAATGTCATAAAATGTTACACATTTCTAACGAATGAGTGCATTAAGATGATGGTGATGATATCAAATGTGACCTGTGATATCCAGAACTGGGTTAGCGGTGCCGTCCATATGTAGTACAGTTTTACAATAAGCAGCGCTTCACGTTTCCACCTGGCTCCAACAGACGGGTTCTAAAGTGAGCGAGGTATAATCAAGTGTGTTTTTTATGCAGTTGTGGTGGGTTTTGATGTTATGAATTGGTGTTATGTATTATTATTATATTAAATGAGATCAGCTATGAAGGTCCCTGAATTTAACAAATAGTATTGTAACTTTTCAGAGTACCTTTCCGCTACCACCCTTTTTATCTCATTCAAAATTAATATATATTATTATATAAGTGACGTCGTATAGTGTCTAGGGTTATGAATGTAGAGTGTAATGTGCAATAACCAACGAACATATAAACAAATAGTTTATTATCCACAACACCCAACAGTACTACAACAATAACATACCAACGACACTTTAAAAGGCTATCTTACTTAAGACAGTGGTTGAAATTTGTGTAAATAGAATTTTTACAATTTATTATCCTGATTCTAATTTATTTGAACCAGGACTGACAATCAAAATTGAACTCAAAAGAATGATTTGCATCAGTCAAATAACACAGTGGATATTTTGTCCATACATACAATATTATTCTAATATAAGTGTGTACCGTAGTTGTATTCTTCTACTTTGAGGTAATACTGGTATCAAACCATAGGTTGTTGGTTAAAATCACACCCTTTAAGTTATGTCTGTTCTCGTTTGTCCCTTGTGGAAATATTAATAAATATTCACAGTTTTCTTCACTACAATCACTTTATAGTCTTATTGATTGAGCTTTATAGTCTTATAGGTTGAGCTTTATGGTGCCGAACACGAACTTAACTTGGCAGGAGAATACAGGTTTCCTCTGCTCGTTTGACAATCTGTTCCACCTGTTTGATAGGCAATGGCCACTAGCATGGGCTCTAAGTATGCAGACAGAGTCCCGAATCGAGCAGTTCTCAAGCATTTGGTACTACATTAACGTCAGTACCCAGGACCCTGAAATGTGAAGGTTATGCATCCTTCTTTATACCTAGTATATAATATTATTCCACATTTACGTACAGGTACATTACAAACAAACGAAAAGGGTCATAGCCTTATGCCAACCTATGCCACCATTATCTTTTGATGTGACAATGTACACCAGTATTCCTCTCCCCTAATAGTTACAACGCCACTGCAATTCCAGCTGTAATCTTTTCCATACAATAGGATAGGTGTTATGCTCCTTGATGACAATCGTACATATTTTCTTGTAGTCTAACACCTCTCTGATAGTCTAACACATGGTGGATCAATCTCTAGGCTCTGCCTAAGTTTGCTACAGACCCACTTACTTATAGTCATACATTATTATCTCACATTCAATTGTTATGTTAGATACATGTTAATAAAGTCAATCTTACCACATTTATTCAATGAAATACACAATTGACGATGACTGGCACACTTTCGATCTGCCGTTCTGTCCAGGCTTTTGAGAAATATGGTTTTCACAGCACAAGCCTGCTCTCATCGCTCCGTGTCAAAATTTGGTTAGAAAATGGCGTTCTCAACTAATGCTTTTTCCCCAATATCAACTACTCTGGCCAATGATTACCTTTATTTCACTTGTAAACAAAGTCTTTCAAAAATACAATTCAAACTTCTACTACGTTTCTAGGGTAATATATATGTAGTACGAGGTCGGCCAATAATATTTCGCCTCACTTCAAATTCCACCCAATCCCCTTCATCGTACTATCTTAGCCTAGCTTTCACCTAATTTTTTCCCCCAAAAAATATGCCATCCAATCTAAGCAGATATGACTTGACCTGACAGTATCTCCGATTCTCTATGTATTATTACCACTATTTGATTATCTAATGGACTATTTAGATAATTGATAACATATTCTTAGTCAGCAAAGCCACAGGTACACGAATATATGATTTTTATGGGGCTACGTGGCTTGGTTCAATATTCCATATTTTTTTCTATGTTAGTTGTTTATTTTTAAACTACCTCTCGTTCACTCTTTTTCCATAGACTTTCAAGCTAAATACGAGAGCTTATGTCATTCGAAATAAGAGCTAAGCGTGTTTCCATGACCGTAGTGTCTACACTTCTAACTTTTTCATCGTATTGGGGAAACCCGCCTATGGCAATCCCAACAAGTTAGTTTTATTTTTAGAAACAATGTGAGACATGATTTGCGTGTGTTATCTAGCCTTGCCCCTCTTTCACCAATGCATTTAGGCAAATATTTCGTAGAACTTGGGAAGTTATGTCAAGGACGAATTTGAAAAATTGGGTACCGTTTTGTTCGGCTTATGCGTTAGCAAATAATAAGCTGAAGGCGTAGGCGACAACAACCGTTCTAGCCAAAATTGTTTAGTAATATCCTATCTTTGACTTTATGCACTATACTGTTATAATCTAATTTAGATATTGTATTTAGAAGTTTACTACAGCAGTAGAAATAAAATACATACATTTGTGATATGTGGAAAAACGTAATGGTAAATGAAGCTTCTAGGCAGGCAGAGAATGAGATGAGAGAGAGAGAGAGAGAGAGAGAGAGAGAGAGAGAGAGAGGCGGATAGACAGAAAGAGAGCGAGAGAGAGAGAAAAATTTGGTACAATCATTAGACACTAGCTGCAGAGATGAGAAACTGCTCAACTAATAAAGTGAACAAACTGTCCCAAGACGAGACATGGTGTCCAACGATCAGGAACTGTGCATTTAATTTTTCAGAAGTCGGGCATCGTGACCAATATCCAGAGATTATCTTCCTTACGAACAATCTTTTCACATTAGTTGTACGTGTAGTCAGTCATATTAACCGCTAACTGGGATCAGCTTCTTCTGTTACCGTCACTAACCGTGGAAAGCTTCAGAGACACTTTTGAGCTTGTTAAGTAGTTTTTTTTTTTTTGGTTAAACATCTCATATATTCTTCAGCCGTTCCATCGATCCATTATACAAGCCTTTCTCTTTCTTCTCTGTTTCAATTTTTTTAAATCTGAATTTACAGTATTATCTGTGCTTTTATTTATTCATAAAATGATCTGGTTCACACATTCTCTTGTTCGTGCTTTTATTATTTTATCCGATACTTAACTTACTCTTCTGGCAATTTTTCTTTCTGTTTCTGCATCAGTGCTTTTTTTAAAATTGTCCATGATTGGCTCTTTTTGCCCATGAGTGGTACGAATAACGGCCTCGTGTATGCGTAGGTCGCTCACTTAGCCCAGTACAGTGACGCGAACATATAAGCGAGGTATTTACCGTTTAAAATATAATGGAAAGTATATTCAACAGCAAATTAAAACTCCCCTTTGCATTTGTTGAACCTACTCCTGCATCAAAGCAGCTGAGAATGTGCTTTTGTTAATGTTGTTACTTCGTGAGTAGAAGAAGAAACATCAAATCTATTATTATTTTAACTACAGCAAGGAATTATTACTTAATATTAATCAAGTCCAGGTGTTACTAAATTGTTACCGTAATTTTCCGGAAGGAACTGCCAATTTCATTATTACTTTTCAGCTCTGTAAGGAGCATATGCCCTTCAACGAACTCACATGCAGTTGTAAGCCAGCAGCACTTTCCGTGTGTACCTCATCCCTTTCATTTATATCTCCAGTTCTCTTCTCCATGTGTTTTTCGGTATACCTCTACCTCTCTTACCCTGATGGTTCCAGAAAAATGACGGTCAGGTAATGCCGTCACCTGGTCTTCTCAATGTGTCCTACCCAAGGCAAGCCCTTTCTTCTCATCTCTTATTCCACTGGCTCTTGTCTGGTTTCTCACCAGCTCCACATAGATGATCCTATCGGACCACGTCAATCCTTTTATTCCAATGTGTGTGTGTGTATATATATATATATATATATATATATATATATATATATATATATATATATATATATATATATATATATATATATATATATATCGCTGGGATCATTAAAAAATACTTCTACTTATCCGAAATTCTACTTATCAGAATTCTGCTCAAAGATGGAGAGTTACGCCAAAATAAGAGGTAAAGTATGAAGCTATTATGTTAGCCATTCAGAAACAAGTATTTTTATTTTAAATTTTCATGTTTCCATCTGTTAAAGTTTTCAAAAGCAGTTTAGCGACGCCTAAATTATAGTGTCAAGTTAATTGCTAGTAGCAAGTGTAAAAACGTTCGAATAGTGTTTGGCTTGGTATTTTTGCGTGCTATGTTAGCGGTTCCTACACGGATTCCAAAGCAATAAATATTACAGGACATGTAAGCTGGTGTAAAAATTAACAGTTCTCTCGTGTTTTCCTTCCTTCCTTCTGTTATCAGTACTTGCCACATATTGGTTTATGTTTATTATTTACTATTCACAGGCTTCGGGTTTCACCCTTTGTTAATCCTATATCCCAAACGCGTAGTCCCATGGTTGTCAGAGTTTAACGCAAGCCTTTTTCTCTCAAACCAAGATGAATCAGTGTTCGCTCAGTCGGCCTGACGATTACGTGCTTGCTGGTTTAATGAATGTTAGCGCTGTAATGTACTGCCGGATGCTCGGATGTTTATTAACATGTTATTGCCTGTTCACCAAACAAATTATGTAAGGCCACGTTGTACTGTAACTTAGGCGATGAAAGCAGAACGTCTACTTATTTGAGTCCAAATTTAAGTTGGGACAGACAAATTACCTCGACTTATCTGAAAATTCTAGTTATCAGAATTCTACTTAACCGGAGTTTTTTTTTTTTTTTTTAACAAAGACAAAGAAAACATTTGATTTTCAGAAATGCTTCTACTTAAGCGACATTCGACTTAAACGAGTTCCGCCTAAGTGGGCTGCGCTGTAAATATATATATTACATGGAAGGAGAGTCTTGGGAGCTGCTGTGCGGTGCAGAGCAGATTATATTTAGTAATCACGGTTGTGGTTTTGCACCGCGGAGAACTCCCATTAAAGATAGTGAAAATATGAGATGCGTTGTGAAGTATGACGTGACAGTGGTTGCCCTGGGTTCTTTTCCAAAGTGTTGGCCTTGAAGGCAGACGTATGTGTTTAACGTCTGAGGACTTCGTGTCATGTACTATCAGCCATAGTGGCCGATGTATGTGTTCCAATTCGGGAACTTAGTATTTGTGCAAGCCTTTGAAGGCAGAGTATTATGTGCACTGGTAGAGAACTGGACGTTCTCTGTGTTCGCCGTTGAGGCAGATTGATGTATTCCTGACTTGTGGAATTGCTAGCCGTTTAGGTCAGTGGGCAACTGACGGTACTTGTTTAAGGACCAAGAAAAGACTGTACGTGTTTAAAGGTCATGGTGAATATGGGCCTGGTTTAAATTTCTGGATGAAATATGAAACTTGATTGGAAGCTGCGTGCCTGTATCTGATCGTATGTATCCATTGAACTGTCATGGTTATATTGAGTATCGTCGCAATAAATGTGAAGAACCGTTGGCCAGATGTTACAGACTTATCAGTAGAGTTAAATCGAGTTGCCACGTTCACGTTGTCTTTACAACCCAGTTCTCGTTGTCAGATCAAGTTGAGTGACATAAAATGTATAAGCAGTTAAACCATAATCCCACACGAGTCATTTGCAACAATGAAAGTGTGAACCCGGAGAGAGCTGAAGATGACCTCTGATTTCTATAGCATATAGTCACATCGTTCATTATCACACACACCCAAAGAAGCTCTCAACAGAGATACACTACGGACATTAAGAACCGTCACGACATATGCTAGAGTTTACAGCCTGGATAGACCAGCACAAGAAAAACAAATGTAATATACTATATAAATAAGGAACACTATGTAGCCAAAATATAATTAACTGGTTATTCCATGCACAGGATAAACACCAGTTTTACTGTACACGGGCTAAACCGACTAACTTATAAAAGCTTTTAACTTCTTGGTTATTTCTGTTGTCCTCCACGTTTCACAGCCATACAGTAGGACTGACTTGAGATGTGAGTTGAAGATTCTTATTTCTGTGTTGGACTTGATATCTTTTGATTTCCATATATTTAGCAATGCAATGAAAACCCTTCTTGCCTTTTGTATGCTTATTTTGCTATGACCATCTGTTCCTCTAACTGTGTCTATATTACTGATTTGTGTGTGATTGTACATATTGTAAGGGTGTTTCTCAAAGTGCAGTCTTGTTTTTTTTTTTTTTTTTTGTGCTGCATTTTCCCGGTGTATTTTTAGACCAAACTGCTTTTGACCTCTTAAGCATTTTCATGTTGTCGGATCTGGTTATGAAACAGAAGAGCCAGGAACTATAAGAGACAGCAAGTCGGGATATTACGGTAAACTAGCCTCGTAACTGTAGGCACTGTACATAGTCTACTGTGTGCAGTATACAGTTGTTGTGCTCTGAGAAAGAGGTCACTACGGTCAGGTGCAGTCATCGACATTAGTACATCTTTGTTCCAGCAGAACACTGAGCTGAAATTGTTTTCTAATTTGGGCCTTTTTTTCCATTTCCACCCTTGACGCTCCACTTTCATTGGCTTGCTCCCTTTCAGATTTCATTTTTTTTTTTTTTTTTTTCTATAACCAGCGGCACTCGAGCTTTTCCAGCTCTTTCGGCCCAATGACATGTCATTGCGAGGCTGGGGGGTCAGTGGACTTTCCTTCCAACCCGGTCAGGAGCTTCGCTCCTTCCCATCCACACGGGATTTATGTGCAGGAGCCGTTCAGATTATTCAGTCAAATTTCCGGTCGTAAACATTTCTTCAAACGCCGACGGCCGGGTTTGAACCATGAACACCTGGTCGCCAGTACAACGTTGTAGCCATTACACCAGCGCGGCTCCCACAACTTTGTTGTTGTTGCTCTGTATTTTTCCTATAACGTTATTTCCGAGGCTAGGTCATTGGTCGTAAGCGAAACTCCAAACTTAGAGGAAACATGCTGGTAATCTTTACCTTTAGATTAATAAATTATAGAAAGACTAGCCCTTGTAATGTTTCTCGTGGCCTTTGTAAATGTTATGGACCTATGATCTATCACTCAAAGGGGAGGTCACTAAATAATTTATTAGTCTAAAGGTAAAGACTACCAAGATCTTTAATTTCTTAATCTAACCTCTTCTCCCTCAGCTTATCTGACAAGACCTAGCCGATATAGCTTATGTGATCAATAAGGTAAGCAAGTCACAACTTCAAGATGGAGTTCATGGAACGGACAGAAGTAACATCAATAACAATATCATGCTTTCGTGCTTACCATGTAATAACTTCTCTGTGTCTGTAACTTTGTTCTGTGGACTACATCAGTTTTATATCTTTAATACACACACACAGAGGAAATTTTATTTATATATATATATATCCTTTCTCACTAATTTTGAAACTTTCTGGCACATTCCAGTTTATACATTCCTTACCACATGTTCCCTTTTCATTCTCTTACTGCAAACCTTCTTTCATTCGGTCTCTCTAACTGTAATGCAGACTGACTTTATTTCTATAACTCACTAACATACATTTTGTCATGTCTTTCACATCCACATGCTCATACATGTCTTTCTTATTTCACTCATCTTTCACTGAATCTCACGTAGTATAGTTCTAGACCACATCCTTCTTACATTCAGTAATGCACAACGTTTTTCCTTGTCTTGCTTCCTCTCACTCAAAAATACATTTTTTTGGTACTCTCAACTTACTTGCATATACTTCTTCTTCTTCAATCTCTCACTAACATTTTTCATTCTTTTTTTTTTCTCCGCACACATCTATGATCTTCTACTTATCAGTCTGAGGTTTGTAATGTATGTATTGTATACATACTCTTGTGCTTACCAGTCTGAAGTTTGTAATGTATGTATTGTATACATACTCTTGTGCTTACCAGTCTGAAGTTTGTAATGTATGTATTGTATACATACTCTTGTGCTTACCAGTCTGAAGTTTGTAATGTATGTATTGTATACATACTCTTGTGCTTACCAGTCTGAAGTTTGTAATGTATGTATTATATACATACTCTTGTGCTTACCAGTCTGAAGTTTGCGTGTACTTTTACTCTTCTACTTAGCAGTCTTCTTTTACTCTTTTACTTATCAATGCTGAAGGAGAGGTAGGGGGAGAAGAGGAGAGAGGAAAAAAGGAGAGCTGGTAAGAGAAAAACAAGAAAGAAAGCGGGCAGACTCTATATGAAATACTTACGTATAGGGTACTGGAACTGTCAAAGTGCCTACCAACGGGCAGCCATCATTCAAACTATCATTTATGATTTTGAAATATTAATGATCCAGGAGACAAATTTAAAAGTGAATACTGCTGTCAAGTGCCCAGGTTACAGATGTCATACAAATCCGTGTGGACCTGGCAGACGAGGGCAAGCAATGTGTGTGAAAGATGAAATCCCTCATACATGGCTAGATACAAGTTTCCATTCTAATGAGGATGCAGAATTATAGGGGCTTGTACTGCATATATGCGGTCAAGAATGGCAAATCTTCAATTTATATGCCCATGTGGATCGCCTTTCGGAAGAAAGTAGCTGGAAGTTCCTGACTAAATTGTCCGAAGAACCTAACAAGATGTGCTTAATTGTGGGCGATTTTAATGCTAGATCTATGGAATGTGAGAACTCCATGGAAAATAGACAGGGTGTTGCATTGCGCCAGGCTTTACTCAGCTCAAACCTATCCATTTTAAATGATGGACGCCCAACAAGACTGACATCTACACCAGGGGATACTGATGGTGTCATAGATCTGGCATTGATTTCTAGTGCTGCCGCCACCTTTGCACGTTGGGATGTATTGCAAACTCGAGAAAGCTATCACTTACCCTGTGTAGTCCTCATTGCGAAAGGAAAGACCACCAGACACAGGAAACCGAAACAGACTTTCCAGTATCATACAGACATACATTACAGTAGTAGCCCTGTGCACATTTTGCGTCAAATTGCGAAACAAAAGACAACTCATACACCTTTTACACAACTGCCGTGGTGGAATGAGACAGTAGAGACAGCATGGCTGGAAAAGAAAAGAGCGACAAATTTATAGCAAATAGCACGGAAGAGAAAGACAATGAATTATAAAGAGGTGGAAGATTTTAAGGAGAAAAAGCAAAGAGCCATCAATACTTTCAAGAGCTTGGCAAGAGAAGTCAAAGACGCAGTGTGGGAGGGCTTTGTGACACAGGTGGGCACTGACAAAACACTACAGAAATTCTGGTCCTTACATCGCAGAATGAGTAGGAAAAGTACAGGCCAACCAATTCCTAATATTCTCAGCTCGACAGGAATAAGCCTGAAGATCGATGCCGAAAAGGGACATGCATTGCTCAAGCGTTATATGACTCAGATAAATGTGACAAAGCTGCCCGCCAAGAAATTAAAGACCGTATCCTGGGAAGCGACAGAAGCGGCGACATATATTTCGACCTCATATCCAAAGATGACGTTATGTGCACTTTAGAATCTTGTAAGAACACTGTGTACAGTATCACCATTTTAAACAGATGGATGACACAGGCATTAAGAATGTGGTGAGTGATTTCAACAATAGCATACATAATCATGAGGTGCCAGAAGACTGGCTGCATAGTTACCTACGGCCACTTCCTAAACCCAGTAAAAACCCCACATTTCTCAGAATTATTACAATGCAGAATGTCTACGGTAAATTACTAGAAAAGATAGTAGCACGAAAAATAATGAATCACCTCGAAAATGCACAGATCCTACCTGCTACTCTCGGCAGCTATAGGCCCACGAAAATAACATGGGGTAGCGCTGGAACTTTTGCTTACGATGTATATGAGAGGTTCCAGGATAAATGAGTTTAATATCTATACAATATCTATACAGGGAAAGTAGCCACCATTCAGCCAACTGGGTTGGGACGAACACTGACATTTTCTGACGACATACTCATTTATAGAACTGACTCTGACTGACAAGAAATGGTGAATAGCATACATGGGACACTACAGGAGGTGTCTAAATGGTGCGAGGAAACTGGCTCCAATGTCAATCCCAACAAGGCATGCATCATGTGGTGCTCCTTGAACAACTCCATTGTGGAAACAGACCTCCCAGATATCACTTTCAATGGACAGAAAATTGAACGGCAAGAGAAGCTAAAATACCTTGGAGTTACATTCGATCGCAGGCTCTCGTATAAGTACCATGTTGAGCAAATCACTCTGAAATGCAGGAAAGGTCTAGCAGCCCTGAAAATAATGGCTGCGGCGTGTCTGGAGCAGAGATTACTATTTTTTCTTTATCATCAACTAGTCATATCGGTCATTGAGTAAGTATGGGCTGGGAATACTCACGCTGTCAGTAACACAATGTGAATGACTAGAACGCATTCAAAATGAAGGGATGCGTATAGTCTTGGGCGAGATACCCCCATTATGATAATGAGGTACATGCTTGGAGCACTGTCGATTAGATCCAGATGTGCGATGGCCCAAGCAAAAGCCTATATGCGAGTAACCACAGACAAACTGCAACCCCTGCATGGAAACATAGCTGACATTAAGGGAGCAAGAATAGAGAGCGGGACGTCATGGATGACACAGGCAGAGACAAAGATCGAGCAGGTGGCCATAGCTGGAAACATATTCAAAGGGGAAGAATGGAGTATGTCAGATGCGAACTGGATTAATTACCAGCAAGTCATCATCAGCCTTGGCAGAGAGTGTAGAACTCGGGGCAATGGAAAAGCAGAACTTGAAATTAATCAACTGATACATGATCATGCCAGGGATAATGATGCCATTGTGTATGCAGATGTCAGTCCATACTTCGAAAGGTTCAAAGGGGTTGGTTGCGGCATGAATGGAAAACATTCATAGAAGCTTCGAGTCTACAACAGCAGGTGTGGATCTACTGCCCTGGTCATGCAGGGGTATGTGGTAATGAGAGAGCTGACAGACTCGCAGCAAGAGCACCCACATTGGGGACACTGAATATGGATAAGGGAGAGATACTGAGAACAATTAATGATCGCTTGTTAGAGAATGACACTGTAATAGATGAATTATCAAGGTTAAGACTGTTGGAATATGGCATCAAACGTAAGGCTAGCAGAGATGGAAATATGAGAGGATGCATCCGTCATGTATACAACTAGCGAGCTACAGGAACAGTTAGCATTCACACTCTTCTACATATACTGAGGGAGACTGAGCACCTATGGGTTTGCCCGGAGTGCAATGATGTCAATTCTGTTCAACAATAACAATAACTTATCAATCTGGAGTCTGTATGTCTTTATACTCTTCTGCTTACCTGACAGTCCTTGCTCCGGAATCCCCAAGGTAAGAAAGGTAAAGGAAGAACAAAGAACACGTGAAAAAGAGAACTGGAGACAGACATGAAGGTGATATGGAAAGACCTTGAGCTGATGGCACAGGACAGGAAGACTTGGCATAAGTTTGTTGAAGTCTTGTGCTCCTTGAGGAGCTGAAGAGTGATGATGATGACAATATATGACCAGTCTGTGGTCTGTGTGTTTGTATACTCTTCTGCTTACCAATCTGAAGTCTATATATATTTCAACTCTTCTGCTTACCAGTCTGAAGTCTGTATATATTTAAACTCTTCTGCTTACCAGTCTGAAGTCTGTATATATATTTAAATTCTTCTGCTTACCAGTCTGAAGTCTGTATATATTTAAATTCTTCTGCTTACCAGTCTGAAGTCTGTATATACTTAAATTCTCCTGCTTACCAGTCTGAAGTCTGTATATATTTAAATCTTCTGCTTACCAGTCTGAAGTCTGTATATATTTAAACTCTTCTGCTTACCAGTCTGTGTGTTTTTATACTCTTCTGTTTGCCACTCTGGTCTGTATGTATTTAAACTCTTCTGCTTACCAGTCTGACGTCTATATATATTTAAACTCTTCTGCTTACCAGTCTGTGTGTTTTATACTCTTCTGCTTACCAGTCTGAAGTCTGTATGTATTTAAACTCTTCTGCTTACCAGTCTGAAGTCTGTATATATTTAAACTCTTCTGCTTACCAGTCTGTGTGTTTTTATACTCTTCTGCTTACCAGTCTGTAGTCTGTATATATTTCAACTCTTCTGCTTACCAGTCTGAAGTCTGTATATATTTAAACTCTTCTGCTTACCAGTCTGAAGTCTGTATATATATTTAAATTCTTCTGCTTACCAGTCTGAAGTCTGTATATATTTAAATTCTTCTGCTTACCAGTCTGAAGTCTGTATATACTTAAATTCTTCTGCTTACCAGTCTGAAGTCTGTATATATTTAAATCTTCTGCTTACCAGTCTGAAGTCTGTATATATTTAAACTCTTCTGCTTACCAGTCTGTGTGTTTTTATACTCTTCTGTTTGCCACTCTGGTCTGTATGTATTTAAACTCTTCTGCTTACCAGTCTGAAGTCTATATATATTTAAACTCTTCTGCTTACCAGTCTGAAGTCTGTATATATTTAAACTCTTCAGCTTACCAGTCTGTGTGTTTTATACTCTTCTGCTTACCAGTCTGAAGTCTGTATGCATTTAAACTCTTCTGCTTACCAGTCTGAAGTCTGTATATATTTAAACTCTTCTGCTTACCAGTCTGTGTGTTTTTAAACTCTTCTGCTTACCAGTATGAAATCTGTACATATTTAAACTCTTCTGCTTACCAGTATGAAGTCTGTATATATTTAAACTCTTCTCCTTACCAGTCTGAAGTCTGCATATATTTAAACTCTTCTGCTTACCAGTCTGAAGTCTGTGCATATTTAAACTCTTCTGCTTACCAGTATGAAGTCTGTATATATTTAAACTCTTCTGCTTACCAGTCTGAAGTCTTTACATATTTAAACTCTTCTGCTTACCAGTCTGAAGTCTGTATATATTTGAACTCTTCTGCCTACCAGTCTGAAGTCTGTACATATTTAAACCCTTCTGCTTACCAGTCTGAAGTCTAGACATATTTAAACCATTCTGCTTGCCAGTCAAAAGCCTGTATGTACTTATACTCTTCTGCTTCCCACTCTGGTCTGTATGTATTTAAACTCTTCTGCTTGCCAATCTGAAGTCTGTATATATTTAAACTCTTCTGCTTACCAGTCTGAAGTCTGTACATATTTAAACTCTTCTGCTTACCAGTATAAAGTCTGTATATATTTAAACTCTTCTGCTTACCAGTATGAAGTCTCTATATGTTTAAACTCTTCTGCTTGCCAGTCTTAAGTCTGTATATATTTAAACTCTTCTGCTTACCTGTCTGAAGTTTGTACATATTTAAACTCTTCTACTTACCAGTATGAAGTCTGTATATATTTAAACTCTTCTGCTTACCAGTCTGAAGTTTGTACATATTTAAACTCTTCTGCTTACAAGTCTGAAGTCTGTATATATTTAAACTCTTCTGCTTACCAGTCTGAACTCTGTCATATTTATTATACTCTTCAACTTACTAGTCTGAATATGTATTTATACTTTTATGCTTACAAGTCTGAAGTGTGCTACTCTTCTATTTACCAGCCTGAAGCCTGTTATGTCTTTATACACTTCTACTTACTTCTGAAATCTGTATGTATGTCAGTACTTCTATCTGTGGTCTGTATGGTTTTATAATCATTTATTCATCAGTTCGTTGTCTTTATGTATTCACGCTTTTCTACTCACCAATTTGAATTCTGTATGTGCGAACTACATCAATCCAGTAGTAAGTGGGAAGAATAAAAATCAGACAAAGAAAAATCTGAAAATATAATTTTAAAGAATCAATACTGCAAGGGTCAGTATGATCAAAGTGTTTGAAGTCACTCTTGATTCAGAAAAAAAGATCATGTGGTATACAAATACATTGACACCCTATGAAGCACCTTGTGCTGTTAACAATTTTTAAATTCAGTTTATTTTTCTTGATTAAAAAAAAAAAAACTGCTAACTTTTTTTTGTCTGAAATGTAGGAACGTCTCATTCTGTTTAAAAGCAGTAAATTACTGGATTTTTTGTCCAAAGCATGAACTTCGGGCTTTATTTGTATAAAGCTATTAGAGATAAAATGATCTTGCTAATCTCCCTTCTTGATAGCTTAACCAGATATCTTGCTTTCCATTCTGTTGGCATTATTCCTCTCTCCCAGACTTTACTAAGTCTGCTTTGATGGAATGAAATCCGTTTTTCCATCTCTTTGAAGCTTTATGGCGTTCTTCTTTATCTGGTTTTTCACAGTTAACTTTTAACTCCTTTTCTGCTGGCTGAATGTCTGAGAGATTTAGTGGAGTTGATCTACTTAGAAGTTTCTCAGAAAGTTCCATCCATCTCTTCATTCGCTCTTTTATATTACTAAGCACTTTCTTATCTTTGATGACACCATTGAGTTGTTTATATTTCCCTATTATCTTCTTTGTGCTGTTGTACAGGTCCCTCACAGATCCTTTGTCTGCATCTTCCTCTTCCTCTCTCGCCAATTCATCAATATATTTCTTATTGCCTCTTCTGATGTTTTTTCTTAGCTCGTTGTTCGCTTACGATGTACACTTCATGAGCCTTGGTTTTGAAACTTCTGGTATTGCTTCTGCTTAAATCTGCTTCATTGTTTTTTTCTGTCCTTTATCTTATTGATGATTTCTGTTGTTATCCATGCTGTCAGCTGGTATTATCTTTTTCTCAGTACTTCTCTACATATCTCATTCCATATATTTTTGTTATCTGTTGCAAGTGGCTTTCTATATTAGTTACATCTTCCAGCTGTTGCAGTACTTGGTATTTGCTGGATATTGTAGCCAAGAAAGTTTCCTCGTTTCTTGATTTCTTAGATATCTTACATTAAACTGTTGTCTGTAGATATTATTTTGGCTAATAAAAGATGACAATGTTATGCAATATCTGCTCATCTACACATCTTTACATCATGCAATGATTTAACCTTCTTCATTATGCATATATTATCAATGTGATTTTCTGTCTGTGGTCTAGTTTAAGTTCAAAGTGATTATGAGTTATTACAAAAAAAATTAAATCATCAATTCATTAGATGTTGCCTGTTTAAGCATACTATATATCTGATATATTCTACTAGGTTAAAGATACAGGATTACTAGATGGCAAATAATGTTCCCTTCTAAGCTTGAAGCACTCACCTTCATCACATCTGGCAATTCAATTAAACCAACGTTCCTCTTCTGGATTCGAATAGAGCCATACCACAAGCGTTGGGCATATTTTTGACAGCAAGGGTGGGCGATAAAGTATTTATTCTTGCCTATGACAGCTAGATCAACTGCTGAGTAACTCTGAAAATCTGGAAGTTTTGAAGTCAAGGTCTCCAGAGCTTGAGCTTTGGACTCCTCATAGTTCATATCTAGCATCTTGATGGCAAGCTGCCCAAACTCTCTGCAACAATAAAGAAATAACTTCAAGATTTATGTTTATATTCATGAGTCTTACATTGTGTCAGTTAACTAAGTTAAGCCTCTTTGTCTGACTCCTTGTTGAAAATAAAAATTTCAATGAGAAGATAGGAGAGTAGAGTTTGAAAATAATGGTATACTCATTTTATGAGTGGGTAGGCTTCTTTGTGAACTGTGTGGGAAGGTGATGTTTTATATCTGTGCCTATATTTTATCCCTTTTCTCTCATTGGTGAGCAAGGGACCACCATCATAGGTGGACATGTTTGAGAAGCCTATGCCATAGCAATTAATAAGCTCTTCAAAAGATGGTTTCTGCAGCTACTTGTTTAGCATGACAAAATTCCTGGCCCACTTCCCAAATTTCCTTTGTTACTTTTTATAACATGCTGTTTTATAACATGCTTGTTAAAGGGCAACGGTTTTATTCTTCCTCGCCAATGTTCAATCCCATTACATTTTATATGAATGAAGAAGGAAACCTGAGTCCTGTGAGAAGTAAATAAATAAATATAGGTAATTAATAGGCACTTGTTGGACAGAAAGAAGGACACCAGACAACAAACAAGAAATATAAGTGATAGTGTTATGTTACAGCAATGACTGGAAAGAGTGAGGGAAGGGAATATGGAGGTGTGTGTGTTTTGTTTCCTGTAGTGAGCTTTTCAATCTCTTGCATTCACCGGTGTGAACAATTTATGCGTGATGTTTGGCATAGAGAGATCTGTTCTCATGTTTTAGGAGTGAGTGAGTTTAAGTGAGAGTCAGTAGGGCTGAGAGATCTTAAATTAAAGTGAAAGGTTGTTTTTGGAGAAGAGCAGTGAATGTTGTTGACAATGGCAGTTTCTGTGATACGAGCCATTTTTGAATGGAAGTGGATCAAGTGCTCTAGTGGAGTGACAGCTGAGATAATTTCTGAATACGGGCATGTGTGCAGCTATGTATATGCACCACCCATAGTTTTTCTGGTTTGTGTGGTTCAGCCAGATGTGATTGTGTTTGCTATGACTGTACTCTTTTGCCCTCACTTGTTTCTGTAAAATAAAATGTGGTAGCTGCTGTAACAAACGTGTCAGCTTGATGATCTAACTGCGTGTATGTGACAAGTGTTTTGTGCTGAATACCTGTTCCCTTGCATTGCCTATGACCCAGGGAACACGCTGTGTGTTAAACCTACAACCACAGTGTAACAGATAGGCTTACCAGGAATTGAACAATTAGGGATCACCTGTTAGAAAACAACACTGCAACTGATGAATCAACAAAGCTAAGATTGCTGGACTTTGGCATCAAATGTAAGACTAGTAGGGACTGACATATGCGAGGATGCATCTGTCGTCTACACAACCAACGCACTTCGGAAAAGTTAGCATTCATACCCTTCGACTTTTGCTGAGGGAGACTGAGCACCTATGGATTTGCCCAGAGAGCAATGATGTAGATTCTGATCAATGCTAACAAAAAAGTGCGTCACTGGTCGCTGCCATTTTCACAACATCTAATCAACTACAGATTATAGGACCTGTGAACAACCCAGACATTTTTCAAAGACTCAGTCACTAATATAACTTTCCGATTAGCAGGTATAAACCAAATAAAGGCCAAAATACTTGTGTACAGTAAAGTGTAGCAGAAGATGAACAACACAGGATAGACTGCTTGGTTTAAATCACGGATGGGTGAACACTTTAATAAATAATGAAGGAAACCTGAGTCCTGTGAGAAATAAATAAATAATGGTAATTAACAGGCACTCGTTGGGCAGAAAGGAGGGCATCAGACAACAGAAAAGAAATATAAGTGTTAAGATAGGAATATATGTATTGTTTATTTTGTGGTCAAAGGGAAACCATTAATTGTATATTTTTAGTTCAGGATGAGATTTAGCGGTTATCTCCCTTGTCTGGACGATGTCCATTATTCTGTATGGCTATATTAGGATATCGTTCATACAGATGGCCTTATAAGGAGCGGTCTTGCTCTGATTTCACGGAAAGGTCTAGATTGTTCCGTGGCTAGCTACTTTGGGCTTAGACATGCGCAGTAAACTTGCGCGGGGAATTGAAGACTGGCTTTCCGGGCAGTCGTGGAAAAGTCTCCGAGCTAACAAGAGGTCAGCGCTCGTCTCTGTCTATAATTCTGGGGAATGGAGCCTTTGTTAGGTGTTAAATGATATTGAATTTTCCCCCTGTGATTATTCTGGCTAGTGATTGTATAGCCATGGATGTGAAGAAATGTGTTGTGTATTATTTCTAAATGGCAGACAGGTAAAGATACTTTTTTGTATCTTATATTATTGCCAAGAACAGTATTAAAATGGCTTTCTCCTAATGCGGAGATATACTGAGTAAAGGAGACAGATGTTAGCCATTTCTTTGAAGGAACCTTGCCGCTTATACGGCTTATTCCTTGTAGGTTAGACCTACATGACCTGTCTGGTCAAGAGGAGTCAAGTACTTCATTAAGGTGGGTTTCTCCTAATGCAGAGATATTAAATAGGAGAGACTGATATTGGCCATTTTGAAAATCACGCTGCTTGTACGGCTCATGTGGAGTCCAGAACTTTATTGCTAAGGTGGCTTACTCCGGGTGAGGAGTTATTTATACAGAAGAGACTGAGCTAGATATTTTGAAGCAGTCCGCCATTCGTGCGGCTGGTGTGGTAGCCTAGATCTACCTGACCTGCTTGGTCATGAGGAACCAAGAACAGTAGTCATATGAAGCGCGCCAGTAGCGCGGCTTATTTGTTGCAGCCAAGGTTTACATGCAAAGTCTCCATGATGTTGAATATTATGAATTGTTGCTATCTACATGATTATATGTGCTTACATGACAGTGAATCGTTTGATGTCAGCGTATGTTACTGTTGTTCGTAATAAATGTCTGAAACGTCAACAGTCGTTTTCAATGCTTCATGACTTCTGAGTGTGGTATGTACGGCATGGTATCATCAAGCAACCACCTACACTTCTACAGTATAACCAGGCCTATTGTATACACTTGCAACAGTTAACCACATTCGCAACAGAAACGTCCGCAACAATAAGTAATAGGCTTACCAGGAATGGAACCAAGGACCATCCAAAAGGCATCATCACCTTGCTATGAAAGTAAATCATGAAGTGACGCAGTTAATTTAGCCCCCCAAAACAAGTGCTTCACTGGCCACAGTTATTCTTACAACACCTACATAACTATGGAATATAAGGACCCATGAACAATCCAGACAATTTTTAAAGACTCAATCACTAATATAACTTTCATACTCAATCACTAATATAACTTTCATTATTTATTTTGCCAATCTAAACAATATCTGGAAATCTTCTCATTACAGCACAAACACCAAATTCAGATTAAATGAGAGTTGCATACTTTTTGTACTTCTGAACGGTGCAGAATGCTGGAAAGTAATAGAAAAGGAAATGTCCAAAGTATCCTCTATCCACACAACCTGCATAAGGAAAATTGTTCAAATATGTTGGCCAGATACCATCACCTAGAACTGCTTTCTCGGAGCAACCAGGATTTGCACACAATTATAGCGGGCAGATGCTGGAATTGTCCCCAGAAAGGACCCTGATGCCATCACAAAAACTGCCATGCTAGGACCCCCACAAGAAAGGCAAAAGTGAGGTCAACCAAAAAACAACTGAGTAGAGAACTGTGGAGGCCAAAATATGAAGCATGAACCAGAGTTGGAGAACTGCACAAAGAATGGCCACCAACCGAGCAAAGTGGAGACAGTTTGTTGCTGCCACACAAGATGCCACTAGGTCACTAATTGTTTTATCAGTCAGCAACAGAGGATTCAATATGAAGAAGATATACCGGTGTGTTTTCCATATTGAATGAGAACTTGATTTTATGTAGGAGATGTATGCTATATTTTAAAACATCACCATCATTTTGAAGCCCTTCAAATGGTACATGCCAAGCCTTCCTGTCCTGTGTCATCCATTCATAGTCTTTACAAGCCATCTTTATCCATTTCATGTCTGCCTCCAGTTTTATTCTTCGTGTGTTTTGGTTCCCTTTGTTTATCTTACTCTGGGGGTCCAAGAACACGTACTGCCTTATAATGCTATCAACTGGTTTTCTCAACGAGTTTCCGATCCAGCGTAGGTATGATTAAATGTATCTCCCAGTGCAGTCTTGCTATCATTAGTCACATTTACTCTTATAACCTTTGTCTTGTCTCTGTCTAAATATTCACCTCCAATTGCTGTGACCTCTCTTTAACTACTGATAGTCCTCGACTTATGACATACGCAACTTACAATGACTCGACTTACGACGGACAAAACAAACATTAAATAGTGGGAACAATTTTCCCTAAATAATTTCTATGCAATGTCATAAAATCTGTTACTTCAACCCTTTTATTTATTGTACAGTGCATGACTTTAACAAATTATGATAAGATGGAATATGGACTTGGAAATATGAAATAAGTCAATAAATTTAAGGAGTAATTACTTACGGCTGCTTCGACTTACAATGAAGTCATCATAACAGAACCCAGTCATAAGTCAAGGACTACCTGTATTCTCATTTACTTAGCTTTACTTATCCATATTTGTTGGCTTAAAGTTTCTACAGGATGGAGTAGTCAACCCCAAACCCATACTTCCTTAGTCCCCTTGTACAACATGCCTGGCAGGTTATGGTGTTAAAATTCTCATCTCCCCTTTTGGGCCCTATGACACCCAAGTAATATTTTATATAGTTCTTATATTTTATACAGTTATTGATAGTCTAAGTTTCATATAGTGGGCAAGTATTCACTTCATAATTATCATTAATGAAATCCTTTCTATCTTACTGTTATGTTTTCTAGATTCTCTCAGCAAATTTTTCCGTGCCTTGTTTTATTTATCAACATATAGCCTAACTGATTCTTCCTGGGGTGTTTCGAAACATATACTGCAACACATGACTCTCACACAAATATGAGCATCCACAGAGATGTGGACTAATCTAGTACAGATTATAGCATGGACAAGAATTGTAGACTTCTGTAAGACAGCACGAAGAAGATACCGTATATAGCAAATAACTGTACAAAAGCAAATACAAAATATTGGGTTATTAAAAACATACCAAACTTATCAAAGTCAGAACATGCCCCCTAGGTATGCCACAAAATCCAGCTCTATGAAAGATGCAGACTGACAACTTAAACATTCCCAAGTAGGGAGTAATGTCCGATTCCAGATAAGTTACATGAAAGCAAAAATAAATCACACACAAAAATAAATAAATAAAAATAATAATAAAAGACAAAGATAATACTAGAAGGCATCAACTGAAAGTCTTTCTTCTCCATATAGGAAACAAGAGAAAACACAACAAATAAAATAAAATAAATTATTCAGTATAGCAAGTCTAGATATGACAAGCTAAAGTAACATTAAGTGCTGTGTGGTTCCTTTTGGGGTCTCTGAGAGTACAGGGAAAGCAAAGGATGAATCCTCCCTCAGAGGCTGGTTTTGTGACAAGAGGCAAGAAATGTAACACTGTATTTGGCTTTAGCAACCTCATCAGTCAAGCAAACTTCAACTTAACTATGCTGCAAGAGTGCATAAGTGTTTGGTGAGGGCCTCCCTACATAGCAGCCAATTCCAAGGGTAATCCCATACTGACTCCTTAGAAAGAAAAACAAATGGAGGCAGCAGAAGGAACATAAAACTCATGTGTACAACTTTATTAGAATGATTTGTCTACACTTGTGCTGAGAACACGAGATGAGCAGCCAACTCCTTTTCATACTCACAGTGCACTTATACACACATTCACATATTCCACCAAAATACACAGCCTTACTCAAGCAGAAGAATTCCAACCATTCATACAATCGCATACACAAACACTTATAATAATAGCCCCTTCAGTCATAACTGACCATGGGTATGCGCCCCTGAGGTGACAGCCTTCAGCTGCTTATTTTCCTGGTGCTCCTTTCGACATTTTCTCCTCTCTCCTGCTTGTTGTGTGAGCTTCTTTTCGCTCAATCTGAGATGGCGCCGTAAATAGCATCGCCACTGGTGTGATCAGCAGCTTCATCCTCCCATGTTGCTGGATTTATGTCCAGTGCCCTCATGTCTCTCTTGCATACATCTTTGAATCTCAGCTGTGGTCGCCCAACTGTACTTTTGCCATCACAAACACTTACTTGCTTATTAACTTAGTCGTTCCTCTTCTACCGTGAGGTGTAGAGGTTTGGAAGAGAAAGCGTTATATTATCCTATCGGCTGGATCCATTCTAGTCCTCGGTCCTTCAAAGATTGTCTAATGTTGTCCTCCCAGCGGACTCTGGGTCATCCTGGAGGTCTGGATTTCTGGCTCTTAGTTTCCCATGCTTGTCGTGGTAGCCGATCTTTTCCCATTCTGTAGACATGGCCAACCCATCTTAGTTGGGACTGTTCTACTTGGGTATGCAGGGGTTGGGTTTTGAGGCCTTGCCTTATCGTCTGGTTGCGGACCATGTCTCTTCTTGTTTACTTCAACCACCTTCCTTAGATACCTTATTTCTGAGGTTTATACACAAACAGATGTGCATATATACATGCATACATATATATACAGATACATGTTTACATACACACACACACAACCAAATGCATTATAAAAGAATTACATACACACACATGAATACCTATATGTAAATACATACACATGCATTAAGACACACTTGCATAAAGGCACATAAACGCAGTCTCGCATGCAAGCAAGTTCAACTTACATGCCAATTTTCTTTGTCTTGAGCTGAAGATCAGGATCAGAGATCCAAATTTTGGATAGACGGCTGTGCAGAGTGGACAGAACCAGAGCCATAGCCATTGGCTCACTGGTCCTACCCCACAGTATCTTCAACAGTTTGGTGTTATAGGTCAGAGCAGCCCAGTATATTAGAGCATGCATTGCCTAGAATAGCATACAAAAAAAGCAAAGATGACACATGAAGGTCTTGTCAATAAAGAAACGTCAAGAATTGGCTTTTAATGTGGATTTCCGATTACTAGTCGTTGCTGCATATGAAGTAACCTCTCAAATGTTCTGTAGAAATGTACACAGATTAGAATAATAATTTATAATGGTTGGACACTTCTATTACAGTTGTTATTATTTCTGCACACACACACACACACACACACGCACGCACGCACGCACGCATGCACGCACGCACACACACACACAAATGTGCTATTTTTATCCACACAGTTTTTCTAAATTATGTCTTCTATCTTATTCACTTCTGAAGGACATTTTCACCTTCGCTGTAATTATCCCCATTGCATGAAGGCTGCGGCAAAGCTCTTGCTGGATTAGTTTTTATAGCAAATTTTTATAACATGATGATGTTGCCCAAGTGATGTTGGAACAACATTTGCACCAAAGACATACTAAATTGATTTATGAAGGACAGCGATCTAACCATTTCTTCTTGTCACAACAAGCCTTGAATAAGATGACTGCGTGTCAACACGTATCTTCTTCTGTCATCATCTTTTTTCTACATTTAGTTATTCTTTTGAGCTTCCTGAAGCATAATTACATCCATCTAAGCCTGTCTGTCCATGGCAGTCGGCTCTAATTCTTTCCATGTTTCAATAGTGCTTTTGATTTCCATCTCAGAATCTTGTCTCCTTACTTTTATATTACGGTATTTTGTTTTGGTTTTTACATACTGCTTCTGTCCTTGGGATTTCCAGATCAAGGACTGCAATGAAATCTATTGCTTGCTGATGATTTATAAATGTATGCCCTATCCACCTCAACGTCTTTTCAGCACTTCCTGTTCCATTGATATCTGGTTTTTTTTTAAATTTCATTTTCTCCCTCTTATGCACATAACACACCAATGTGAAGCAGTAATGGTCAACAACTAGTAAATGAAACTTTTCTGTCAATGGGTTTTTTTTTCCCACCTGAAACTATTCCTAATTTTAAAAGATTGAATTTCATTGATCTTTATGAACATTTGAATGAAAATTGTGTGATATGAATAGAGTTAGTCCATAAATCAAGATCTGAGTTAAAATCAAAAGATCTTTATTCATTTGAGCTAAGTTAATCACAGACACGATAGGCAGAATGGTTAAGGTGCTGACCTCTTGCAGCAATGGTTCCGAGTTTGAAACACAAAGACAAAGGCAGCAAGGTAGGGCAAGCTGGATCTAGTGTCATGTCTTTAACACTTCACTCCCCTACAGCAGTTTCTGCTCTGTGACTACCTTTACCTTTCACCGTAACCACAAACTGCTGTCCATATAATTCTTTCAGGCTTCTTAGTCCATCAGTTTCTGTGTGTAAAGATTGTCTCAGTTTGTACTGGCAGTTGCTAATGATGCCTGACTGTATACTCACATAAAATGACAAAGCTGAGAATTACACTACAAGTGTGATGTAACAGTTTCAGAGATAGAGGCTGAATATTACAGCATGTTCTTTCTTATGTCTACTTCTGCCTTATTAAAAAATACTTTGTCCTTCTGAGATATACCTCTATGCAGTCTCACAATCCTTTCTGCAGCTTTGAATAAGCTTGTTCATAAGCATTAGTAGGACTTTTTTCAATGGCTTAGTGCTTTTCAAGGTTGCACAAGAGCTGAGGCTGAGAGGTTGTGTCACTTTTTCCAGAATATCTCCTTACAACACCCACCCCTCCAAAAAAAATTACCAAGGGACTGTTGAGGACTGAGCAGAATGTGCCTTGCAAAAAGTAGGCAATTTCTTAATAAAACAAATTGGTTTACTAGATACCTTCAGGTGTATGCAAACATTGTTAGCATGTCTTCTCCACTCCAGTAAATATGAAATTATTCTTGACATTTTGAACCTGACTTACTTCCACAGCAACTAGTTTTGGGTGAAAAAAGTAGAGGCATGAAGGATTCATTTTGGAAGATACAGAATGAATGCCCAATCAGTTTACTTCTAATGATGAAGATTAGATTGCTATCTGGTGTTCCCTAGTGTAAATCCGTGGGATATACCTTTACAATTGTTCTTTTTTTTTCTTATCCTTTCTGTGTTTGTGTGTGCATAGTATTTTTTTTTAAGTGTTGACAGCAGCATCGTTGTGTAAGAAATTTCAAGTTTTAAAATTGAAAACAATGCACTAATTATGTACATGGCTTATACTAAGAGTTGTGGTGCACTAAAGATAAGAAATTAAAAGAAAGAAAAAGAAAGAGATAGACAGAGAGAGAAAGTCCCATTCTGCAGTAATACAACATTCTCCTCCCAGTCTCCATAAGAAGCCACATATTTATACCCTTTGCTCTGCAACTGCTGCTGTCTCTACCCTGTCATTACTGGCATTAAGTGAGAGTTGGAGAGGGTCGATCAGCTGACTTAGCCCAGTTAAGACATGCAGCAGCCGGTTCAAGAGACAATCCTTGCCACTTAAGAAGTCACTTGGGACAGGATGTTCAAGAGTCTGCAAAACCCCATCGTTAAGGAATTATTATTGCTGGACAGACAACACAGTTTAGATAATAAAACACAAACTGCATGAATGAAATATTTCATGGGTAAATCAGTGAGTTCTTTTTATTACTTTATGGCCTGTATTGTAGTGTGTGATCTCGATTCTCAAGCTAATATTTTAAGGATGTCATCAGAGAACATTTAACTTCTGCTTGTGCAGGAAGACAATGTTTCATGACCACAAGGATGACAGCCACTTGTGTTTCTGTAGTGGTTGTGCATCATCATCTCCTTTTTTCACTCCTTATGGAGCATGGAACCATCACTGCTGATGGCATCCTTGAGGAAAACCTCCTCTTGTGAGCAAACAAGAATACAAACCCTAGCAGCAGTTGTTTCTATACCAATTTATTTTACATGATGAGATTGCCAGTTTCATGTTGTTGTACGGGTAGCAGTTTATTCTTTTTCATTTTCCTGAAGTACTGTGAAGATAAATTTAGCAAGTTTGTAGATTTCAAGGTGCATGTCATACAGTTCTTGTTACCTTATATGTTCATGAAGTTCGCTAACATTTAAGTGACGTTTAGCATCAGAATGTAATACCAGAAACTAAATATGTCTTATAATGAGAACATCACTCACAGAAATTAAATACAAGGATTTACACTGAGAATGAATGAACTCATGTGATGGAGACCATGGTATAAGACACTTCAATAGGACAAGAATTCACTGCTGGTCACAAAAATAACTTTATTCCCACAATAGAATAGCAGTAGACATAACATTTAAAAGGTAACTACACTAAAAGCACTAAACAACTCAACAGTGCCAAAGTTTCTTTAAAATCACATTGTTGAACTGTTCAAAAACTCTGAATAAATGAAAAAATTTCGTACATCTTCTTCTTTCTTCTTCTTCTTTGGTCCTTAGCCGCCGACCATCAAAGCAATCAGTGGCCATCACGCCTGGTGGCGTCTTGTAGGGCAGCAACAAATTAATTCCACTTTGCTCGGTCGGTGGCCATCCTTCGTACAGTGTCCCAACTCTGGTTCATTTTTTGCATCTCAGACTCCACAGTCCTCCACCAAGTTGTTTTTGGTCGGCCTTTCTTTCGGTTTCCTTCAGTGGTCCATAGCATAGCTGTTCTTGTGATGCCATCGGGGTCTCTTCTGAGGACATGGCCAATCCAACTCCAGCGTCTGCCAGCTATGGTGGTGTGCATGTCCTCTTGGTTGCTCAGAGTAAGCAAATCTTGGTTGGTGATGGTATTCGGCCAAAAGATTCCGAGAATTTTTCTTAGCCAGGTTGTGTGGAAAGAGGACAATTTGGACATTTCCTTCTCTGTTACTCTCCAGCATTCCGCGCCATAGAGAAGCACAGAAAGCACACAGCTCTGATATAATCTTAATTTTGTGCTTGTGCTGTACTGAGAGGACTTCCAGATGTTGTTTAGAATAAAAAAGGCTGTTCTTGCTTTGTTCATTCTGTTGTTGATGTCTTTGCTTGCTCGCCATCTGGTGTAACTATGCATCCTAGGTATGTGAAGGTGTCTCTGTTCCAGTTTTTGATTCCTTACTGTTATGGGCTCAGGGTTGCTCACATTAAGTGTCATGACCTCTGTCTTCTTTAGATTGATGTTCAGGCCCACCTGCTGGCTAAACTTATTAAGTCTATCCGTTTTTTCCTGAATGTGTTGATGTGAATGTGCTAGTAGTGCAATGTCATCTGCATGTTCCAGATCTTCCAATGTAGAAAACGTAGTTCATCTTATTCCTCTAAGACTGCCATCTGTTGTCTGTCACATCACCCAGTCTACGACTGTTAAAAATAGAGTGGTTGATAAGTGGCTCAAAGGTTAGGTTGCTCTGCTCTACACTACACGTAAAGTTGGCATAGAGGCTTTTTATGATGATACTATGCAGCTTGGAATTCCATAAGCCCTCAGTATTTTCCATAGACTGTCCCTATGTATACTGTCAAAAGCCTTTTCAAAATCAACTAAATTAATGTACAGCTGTCTCTGCCATTCTGAGCACTGCTCTATAATGTTCATGAGAGTAAATATATGATCTGCACATCTGCTGTTCTTTCTAAATCCTGCTTGTTTTGTCCTCAGTTTGTGGTCTACTGCTTTTGAAATTCTCTGTATAATTACACTGGCTAACAAAAAAAAAATTTTTTTTTCTTTCTCTAACATTTCTATGTTTTTCTGGTCAATTTTAATGCGCTGTTTTTAAATCTGCAAACCGTTTTTCTTTATCAGGTCGGGATCTCTAGAAATACGCAATTGAAGTTTTTTAACAACGCATACAGTATTACAACATCATTTGTACAAGAAGTATAACAGTTATGTAGGCTTGAATTTCTTTGCAGTCGACTTTCGTCGGTGAATGGCATGTGGTACATCGCGATGAAGCATCCAACAATAATCGGCAAGCATGGTCACACTCCACCATCCTTGATAATGTGACTCCATTACGGCGATATCTTGATGGAATCGTTCTCCATGTTCATCGCTGACTTCGCCAAGGTTGTCAGGGAAAAAGTCAAGATGCGAATCGAGCAAATGGATTTTGAGGGACATGTTACAGCCCATAATTCTGTATGCATCTATGCACTGCTTAACAATATGCACATAGTCGACAGATTTGTGATTTCCCAGAAAGTTATCGACGATCGATTTGAATGCCATCCATGCGCGAAGTTCACTACCATGTAACAAGTTCTCGAATTGTTTGTCTGCAATAACTTTCCTAATCTGAGGTCCTACAAAGATACCTTCCTTTATCTTTGCATCGCTAATTTGCGGAAACTTTTCTCGAAGATAAGTGAAAGCTTTGCTCGTTTTATCTAACGCTTTTACGAAATTCTTCATGAGCCCCAACTTTATATGTAACGGTGGTAAAATGATGCTGTCTTTGTTAACTAATGGCTCGTGTATTACATTTTTATGCCCGAGCTGCATACGATCCCTGATAGGCCACACCTTTCTTGCATAATGTTCCTGTCTGTTGCGGCTGTCCCATTCACATAGGAAGCAACAAAATTTAGTATACCCAGTCTGCATGCCCGTGAGAATTGCAATGACCTTTAGGTCTCCACAATCCGCCATTGGTAGTCATTGTACTTTATTTTTGCCAAAAGTATAGCCATATTGTCATAAGTTTCTTTCATATGAACAGAGTAGGCGACTGGAATTGATGAAAATAAATTTCCATTATGCAATAACACGGCTTTTAGACTAGTCTTGGAAGAGTCGATGAAAAGTCGCCATTCGTTGACTATGTGCTCATGACCGAGGTGCACCATTAGACCTTTTACATCTTTGCAATAGCAAATGTCATCATCCATCTCAAAGTATTGAACAAGTTCTCTGTGTCTATGACGAAATTTAGATATCGGAGTATTGGGCGCTAAAAGATTCCATTCTTTGAGTCGCGAACCGAGTAATTCCGCTTGTCCTTTGGTGAGAGCGAGATCACGTATTAGATCTGAAAGTTCTGAATGGTTAATTAAGTGAACACCATCATTCACCGGTATATAATCCGAGTCAGAATTAGTTTCTAAAGCAGGTAAACTATCACTTTCTGATGGTTCATTCACGTCCAACGGATATTGTTCTGGTGGAACTGGGATCGGACACGTGATTGGATCATGAGGCACTGGTTTCGAAACCGATTCAATATTTGGATAAACCACAGACTTTCTAGTTTTAAAAGTGAAACCATGGATATTTGTCAAGCAGAAGTAACAATCAGTAGCGTGATTTGTCGGTTCACGCCATATTACTGGCACTCCAAAAGGCATCGACTTATGCTTCGGCGATTTTCGTAACCAACCAGCCAATGTATTTGCACAAGTCGAACAAACTGCATTTGGCTTCCAAGATTTATTTGCATCATCAACTTTCGAATCGAAATAAAGCTCATATGCTTTCTTTAGTAATGGTGTAAAGTTTTTCTGGTGAACACGATCGGTAAAATATCCGCACACGTAACAGAACAGATCAGCCGAATTTCTACAACTTCTAGAAGCCATATTTCACTCATAATTATTTCAAAATACAGTAACTATTTGAAATATAACGTAACATATATCATGCATCTTTTAGCAGTATAAAAAGTAGAATTATTTTGCATTTTATTAATTTTTAAAAAGTTATATAGTAAAAATGAAACGGAGCAAATAACGGTTTCCCAAAAATATATTTATTCACAAATATCTTAAGAACCCGACGTGACAGAGATAAACGGATTTCAAATTTGAAATCAGCGCAAGAAACTGACCTAAGAACACTTATTCTTATATAAGAAAGAAAAATGTTGTTTGTCAGTGTTATCCTGCCTAATATTTTGCTGGGAACTGAGAGAAGAGCGATTTCTCTCCAATTATTGCACTCTGCAAGGTCATACATCTTGACTGTTGAAAATGTTATCTGTTTTTTTTTCAGTTATCATCTCTGCACTAAAAAAATGCCTTACATCTCAAACATTTTTGAAGAAACATACCATCTTTTCACCAAGAATGGTCTCCAGGCAGATCTCGGCAAAGAAGGCCCTGTCTTCACACATTTTAAACAGAAACTCAAGACGTCGGCTGTTAAGATATTTATGCAGGATAAAGCCATGGTCTAGGAACAGTTCTACAAACTCTTGTCTCCCAGGACCTAGTAGTACTTGCTGAAACTGCTGATCTGCTACCTGAGGACAATTAATTTAACAACTAACAGTAATTTTAACACATTATGATTTCTTGAAACAAATTATTTTAAAATATGGAGGGGGGAGGGGGGATGGTTTTTGTTTTGTTTGGTTTTTTAAGGACTATCTTCACTGCACACATACAACTCCATCAGTGCTCCTATCTCCTCCCTTAGATCACACACAGGATCTCAGCACAGTGCACGAACTCCATAGCACCAGCGAGGATCCCAATATATACAGCAATCACACATTCTATAAATATTTTTGTGGTGGGTAGGTTTCTTCATTTTTTAATTTTGCCAGGGCAGCGGCTGTATGACCTACTCTTTACGATTTCCAACTGCCGAGGGATTTTTAACATGCGCAACTTGCACACGGAAGCTCCTATTTTTTTTCGCCCTTATCTGAGAAGGCTAATCATCCGATCTCACTACCAAGGAAATCAGGGGGAAGTACAACATCATTAGGATCCACTAGTTCTGAAAATTTCCATAAATTATGTTCCCTGTACAAGGAAGCAAACCCGGTACCTTTAGAATTAGGCAGATGGAATTCCTCTCAGCCACTCGTGGGGGGGGGGGGGGAGGGGGGGGAGAATTATGATGCATTTAAGTATTTAACATATTAAAACAAAAATTCATTTATTAATTAACTTTGAATACAATTAGAATCAAGAACCTTCATGACTTCAAGTTGGACTGTATACAGCCCGATCACTGAAACAACAGCAAAGTGTAGCTGTTAATTCTGCATAAAGTCTACGACTCAAAAATTCACCTCATAGCAAAGTAAATAAAACAAAAAATAAAAGTAAGCCCCTTTGTGTGTTCAAAGATAAAGAATTGATCAAATCAGCCTTATTCTTCTTCTTCTTCTTTCCTCCATTTCCCTCTCAGCAATTATTATTTTTTCCATTTCTGTGTTTCTTCTATTCTTGAGTTTTGTAATTCTGCAGGCGACTTAATTGAGTTGAGTGTACTGCTAGTATACCTTTGTGTTAATGTTCCTGGGCAACCTAGGTCATCGTTTAACAACCAGTGATCCATGAATTTTTGGAAATTTGAACTGGACAGTCAGTAATTCTGATAAAATACCATGACTGAATATATGGCAGATGGGTGGCTTACTTTTCGTATATAATGCTTGTCTCTGAATATGTGACAAATGAGTGGCTTACTTCTCCATACATGCTATAATTCCTTCTTGACAGAGGATCCTCTTCCACCCTGAATGACAGGAATCTTCAATTCAAATGTCGTCAGACCTATTGTATGGCTCTCAAACATGGAGAACAACAAAAACAACAACCAAAAAGCTACAGACTTTCATAAATGAGTAGAAAAGAAAGATTGCAATGGTATGACAAGATCAATAATGTGGAACTGATGGCAAGAACCAGACAAGCACCAGTGGAACTGTTATTGTTAATCAGAATCGACCTCACTGCACTCCGGGCAAACCCATAGGTGCTCAGTCTCCCTCAGCAAATGTTGAAGAGTATGAATGCTAATTGTACCTGTAGCACACTGGTTGTACATACGACGGATGCATCCTCTCTCACGTCCATGTCTGATAGTCCCACGTTTGAGGCCAAACTCCAATATCCTCAGCCTTGTTGATTCATCCATTGCAGGGTCATTATCTAGCAGTCGATCATTAATAGCCCTTAGTATCTCTCCCTTATCCATGTCCAGTGTTCCTACTATGGGTGCTCTCGAGGCCAGTCTGTCAGCCCTCTCATTGCCACGAACCCCTGCATGACCAGGACAGTAGATCCACACTAGTTCTTGAAGACTTGAGGATTCTATTGATGTTTTCCATTCAAGCCGCAGCCATCAGTTCTGAACTTTCCGAAGCATGGCTTGAGAGTCTGACAACATAACTGCCCTGGTTGATGGAGTTTCAGAGAGCCACCTCAGTGCTGCAGTAACTGCCTCTACCTCCATTCTCATGCTGGAGGTTGTTGCCATATAGACACCACTCTCTTCAGTGACGACCCTGCCCTTTATTCTCGCAGAGAAGCCCCATCCTGATTTCTCACCACGCACTACAGACCCATCAGTGTACAAAATGGCGTCATCATCCCCAGAATGATCACTTAACAGGTTATTAATCTCCAGCTCTGCTTTTCCATTGCCCCAAGATCTGCACTCTCTGCCAAGGCTAATGATGACCTGCTGGTAGTTTATCCAGTTCTCCCCTGACTTACTCCACTCTTCCCCTTTGGATATATTTTCAACACTGGTCACCTGACCAATCGTAGCCTCTGCCTGTGCCATCCATGACATCCCCCTCTTGAATCTTGCTCCTTTGATGTCAGCTCCATTCTCATGTAGGGGGTGTCTTTTGTCGGTGGTTACCCACATATATGCTTTTGCCTGGGCCATCGCATATCTGGATCTAATTGACAGCAATCCCAGCATGTATCTCATTGTCACAATGGGGGTATCACGCGTATGGCCCAAAACTAGTCGCATCCCTTCATATTGAATGCGTTCCAGTCATTCACATTGTGACACTGACAGCGTGAGTATTCCTATACCATACTCGATTACTTAAATCACGAGCTGACGATACAGGAGAAACAATAGTCTCTGTTCTAAGCATGCAGCAGCCATTGTTTTTAAGGCTGCCAGTCTTCGCTTGCACTTCTGTATGATCAGTTCGACATGATACTTGAATGATAGCCCACGACAAAACGTTACTTCCAGATACTTCAGCCTGTATTGCCTTTCAATGTTCTGCCCATTGAAAGTGATGTCTGGAAGGTCTGCTTTCACTATGCAGTTGTTCAAAGAGCACCGCATCACACAGGCCTTGTTGGGATTGACCTCTGATCCGCTTTCCTCACACCATTTAGAAATCGCCTGTAGTGTCTCTTGCATGCCTTGGACAATTTCTTGTCTGTCTGAGCCAGTTCTGTACATCAGTATGTCATCTGCAAAGGTTAAAGTTCATCCCAGTCCTGTTGGTTGAAAGGTTGCTACTTTTGCTGTGTAGATGTTCAACAGCACTGGTGATAGTGGAGAACCTTGGGGGCAGTCCCAGGCAAATGCGCATTGGTTCTGATGTCCAAGTTCCCAAGTGAAATGCAACTGATCTCTCCATTAAGGCAGCTGCTATCCACCTTGTTATCCAAGGGTTTACACCACATGTCATTGTACATTCTATTAGAGTTGCAAAGTCCACACTGTTATAAGCATCCTCTAGGTCAATTGCGACAGCCACCATTTCTCTTTTACCCTGGAATCCATCGTACACGTCGTACGCAAACGTTCCAGCATAACCCCATGTTGTTCTCATAGGCCTATAGCTACCCATGGTATCAAGAAGGATGTGAGCATTTTCGAGGTGGCTCATTACTTGTCTTGCAACTATCTTTTCAAGTAATTTACCAGTGGAACTAGGGATGAGAAGACGAAACTGGAGACAGATAAGACACACATTGAGGAAACCTGCTGCTAGCATTACCAGGAAGTCCTTGTTCTGGAATCCCCAGGGTAAGAGAGGCAAAGGGAGATCAAGGAATTCATAGAGAAGAGAACTGGAGACAGACATGGAAAGACCTTGAGCTGATGGCATGGGACAGGAAGACTTGGCATAAGATTACTGAAGGACTATGCACCTTGGGGAACTGACTGATGAACTGATATTTGAACGGAAAATTCTGATTTTTGAGTTGAACCTGATTTCCCTGTCCAATGAAAACTCCTCTAACCTATTCTATTCTTATCTTGATCATTTATGTTTACAACGTAATAAAACAAAAACTCCCCAGTCTTTGACGCTGTAAGACATCAAATTTGTTAGTTTAGGTCAGGGATCGGGAACCTTTCCGTGACGAAGAGCTAAATATTTAATTTTGTCTCCATTTTAACAAACTGAAGCAGGAACCGTCCTCCCGACGTCCTGTGGTAAGAGTGCATTGGACTTCAGGCTTGACACTCCGTATTACTGTGGCCTGCTGAGTACCCTCCAGGGTTCCCCTTGCATATCCCGTTTGAGGGATTATAGCATATGTATTTAAGTTTGGCCAGTCACACACAATCTCCCTGGCCCGCACCTCAGGTACTCATCAACAAGGCTTAACTTCTTGGCACGATTCACAAATATTTATTAGCACATTACTCCATTTGAGTATGATATGACATCGTAGCTTTTACTAGCACATGTCTCTACTGTCCTTGATTCCATGATACTCTCCATTTTAATGGTACAGTCAACTTACGTGCCCAAGAATTCCATACACACTGCTAAGACTAATCTGACATTATACTGTTAGATGAAAGCATAAGGCAGTGATGGTAATCGATCTTGCAGGTGAAATATAAAGATGCCCAAAGGCAATTAACACATTTTAAAAGCAGGTCCTACTGGACACATTCCTTGCATACTGGTCAAACGACACAAGCAGACTGCCGGTTAGAGACGCTAGCTTGTCCCAAATCGAAACTCACGTCTGCTGTCAATTCAAAGCAGGAGTCAAGACGTCACTTCCTGCAACCACGGGATACCGTGTGTAAACAATATATATCAGGAAGTGATCGAATACGAAACATGATATGATATTTACTCATATCATTTACCCCCCCCCCCCCCTCCCCCCCCCACCTGGATTAAAATAATGAAAAGGAACTTTTCATTATTTTCATAGTACAATCTTACAAGGTCACTGGAGAAACCATATGACAATATCCAAATACTCAACTGTCATCATTATGATAGCACCTAGAGGCGTGCTCCATAATCGACAATTTAACACACAAGGTGTGGTATTTAGTAATAACATAACTAAACCCATTATCGTTAGCAGACGCTCTTTTGACACAAATGTGAGGTAACTATATTAATTAGAAGGCAGTGAAGAAAAGTCAATATGTCAGTCATGGCACTCACACAGCATACCATGTCAACAAACGCCCTAAGTCGTGTCGGTATGTAAGTCTACCTATCTATCAAAATGAAATGCATAAAAGCAATCAATAAAAGACAGAATAGAACAAATGAGGCAGACAAGTTAAAATATAAGTGGTGACTGTGACAATATGTCAAAATAATTATTAACATTTGTATGTATGCAATGTCATGTGGTGAATGACAATGTTAATGAGATGTCATATGAAGATATATTACTTAATATCTACACATATGAAAGATATCGGTTATCTAAGTGGAAGCACCACTGTAATTCACTTCATATAATGATACACTAATGAACCAATGTAATATTCCGAGTGTTATTAAAACTGGTCATGTTAGACCATACACAGTTCTTCCTGTAGAGGTATTTAAACGAATTAAAGTTTCAGTGAGTCAATAGTTCGCACAACATTGTTATTGATCCTTAGTTAAGTATATATGGCGGAAAGAAAATGTTCATTGAAGAAAATCCATTTTCCATCTATGTTGGTTGTTGATGTTTGTCTTCCATGGAATAGCATATACAGCACAGATACTATTGTTCATTCTGTACTTGAGAATTTCATACGTATATGATGAAATGTAATTTCTTGGTTATGTCCCTTTTTGAACTTTGTAGTCAGTAATTTTAGTTACTTCCCTTTTTACACAACGTTTGAGACAGTTAATTAGTGCAAAAAGTTTTGGAAAATGTAGCAAAGTATCTGAATTGCACCGACTTGGATTGTTATACTGCCAAAAGTCATTGTACAACGTGTATGAAGTAACGAAGCATTGTTCTTGAGCAATTGCATTAGACATCATATGACGAACGCTTGAATATATATCTTGATTTTGGATGAACAGTAATTCATCATCATCATGTTGCTTGGCATAGTGTCTATAGTTTTTCAACCGGTTTAAGTGCATGACGAAGCAATGTGGTTGTAATATCTGAAGTATGCACTATATGAGTTAAAAGAAGGCATGTGCCTTAGTTCATGATGCTACCTTTGCGAAATAATTCCTGACTTGTCCCAAAGGAAGTAGTGTTATTATTGAGCATCAAAGTTGGATTGAAGCAGCATTTGCGGAGACAACTGGCGATAGCGGATGCTTCACACATCTGGATAGCACATCGGCCATCACGTTCAACTTTCCTGCGATGGGTTTAATCTGGTAATTATAGGGTTGAAGGGCCAGTGAGGCACGCGCTGCTTTAGCATTCTTGAATCTCGCTGTTTTCAGGTAAGACAGTGCCCTCTGGTCTGTCTCGAGTGTAAAACTTGCACCAAGCAGGTAACGTTGCAGTTTAGAGAAGCAGAACACAAGAGCCAGTAGCTCTCTCTCAATGACCGAGTAACGTTGCTCCGTCGGCGTTAGCTTCCTGCTAACATAAAGTGTTGGATGTAAACAGCCCTTCCATTCTTGCAAAAGCGAACCTCCAATGGACGTTTTGGAAGCGTCTACTGTAAGAGTAAAATGTTTAGAAGGATCAGGCAATCTCAATATAGGCAACTTGGAAAACAGACATTTTAATCTATTTAAAGCCACATGAACCACCTGACTATAAATACACCTATTTGGTGACTCCTTCTTCACCAGTGATGACAACACAGACGTATACTCTGCAAAATTAGGGATAAACTTACGATAAAAGTTTAGGAGCCCTAGAATACTTCTAACCTGTTTTTTGGTCTTAGGTATATCAAGGTTTAGAATCCTAGAGATAGTAGTATCATCTGTTTTCAAAAAACCTCCTCCTACTTTATAACCTAAAAATGAAATCTCCTGAAATCCAATCTTAGTCTTAGATGGACGTGCAGATAAATTATGACGACGTAGAGTGGTAAGTAAGGATTGAATACCCTTCAAATGTTCATCCCATGATTGATGAAACAGACAAATGTCGTCGATGTAAGTAATAAGGTCGTCTCTGTCAGAGAAGAGTCGTCTCATCATGCGAACGAAGGTCGCAGGTGCGTTAACTAAACCAAAAGACATATAGTTAAACTGAAAGAGTCCTAATGGGGTTGCGAACGCAGTATAAGGCTTGGATCGTTCCGTTAATGGTACTTGGAAATAGCCTTTAGATAGATCAAATTTAGAAAAAAATGTAGCTGTAGCTAGTCTATCTAATAAAGATTCCAACACGGGTAGTGGTTCCGCGTCGTGGATGGTGACCGAATTTAGACGTCTAAAATCTATGCATATACGTATAGATTTGTCTTTTTTCCTGATCAAAACCATCGGAAAACTATAAGGGGAATGAGATGGAGAAATGACATTTAATTTCACCATCTGTTCTAGTTCCTCTTTAACCTGACATTGTAAATGTATAGGAATAGGGTAAGGTTTCAACTTAATGGGTTGAAAGTCTGTCAGAATGATATCATGTTCGATGATATCAGTGTGTCCTGGGACATCAGTAAGGACATCAGTAAAAGAACGTAAGATTGAAGTAACCTGTTCTTTCTGGAAAGAAGATAGAGTTGGTGATATGTCAACATCTTTCCAACTTTCAGTAGACAAGTAGTGAAGACTAGGTAATACTAATAATGAGTCATTACCATCAGTCAAATCCGAATTTTCTTCCTGTATGACAGCCAAAGAAGAATGACGACAGACAGATTGATCAAGAGCTTCAAAGACTGGTCTTAGATATGGTGGACGTGTATGAAACTGCTGTAACATATTGATATGAAAAGTTTTTTTTCTTTTCCCTCTACTGAGACAATATAATCAACATCAGACAGTTTCTCCACAATCCTGTAAGGTCCTCTCCATGAGACTAATAATTTGTTATCTTTCCTGGGTAATAATACGTAAGCTTCATCACCAGGCCAAAGTTGGCGTAATTTGCGGTTTTGGTTAATGAATAACCTCGCCCTAAGCTTTGCCTTTTCAGATGAACCTACTGCTATCTGGCATGCGTCTATTATTTTTTTTCTCAAATTGACTACATACTGATATGAGGTCTGAACCTCCTTGTTCATCTCAGCACCAATTAAAAGTTGTTTTAATATAGACATTGGGCCGCGTGGTCTGGCGCCAAAAACCAATTCAAATGGACTAAAGCCTGTATGTTCATTTTTTATCTCTCGATAAGCAAATAAAATAGCTGGCAGGACTCTGTCCCAATTTTGAGGATATTTAATTGTAACCTTATGTAGCATTTGTTTTAAGGATCTGTTGAGGACTTCTATTTTCCCATTAGACTGAGGATGGTATATTGAACTAAGGGATCTTTGAATCCCAAACATATCCATAACCTGTTTCATAGCATCTGAAACTAACTGAGTTCCTCTATCAGACAGTATGTTTTCAGGAAAACCTATTCTACTGAAAATCAAAAATAATGCATCAGCAATATCTACCGTGGTGATGGTTTTTAAAGGAATAGCTTCTGGCCAGCGTGTGCACATATCTATGCAGGTCAACACATATTGATGACCTCTGGCTGATGTTACCTTTAAAGGGCCAATAATGTCAATGGCCATCTTTGCGAAGGGACGCAAAGAAATATCAGATGCTTGAATGGGCGCATCATGTTTTTGGTTTTCTGGTTGCTACACTTTGGCAGATGGTACATGTACGACAAAATAATTTGACGTCTTTCGTAATTCCTGGCCAAAAAAAAATATGACAAAACTCTTTGTTTTGTTCTAGCAACACCTAAGTGTCCTGCACATTCAATGTCATGTGCATGTCGTAAAATGAATGGTCGAAAACAAGCTGGTACCATAATCTGTTTCTTTAAGGAATTAGCAAATTGATAGTTTCTTACTAAAATCCCATTTTTGATAGTATACCAGTGTTTTGCACAGTTATCTATCATTACATCATTCAAATGAGCAATATGAAAATATTTTTTTAAGGAAGTATCATCTTTCTGTCTTTGTATAAAGGTTTCCTTATCAATGAGCTCCATCTGAAATAAATTGTCATCATCATTATTCACATCATTGATTACCTTAATATCATCATTATTTTCCTGTTGATAATGACTTATATCATCATCATTATTTTCCTTTTCTTCTTCATCTTCTGAAGTGATATCTTCAGTTATATCTTCAGGTAACACATCAATGACTGGTTTGTGATGATCATTGTCCATGCGAGACTGAGCTCTGGTAGTCACAGCATTTGAACATAATAAGTGTTGTCTTTCCCATATTTCAATATCTTCCTGTGTACATTCATGCAATTTAGGTATGTTTCCCATAATAATTCCAGCAATTGGATTGTCCAAGAGGCATACCAGTGTTCGTCCTGTAAAATAAGGTGTGTCCAAAAATACCTCTGCTGTGGGGTAATATTCCACAGTTCCACCAAAAGTTATGCATTTCACTTGTTTTCCTGTATAATCCACCTTATCAACCAAGGCTTTGCGCACACCAACAGTGGTTGCACCCGTGTCTCTGAGTAAAGATGCTAACTTATTATTGACAAAACCTCTGTTCAAGATCAATGAACCAGTACTTTCAAAAGATGACATGACTGGGAGAGGGTGTCCGCATAATAATCTTGGCACTCCTTGAGGCTCAAATAAAGAATTGCAATTAGTGCAGTTATCACTATTTGCTAAGTCTACACTGCATGAATTTGCATGTGCTACAATATCATTATGGTTCTGATTATTATCATGAACAATGGCATTGGTACTTTCAGTGTTTCTTGATTGTCTGGAAGTATTGTTATGATAAGATCTTTTATTTGCATTTTGATCATTTCCTCTATAAAATGATTTCTGACCTCTATTTGATTTTGAGTTATATTCTCCTCTATTTTGCCAGTTATTGGACTTAAATGAGGTTTGTGGATAAAAGTTATCCTCCTGATATGAATTCCAATGTCTTTGAGGTTGGTATTTATTAAAATTGTATCTACCTCTATTTTGACTGTAATTATGTGATGGTTTAAATCTTTGATTCCTATCTATGCTGTTAGATCTATACCTAGGTGCATTGTCTTGGAATGATCTGGCCGATGCAGCTGGTAATGAGTCCCTTACATTGTTTTTGCTCAATACTCTATTAGGATGTGCAACTTGATATTGACGTCCTAAGGTTTGTAATTTAGTTAGGTTCTCTGGTTTTCTTTCCTGTAGGAACGCAAGAAAATCAGAACTAATCGATGACAAAACCTTGTCTCTTAGAATCAAATCTGACAAACCCTCAAAAGTTTTTTCAGTTTTGGATAGTTCAATCCATCTAGAAAAATTCAGTTTAACAGCTGAAATAAATTCAGTGAAATCTTTTCCAGAATCAGGGTACAAAGATCGAAATTTCTGACGATAGCCCTCATCATCTAATTGATACCTCTGCAATAAAATGACCTTAACAGCTTCATAATCCTTTCTAGTCTGGTCATCCAAAGTGGAGACTACAGTTAATTGTTCACCAACCAATAAATTCATAAGTCTACATGTCCATGTAGATTTGTCAATCTTATATTCTTCACAATAAGTTTCGAACCTATTTAGGAAGCATGAAATGTCATCTATGGATGCGTTAAATTTTGGCAAATTAATCCTTATGGCAGTAGTATGATCTTTATTTTTATCTTCACCTACCCCAGGATGCAACAGTGGTTGTTGTAATTTTAATTTTTCCAGTTCAATCTCAGCTAATCTTATAGCTTGTTGAGATTTGAGAGATCTGATCTCTTCTTGAGATCTGGCATAGGCTAATTTTTCTCTTTCAAGAGCCAACTCTTCTGATCTCCTTTTTTCCTCCAATTCTTCTTTTCTTTTTCAATTCTTTTTCTTGTTTGTGCAGTTCCTCTTGTCTCCTTTTTCTGAGTTCTTTATGGAGTTCTTCTTGTCTCCTTTTTTCAGCCAATTCCTCTTTGCGAAGTTCTTCTTGTCTGTTTACTTCTTTATCAATATAAGCTTGCAAAGCTGGACCTTCCAAATTAAGTTCCTTTCCAATCTTCAATAAATCCTTTAATGAAGTCATGGTTGCTTATTCTTGTGTTTATCAATAATACACAATATTTTAACTTTTATGTATATGAATATGTCAGCTATATTCAATATTCACTCCACCAATCTCAGATCAATTTATAATTGCAATAGTAGATGTATTCAGCTATACAATATGGAGTAATGAAAAAAAAATAGAACCACAACAAGTAAGAACAGCAAGACAGGGTTCGAGCAACTAAAGGAAATACAAATGGGAAAACAAAGGAATAACTATAAAATATACATGAATTAATTTAAACTAATGCTCTATTACAAATAGACAAGACAAGACGCATATCACAACAATTATGACATCTATGAAATGAATGATAGTAAGATGAGGCTAGACAATATTACAAACAATAATGCAACGAACTAAATAAAATATAACAATGACAGTACTTATGAGAACAAACAATAGATAAACATGACTACACAGCTAACAAAAATGGATCTGTTAAATTCAATAGAGGCAAACTTTTATACAACCAGCAGAGTATGCTGGGTCCTCTATCTGAATCACACAGATACTGCCCTATAGAACGCTTGATTTGCTCATTCGACCTAGCTTTCGCGGTATTGAATGATCACAAACCAAGTCCCTCCATCCAGCCCGCTAGTTATAAAACCAAAAACACGTAATGAAAACACATATATGGTGAAGTCAGATATCAGGCAAACAGATTATATTCACAGCCAAGCTGTATGTAACAATAAATAAACTTATCTGTTGCCAAGAAAACAATCCCTCTTGAGACTTCGACAAGGAAAGGATGTAGTGATGATAATAGCCTAGTATTTGGTTAGGCTTAGAATTGCTTCATGCTGACATCGAAGGACATCGATATGGTCCATGATTTTTGATAAAATACTTGCTTCTTGAATGAAGATAGTCAGTTCCTATGACTTCTGTGTAATAATAGGTCACTTTTATAACTTAGTGACAACTTGAGGCACATTCATGATGATGGAAATCCCTTCCATTCATAAAAACTTTTGGCAGACGATGCGTGCCGCCATTTTGAAAAAATAGTCCTAGATTCGTTAGGCGCTCTTAGGCTTGTAAGGCATCCAATGGCTTTGGCCCCCAGAAACTGGTGCGGGTAAATAATAAGAATGTTTATTATTTCAGGAACCGTCCTCCCGACGTCCTGTGGTAAGAGTGCATTAGACTTCAGGCTTGACACTCCGTATTACTGTGGCCTGCTGAGTACCCTCCAGGGTTCCCCTTGCATATCCCGTTTGAGGGATTATAGCATATGTATTTAAGTTTGGCCAGTCACACACAATCTCCCTGGCCCGCACCTCAGGTACTCATCAACAAGGCTTAACTTCTTGGCACGATTCACAAATATTTATTAGCACATTACTCCATTTGAGTATGATATGACATCGTAGCTTTTACTAGCACATGTCTCTACTGTCCTTGATTATGATACTCTCCATTTTAATGGTACAGTCAACTTACGTGCCCAAGAATTCCATACACACTGCTAAGACTAATCTGACATTATACTGTTAGATGAAAGCATAAGGCAGTGATGGTAATCGATCTTGCAGGTGAAATATAAAGATGCCCAAAGGCAATTAACACATTTTAAAAGCAGGTCCTACTGGACACATTCCTTGCATACTGGTCAAACGACACAAGCAGACTGCCGGTTAGAGACGCTAGCTTGTCCCAAATCGAAACTCACGTCTGCTGTCAATTCAAAGCAGGAGTCAAGACGTCACAATGAGGTTGTCCCCCTCCTGCAAAGCACANTACACAACGTTTGAGACAGTTAATTTGTGCAAAAAGTTTTGGAAATTGTAGCAAAGTATCTGAATTGCACCGACTTGGATTGTTATACTGCCAAAAGTCATTGTACAACGTGTATGAAGTAACGAAGCATTGTTCTTGAGCAATTGCATTAGACATCATATGACGAACGCTTGAATATATATCTTGATTTTGGATGAACAGTAATTCATCATCATCATGTTGCTTGGCATAGTGTCTATAGTTTTTCAACCGGTTTAAGTGTATGACGAAGCAATGTGATTGTAATATCTGAAGTATGCACTATATGAGTTAAAAGAAGGCATGTGCCTTAGTTCATGATGCTACCTTTGCGAAATAATTCCTGACTTGTCCTAAAGGAAGCAGTGTTATTATTGAGCATCAAAGTTGGATTGAAGCAGCATTTGCGGAGACAACTGGCGATAGCGGATGCTTCATACATCTGGATAGCACATCGGCCATGACGTTCAACTTTCCTGCGATGGGTTTAATCTGGTAATTATAGGGTTGAAGGGCCAGAGAGGCACGCGCTGCTTTAGCATTCTTGAATCTCGCTGTTTTCAGGTAAGACAGTGCCCTCTGGTCTGTCTCGAGTGTGAAACTTGCACCAAGCAGGTAACGTTGAAGTTTAGAGAAGCAGAACACAAGAGCCAGTAGCTCTCTCTCAATGACCGAGTAACGTTGCTCCGTCGGCGTTAGCTTCCTGCTAACATAAAGTGTTGGATGTAAACAGCCCTTCCATTCTTGCAAAAGCGAACCTCCAATGGACGTTTTGGAAGCGTCTACTGTAAGAGTAAAATGTTTAGAAGGATCAGGCAATCTCAATATAGGCAACTTGGAAAACAGACATTTTAATCTATTTAAAGTCACATGAACATCCCGACTATAAATACACCTATTTGGTGACTCCTTCTTCACCAGTGATGACAACACAGACGTATACTCTGCAAAATTAGGGATAAACTTACGATAAAAGTTTAGGAGCCCTAGAATACTTCTAACCTGTTTTTTGGTCTTAGGCATATCAAGGTTTAGAATCCTAGAGATAGTAGTATCATCTGTTTTTAAAAAACCTCCTCCTACTTTATAACCTAAAAATGAAATCTCCTGAAATCCAATCTTAGTCTTAGATGGACGTGCAGATAAATTATGACGACGTAGAGTGGTAAGTAAGGATTGAATACCCTTCAAATGTTCATCCCATGATTGATGAAACAGACAAATGTCGTCGATGTAAGTAATAAGGTCGTCTCTGTCAGAGAAGAGTCGTCTCATCATGCGAACGAAGGTCGCAGGTGCGTTAACTAAACCAAAAGACATATGGTTAAACTGAAAGAGTCCTAATGGGTTGCGAACGCAGTATAAGGCGTGGATCGTTCCGTTAATGGGACTTGGAAATAGCCTTTAGATAGATCAAATTTAGAAAAAAAATGTAGCTGTAGTTAGTCTATCTAATAAAGATTCCAACACGAGTAGTGGTTCCGCGTCGTGGATGGTGACCGAATTTAGACGTCTAAAATCTATGCATATACGTATAGATTTGTCTTTTTTCCTGATCAAAACCATAGGAAAACTATAAGGGGAATGAGATGGAGAAATGACGTTTAATTTCACCATCTGTTCTAGTTCCTCTTTAACCTGACATTGTAAATGTATAGGAATAGGGTAAGGTTTCAACTTAATGGGTTGAAAGTCTGTCAGAATGATATCATGTTCGATGATATCAGTGTGTCCTGGGACATCAGTAAGGACATCAGTAAAAGAACGTAAGATTGAAGTAACCTGTTCTTTTTGGGAAGAAGATAGAGTTGGTGATATGTCAACATCTTTCCAACTTTCAGTAGACAAGTAGTGAAGACTAGGTAATACTAATAATGAGTCATTACCATCAGTCAAATCCGAATTTTCTTCCTGTATGACAGCCAAAGAAGAATGACGACAGACAGATTGATCAATAGCTTCAAAGACTGGTCCTAGATATGGTGGACGTGTATGAAACTGCTGTAACATATTGATATGAAAAGTTTTTTTCTTTTCCCTCTACTGAGACAATATAATCAACATCAGACAGTTTCTCCACAATCCTGTAAGGTCCTCTCCATGAGACTAATAATTTGTTATCTTTCCTGGGTAATAATACGTAAGCTTCATCACCAGGCCAAAGTTGGCGTAATTTGCGGTTTTGGTTAATGAATAACCTCGCCCTAAGCTTTGCCTTTTCAGATGAACCTACTGCTATCTGGCATGCGTCTATTATTTTTTTTCTCAAATTGACTACATACTGATATGAGGTCTGAACCTCCTTGTTCATCTCAGCACCAATTAAAAGTTGTTTTAATATAGACATTGGGCCGCGTGGTCTGGCGCCAAAAACCAATTCAAATGGACTAAAGCCTGTATGTTCATTTTTTATCTCTCGATAAGCAAATAAAATAGCTGGCATGACTCTGTCCCAATTTTGAGGATATTTAATTGTAACCTTATGTAGCATTTGTTTTAAGGATCTGTTGAGGACTTCTATTTTCCCATTAGACTGAGGATGGTATATTGAACTAAGGGATCTTTGAATCCCAAACATATCCATAACCTGTTTCATAGCATCTGAAACTAACTGAGTTCCTCTATCAGACAGTATGTTTTCAGGAAAACCTATTCTACTGAAAATCAAAAATAATGCATCAGCAATATCTACCGTGGTGATGGTTTTTAAAGGAATAGCTTCTGGCCAGCGTGTGCACATATCTATGCAGGTCAACACATATTGATGACCTCTGGCTGATGTCACTTTTAAAGGGCCAATAATGTCAATGGCCATCTTTGCAAAGGGAAGCAAAGAAATATCAAATGCTTGAATGGGCGCATCATGTTTTGGTTTTCTGGTTGCTACACTTTGGCAGATGGTACATGTACGACAAAATAATTTGACGTCTTTCGTAATTCCGGGCCAAAAAAAATATGACAAAACTCTTTGTTTTGTTCTAGCAACACCTAAGTGTCCTGCACATTCAATGTCATGTGCATGTCGTAAAATGAATGGTCGAAAACAAGCTGGTACCATAATCTGTTTCTTTAAGGAATTAGCAAATTGATAGTTTCTTACTAAAATCCCATTTTTGATAGTATACCAGTGTTTTGCACAGTTATCTATCATTACATCATTCAAATGAGCAATATGAAAATATTTTTTTTAGGAAGTATCATCCTTTTGTCTTTGTATAAAGGTTTCCTTATCAATGAGCTCCATCTGAAATAAATTGTCATCATCATTATTCACATCATTGATTACCTTAATATCATCATTATTTTCCTGTTGATAATGACTTATATCATCATCATTATTTTCCTTTTCTTCTTCATCTTCTGAAGTGATATCTTCAGTTATATCTTCAGGTAACACATCAATGACTGGTTTGTGATGATCATTGTCCATGCGAGACTGAGCTCTGGTAGTCACAGCATTTGAACATAATAAGTGTTGTCTTTCCCATATTTCAATATCTTCCTGTGTAAATTCATGCAATTTAGGTATGTTTCCCATAATAATTCCAGCAATTGGATTGTCCAAGAGGCATACCAGTGTTCGTCCTGTAAAATAAGGTGTGTCCAAAAATACCTCTGCTGTGGGGTAATATTCCACAGTTCCACCAAAAGTTATGCATTTCACTTGTTTTCCTGTATAATCCACCTTATCAACCAAGGCCTTGCGCACACCAACAGTGGTTGCACCCGTGTCTCTGAGTAAAGATGCTAACTTATTATTGACAAAACCTCTGTTCAAGATCAATGAACCAGTACTTTCAAAAGATGACATGACTGGGAGAGGGTGTCCGCATAATAATCTTGGCACTCCTTGAGGCTGAAATAAAGAATTGCAATTAGTGCAGTTATCACTATTTGCTAAGTCTACACTGCATGAATTTGCATGTGCTACAATATCATTATGGTTCTGATTATTATCATGAACAATGGCATTGGTACTTTCAGTGTTTCTTGATTGTCTGGAAGTATTGTTATGATAAGATCTTTTATTTGCATTTTGATCATTTCCTCTATAAAATGATTTCTGACCTCTATTTGATTTTGAGTTATACTCTCCTCTACTTTGCCAGTTATTGGACTTAAATGAGGTTTGTGGATAAAAGTTATCCTCCTGATATGAATTCCAATGTCTTTGAGGTTGGTATTTATTAAAATTGTATCTACCTCTATTTTGACTGTAATTATGTGATGGTTTAAATCTTTGATTCCTATCTATGCTGTTAGATCTATACCTAGGTGCATTGTCTTGGAATGATCTGGCCGATGCAGCCGGTAATGAGTCCCTTACATTGTTTTTGCTCAATACTCTATTAGGATGTGCAACTTGATATTGACGTCCTAAGGTTTGTAATTTAGTTAGGTTCTCTGGTTTTCTTTCCTGTAGGAACGCAAGAAAATCAGAACTAATCGATGACAAAACCTTGTCTCTTAGAATCAAATCTGACAAACCCTCAAAAGTTTTTTCAGTTTTGGATAGTTCAATCCATCTAGAAAAAATTCAGTTTAACAGCTGAAATAAATTCAGTGAAATCTTTTCCAGAATCAGGGTACAAAGATCGAAATTTCTGACGATAGCCCTCATCATCTAATTGATACCTCTGCAATAAAATGACCTTAACAGCTTCATAATCTTTTCTAGTCTGGTCATCCAAAGTGGAGACTACAGTTAATTGTTCACCAACCAATAAATTCATAAGTCTACATGTCCATGTAGATTTGTCAATCTTATATTCTTCACAATAAGTTTCGAACCTATTTAGGAAGCATGAAATGTCATCTATGGATGCGTTAAATTTTGGCAAATTAATCCTTATGGCAGTAGTATGATCTTTATTTTTATCTTCACCTACCCCAGGATGCAACAGTGGTTGTTGTAATTTTAATTTTTCCAGTTCAATCTCAGCTAATCTTATAGCTTGAGCATGTTGAGATCTGATCTCTTCTTGAGATCTGGCATAAGCTAATTTTTCCCTTTCAAGAGCCAATTCTTCTGATCTCCTTTTTTCCTCCAATTCTTCTTTATGGAGCTCCTCTTGTCTCCTTTTTTCAGCCAATTCCTCTTTGCGAAGTTCTTCTTGTCTGTTTACTTCTTTATCAATATAAGCTTGCAAAGCTGGACCTTCCAAATTAAGTTCCTTCCCAATCTTCAATAAATCCTTTAATGAAGTCATGGTTGCTTATTCTTGTGTTTATCAATAATACACAATATTTTAACTTTTATGTATATGAATATGTCAGCTATATTCAATATTCACTCCACCAATCTCAGATCAATTTATAATTGCAATAGTAGATGTATTCAGCTATACAATATGGAGTAATGAAAAAAATAGAACTACAACAAGTAAGAACAGCAAGACAGGGTTCGAGCAACTAAAGGAAATACAAATGGAAAACAAAGGAATAAGTATAAAATATACATGAATTAATTTAAACTAATGCTCTATTACAAATAGACAAGACAAGACGCATAACACAACAATTATGACATCTATGAAATAAATGATAGTAAGATGAGGCTAGACAATATTACAAACAATAATGCAACAAACTAAATAAAATATAACACTGACAGTACTTATGAGAACAAACAATAGATAAACATGACTACACAGCTAACAAAAATGGATCTGTTAAATTCAATAGAGGCAAACTTTTATACAACCAGCAGAGTATGCTGGGTCCTCTATCTGAATCACACAGATACTGCCCTATAGAACGCTTGATTTGCTCATTCGACCTAGCTTTCGCGGTATTGAATGATCACAAACCAAGTCCCTCCATCCAGCCCGCTAGTTATAAAACGAAAAACACGTAATGAAAACACATATATGGTGAAGTCAGATATCAGGCAAACAGATTATATTCACAGCCAAGCTGTATGTAACAATAAATAAACTTATCTGTTGCCAAGAAAACAATCCCTCTTGAGACTTCGACAAGGAAAGGATGTAGTGATGATAATAGCCTAGTATCTGGTTAGGCTTAGAATTGCTTCATGCTGACATCGAAGGACATCGATATGGTCCAATATTTTCGATAAAATACTTGCTTCTTGAATGAAGATAGTCAGTTCCTATGACTTCTGTGTAATAATAGGCCACTTTTATAACTTAGTGACAACTTGAGGCACATTCATGATGATGGAAATCCCTTCCATTCATAAAAACTTTTGTCAGACGATGCGTGCCGCCATTTTGAAAAAATAGTCCTAGATTCGTTAGGCGCTCTTAGGCTTGTAAGGCGTCCAATGGCTTTGACCCCCAGAAACTGGTGCGGGTAAATAATAAGAATGTTTATTATCTCAGGAACCGTCCTCCCGACATCCTGTGGTAAGAGTGCATTAGACTTCAGGCTTGACACTCCGTATTACTGTGGCCTGCTGAGTACCCTCCAGGGTTCCCCTTGCATATCCCGTTTGAGGGATTATAGCATATGTATTTAAGTTTGGCCAGTCACACACAATCTCCCTGGCCCGCACCTCAGGTACTCATCAACAAGGCTTAACTTCTTGGCACGATTCACAAATATTTATTAGCACATTACTCCATTTGAGTATGATATGACATCGTAGCTTTTACTAGCACATGTCTCTACTGTCCTTGATTCAGATACTCTCCATTTTAATGGAACAGTCAACTTACGTGCCCAAGAATTCCATACACACTGCTAAGACTAATCTGACATTATACTGTTAGATGAAAGCATAAGGCAGTGATGGTAATCGATCTTGCAGGTGAAATATAAAGATGCCCAAAGGCAATTAACACATTTTAAAAGCAGGTCCTACTGGACACATTCCTTGCATACTGGTCAAACGACACAAGCAGACTGCCGGTTAGAGACGCTAGCTTGTCCCAAATCGAAACTCACGTCTGCTGTCAATTCAAAGCAGGAGTCAAGACGTCACTTCCTGCAACCACGGGATACCGTGTGTAAACAATGTATATCAGGAAGTGATCGAATAGGAAATAAGATATGATATTTACTCATATCAACTGGGTGTTCTCATACTCTGCTTTATTATATATTTTGTGTTCTTTCTGTAACGGTAAGCCAAAATTCATGCTGAGTATGTTAGGTGTTCTATCACTTCTGCTAAAACCAACTTCACTTGGACATGCCTCAAGGCAAACAAGGATAAGGGGATAACATTATAAGCCTACATACATACCTAAGATATACTTACTTTCCTTTCTTATTTTCTCTTCTTATGGAACCTGGAGCGACCAATGAGGTTGTCCCCCTCGCAGGAAACCTGCATCAAAGCACTGATGTACTCTTGCAGTAGTGGTACCTGCGGCTATTTGTCTTACATGATGAGGTGGCCAGCCCCTTGTACAAACTCATTTATTAGCCCCTTCTTAACATCATGTCTGATGGAGTAGTGGCCCCCTATTATTTCTTTCTCTCCTCAGAAACTCACAGGAACTATACGGGGCTAAGATAGGCTAAGCCAAACGAAAGGCAAAAATTGTAACTGTCAACAGTCCAACAAACGTTTGTAAAAAATGACTTGCCTAAAAAAATATACTCACTAGAATTTTCTCCTTGTACTTGTTGAAAATCTCTGAGAGGGCCAAGTCAGGTCTTTTCCAGTCTATTGTTAACTGAAGGTTCCACTGCACTTGTTCTGTGACTGTCTGTTCCCCCTGGGTACCTCTTGCTGTCAACATTTATGATAAATCAAAGGTATTATTGTATCATCTATGTTTACATAAATACTGTACTATTATGTATCTTTGGACTCATGTGCTGGAACACATGTCCTAAATTGTGTACATTACAAACATTTGAGAAAATCCTCTTAATCACAATTCATGCAAAAGCCATGTGGCAATTATCCTGTACAGTTTAGTGACATTTCGTGATGGCAAACATAACATTCCCTCTTTCTTTACCTTTCAGCTCATGTATCAATGCACTAAATTGTAAGAAATAAAAAAGGCAATAAAAATGAAAACAGTTACTCAAATATATGAGTGAAAACAGCATCTCTCTCTCTCTCTCTCTCTCTCTCTCTGTGTGTGTGCGTGCGTGTGTGTGTGTGGGGGGGGGGGGGGACATCATAAAACATCTACAACTTACAACTGAGAACGGCAGTGAGGATGACTTTGCTAAGGTCTCTCAGCTCAGAACTTTGTGACTGGCTGTCCAGCAATGTTAATAGTATGGAGTCTCCCTGCAAAAGAAACTGTAAGTAACTTTCCACAGCCATCAAAAACATATTCTGGCATTCAATCAATGACTTTCTCTCACATTTAACTCAGCTATTTCCTCTCACATCAAAACAAAGTCATTTCCTCTCACATCTAATCTCATGACTTTTATCTATTAATGTCACCCTATCATTTTATATCTCATCTAATACAATAATTTTCTAACACATCTAACAAAATCATTACAACTAGCATAATAATTTTCTCCCAGAGGTAACATTACCATTTTCTTTTACAGATAGTACAATCATTTTTGCACACAACAAACACACTCAGTTTCTACCACACTATCATCATTTTCTTTTTTGTTCTCCCTGTGGACCTAGGAGCTACCAGTGGCCGCTGGTGTGCCTGCAGGAAGCCCACACCAAACCATTCATGTGCTCTTTCATTGGTGGGTTCTAGACCAATTAGTCTTACATGATGAGACTATCTTACATGATGAGACTATCTTACATGATGAGACTATCTTACATGATGAGACTACCAGCATGCCTGAGGGACCAGTAATCTTGTTCTTTCTTTGTCTTCTCAGAGAACCCAGGGACTACACAGCATTTCTATCATAAAAAAAGGTTAAGGATCCCATTACACGCCCACTGAGGCATATTCGGAATATGGTGTTAGGCCCATATTTTCTTGACCATCGGCACACTAGGGGTGATGTGGTCAGCATCACGCCGGCTTGCCTTAACCTTCCCAGAGTTGCTCTGGTACCCAATTCTTGAGGCTGGGTCGACCCCAGAGCCGTTTGCAGTCTAAAAAATCCCACCATGGACCGCCGAGCTGGGAAGCCATAGCTATTACAATAATTGTCACCTTTTTTTGTCTTCTCAGAGAACCCTAGGACTACACAGCTTTTCTACCATCGCTATCACAATAATTTTCACTCACAGATAACACACTCACTTTTGCATACAACTTACACACAAAAATTGCCCACAGATAACAAATCATTCTGTTGCACAGTTAAGATGCAATCATTTTTCTGCCATGGATATAGCAGTCATTTTCTCTCACAGATAATTAAACTATTTTCTCCCAGGAGTGACGCAGAGGGTTTTCTTAATATTAAAATAGATATTTAATTTTCATACTTATAATGCATCTTGGAAAGTTACATTAAAAATGTAGGAAATCCCTCAGACAAAATGAAAAATCAAGTTTGATACTCTTAAATAACCAACTCAGAGTCTTACAAATGGATGACGTTCTGCCCATACTGGTTTTCATCAGTCCCAACAAAATACTTTATTAACATAAATATAAATGTCTTTATGACATGACATCACAAAATCATTAATGTAGTGGCATCTTCATTTACATATATTAAAACCATGATGAAGGTCTTTCAAACACTCTTGCAATTGCTAAAACATTACTAAAGCATAAAATGCTGTTACATGTTGTTCATATTTCAAAACAGAACATTCTAAATGTCAAGTTTTGATAAATGATTTAATTTTTTCACATCAAGGTTTAGAAAAGGTGACTGATTTTAGATGCGTTTGAAATGTATTTAAGATAACTATCGACATGCGTGATATGTAATTTATTAAAGCAGAGAAGATGATTTTTAACAATAAAATACAAAAATCTTAAAAATCTATAGCCTTAATCAATTTCAAAGGGTTCCCATGTTTTTCTTGATGAAGATATTCTGACAAATAATGCCAGCAAAGTTCCGATTGTGTGGAGTGGTGTAAATATAATATATATGCAGCAATAAAAGTGAGAAACATTCTGTCAATGTTAATTAGAACCAATGCTGATTTATGATATTATGGATGTGAATCTTCAATAATAACGAACCTGAAATATCAACTGCCATGACAGAAATTTGGATGTGAGGAGAATGCAAAGCAACATTGGACAGCAGGAAAATCAAATAAGAAAATATTAAAGGAAACAATGTAAATAATAAAATAAACTGATGAGACCAAAAATTTATTGCAGCATATTTAGGCAGCCTTGAAAATGTGCTGACAATAAGAAAATCAATGAAAACAGAAGCCCAGAATGACAGCTCTTGAATCACATCAAAAGATGGCTAGAAAAACAGCAAATATCTAAGCACTGTATTGTCAAAAATTACAGTTATGGTAGGACATTTCTGTGATTATAAATACATACATACATATTTATACACATATATAAATGTGCTGTTCCAATTGAAATTTTATGCAGGGCAGTTTACGTGGGCTCCATCCTTGCTCAACAATTTTTCGACATTTCTCATAAAATATGTTACCCCAGTGTTCACAGTGCTGCCGTTACAGAGTTTTCAGTTTCCTTATGTGGCATCTGTGTTCCATTAACCTCCCTACTTAGTACTTGGACTCCACCTATGCCATCTTGGGCAGAAGTCACCTGCCACTAATGTAAATGGTAGCATTTACATTCAAACATAATTTTCTTCAAAAACATTGTTTATTTAAGATCTCTAGACTGTTGTTTTTTTTTTCATTATTAACTGTTTTTATTTTAAAGAGTAAGGTAAATTAACTATTTATTTTTCAATTTATACAGTTTTATGACTGTTGCCGTAACCCAGGGGTCGGGAACTCGCGGCTCATGAACTGCATGCGGCTCTTGGCTCTCGGCTACTAACTCTTAGTGTCCGTGCACTAAAACAACCTTTTGTCACACACTTTTCGTGGACTAAACTTTTGGAATGGGGGGGAGGCATCTTTAAAGATTTTGTCATATTTTTATTATTTTAAAGACACGAGAAATGTTTTATATGCAGAATTGTACGGGCTTTTTGACAGAACTTTAAAAACAATATATATCTCAAAGAAAAAAGAAACAATTTATATTAAAATATTACGGCTGAAATAATTATCATGCAAATATTTTGGAAAAATGTCTAGACTTATCATAAAATATAAACATTGCCATAGGTCTGATACTCTTAATCATCAAAATCATCAAGTAATGTTGCGGCTGCTACTTTTGTGGCTGCCTAAGAAATTGCACGTCGCGGAAAACCATTTTCAGATGGAGAATACTTGAAAGAATGTTTTATTTAAATATCTGAGCATCTTTTTAAAGATTTTCAAAACAAAAATAAAATTGTGAAAAAAGTTAAAGACTTGCCACTGTCTGCAAGGACTGTGAGGATGGCCACTGATATATCTAGGCAGCAAATTTAAGACATTAAATCAGCATCAGAATATTCTCTGGCATGGGATGAGTCTTGTGATGTGGATGACATTGCACAAGTTACTCTCATTTGCAGAAATGTAAACTCTAAAGGACCACAAGAAGAGTTGACTGAACTACTGCCACTCAGGGAACAGACTCGGGGAGAAGATATTGAAACTGCACTATCTGAATGCTTGCAAAAGAAAGAAATGGATATCAACAAAATCATATCCGTTGCTACAGATGGAGCTCCGAGCATGAGAGGGAGAGAAAAGGGTTTCAATTTTTTGTTAACAAAAAATATTAACCATGATTTGATTTCTTTTCATTGCATTATTCACCAAGAAGCCCTCTGTGCACAAACCTTCCCAGAAAAAAATGTTGAAGGTAATGGAATTAGTAATTAAGATTGTAAACCAAATAATGGTAACTAGTCTGAATCACCGACAGTTCTATGAGTTTCTCCAAGAAGTCAATCATGAATACTCTGATCTTCTTTTGCATAACAAGGTACGGTGGTTAGATAGAGGCAAGGCTCTGATGAGGTTTATTAATATTAGACAAACATAAAGGTATGTTTTCAGGCATTCGTAAGAAATAAAGAAGTAGAACACTTGGACAACAGAAAAACAACAGACGTGAGTGGCTTACCCAGGGTTCGAACCCCGTACCTTCCGTACGACAACTCCGCCTAGCTATCAAGCGAATCACACTGACCCCACGGCCAGCTAGGCATCCCCATAAAAGGATGCTTTGCTGACTATTTATCAGTACGAAACACACAAGATAACACCGTGTGTTTCGTACTGATAACACTAGTCAACAACCAAAATGTACCCGAAATGAAAATAGCTGATCTTAACTAATTTTGGTGTGCTAAAAACGAAAATGATATTTAAAAATGTTGATTGGCTCTAGTTTTCAAGATATATGCTACTAGTTTATTTAATTACGGTCAATTTATATATATGACGCAACTGTTGTGGGCGATTGTATAATTTTTTCGAATGACCAATAAAAATGTATCTAGCAGTTGATGATGCAATCCTACCTATGATTACATCACCTTTGTGTATAAATATCTTATCTCTGATAAAATTTTACCATTAGTTAGTGCATTTGTCCTTATCAAAAGTATCGTAGTTAGAAATGCCTAGGACATGTGTGAACAGTGCTAATAATTTCTGTTATATATGTGGTGAGGTGACATTTCTATCACAAAAACGAAATATAACTAAAGTGATTAAGAAGGCGTACAGTTTGTATTTTGGCTGCAGAATAGGAGATCAAGATAAGAGCTGGGCGCCACACATATGCTGCAATACATGTGCAGCACATCTTAAACTATGGTTGACTGGGAAAAGGCAAGCTATGCCTTTTGCAGTCCCAATGATTTGGAGAGAGCCCACTGATCATCTCAACAACTGTTACTTGTGCATTGTCCCTCCAATTGGGAAAGGCATATCAAAGAAGAAAAAATGGACTCTGGAATATCCAAACATCCCCTCTGCAATACGTCCGGTACTACATGGCGATGACCTACCAGTTCCCAAAGTGCTAGAATCATTTTCAGCTGCTTCCACTGATGGAGAAGAGGACATTGGTGGTCCTGAACCATCAACCTCAAGCGACCCAGATTTTGAGCAAACTACATCCACTAAACCACACCTAATAACCCAAGGTGAACTGAATGATCTTGTAAGAGATCTGAATTTACCGAAGAACAAGGCGGAGCTTTTGGGTTCCAGATTGCAACAGTGGAATCTCCTGGCAGAAGATGTTACAATTTCTGTGTATAGGAACTGCCAGAAGCCGCTTATTACATTCTTTTTCAAAGAGGGTGACCTTTCTGCGTGCCACAACATTTCTGGTTTAATGGCAGCCCTCAAAATCAATTACATACCGGAAGAGTGGAGGCTTTTCATTGATTCATCCAAGACGAGTCTTAAAGCTGTTTTGTTGATTAATGGTAATGTGTTACCGTCAATTCCAGTTGGTCACGCAGTTCATATGAAAGAAACTTATGAAAACATTAAGCAGCTTTTGAAGTGTATAAACTACGATCATCATCATTGGTCACTTTGCGGTGACTTAAAAGTGGTCGCTCTTTTGCTTGGACTACAGGGTGGATACACCAAGTACTGTTGCTTTCTCTGTGAGTGGTATAGCCGTGCACGAAGTGACCATTACATCAGAAGACATTGGCCAATCAGGCAGTCATTGCAGCCTGGCAGTAAGAACGTTGAGAACCCAGCACTTGTCGACACCAGCAAGATTTTGTTGCCACCCTTGCACATTAAGCTGGGTCTCATGAAAAACTTTGTCAGGGCAATGGAGAAAACAGATGAGGCTTTCAAATACCTCATCAGAAAATTTCCAAGACTGAGTGAAGCTAAAATAAGAGAGGGAGTATTTGTTGGTCCGCAAATTCGAAAACTTCTTCATGATGACGAGTTTCTTTGCGTGTTGCATGGCAAGGAAAAAGCAGCATGGCTAGCATTTAAGTCAGTGGTGGACAATTTTCTTGGAAACAACAGATCTGATAATTACATTGAAATTGTAGAAAATCTCCTTCTGAAGTATAAGAGTCTTGGCTGCAACATGTCTTTAAAAATTCATTTTCTGGATTCTCATCTGGATTTCTTTACGTCAAACTGTGGAGCGGTCAGTGATGAGCATGGTGAACGATTTCACCAGGACATTGCTGCTGTGGAAACGAGGTATCAAGGCAATTGGAGCCCTTCAATGCTTGCTGATTACTGTTGGACTGTGACAAGAGACACCTCATCGATTGACTACAAGAAGCAAGCAAAGAGAGCTCGAACAGCAACTGAATAATGACGGAATGGGTTCAGATGTGCCTTTTTAAAACATGATATGTGGGAGCCGCGCTGGTGTAATGGCTTCGGCGTTGTACTGGCGACCAGGTGTTCATGGTTCAAACCCGGGCGTCGGCGTTTGAAGAAATGTTTACGGCCGGAAATTTGACTGAATAGCCTGAACGGCTCCTGTGATAAACCCTCTGTGGATGGGAAGGAGCGAAGCTCCTGACCGGGTTGGAAGGAAAGTCCTCAGGTTCCCCAGCCTCGCAATGACATGTCATTGGGCCGAAGGGCTGAAAGCCCAAGTGCCGCTGGTTAAAAAAAAAAAAAAAAAAAAAAAAAACATGATATGTGAACTTTAAATAATATTTTTATTTTTTCTATCATTTTATGTTGAAATATCAATTAATTGAGTATGTAACCATAATTTTTATAATGCTAAAGTAGAAAGACTAGCTGTTCACCCCAGAGAATTAAACAAGCATACATTATTTGTATTACTGTAATGTAAATTCATCATTTAAAAAAAAACCAGAGCCAATTGGTGAATTTCATTATGATATTTGAAATTAGCATGTCACAATCAATAAGAAATGGTATATTTAATTTCTGGTACAAATAACTTTTGAAAATTTGTTGACTAGTGTAAATAGTCAGCAAAGCATCCTTTTATGGGGATGCCTAGCTGGCCGTGGGGTCAGTGTGATTCGCTTGATAGCTAGGCGGAGTTGTCGTACGGAAGGTACGGGGTTCGAACCCTGGGTAAGCCACTCACGTCTGTTGTTTTTCTGTTGTCCAAGTGTTCTACTTCTTTATTTCTTACGAATGCCTGAAAACATACCTTTATGTTTGTCTAATATTAATTTACTGTTTACAGGCCTCGGGTTTCCCTTCCTTATGTGTTATTTCTGATGAGGTTTGCTGCTTGTCTTAATGAAGTAAAGATATGGCTGAAAGAGAAGAAACTTGAATATCCTGAGTCATCAAACCCTGATTGGTTACAGAAATTCTACTTCATGCTGGACATGACTTCTCACTTGAACATTTTAATTAAAAAGCTTCAAGGAAAGGGCAATACAGCTATTTTGCTCTTGGAAGAAGTGCTTTCATTTGAGCACAAGTTGCCTTTGTTTGCTAGAGACATTGAAACTAGCAAATTATTACACTTCCCTGCATTAAAAAGAACATATGCAATGCTGAAAGTAGCCTTGACCTCAAGTTCCTCAAAAAAGTTATTGAGAAAATGACAAGTTTCATTTGCTGATAGCTTTCAAGAGTTTAGAAAAGAAAAGGCAACCTTGTCATTTTTTATAAAATCTCTTAAAACAGATATCACCTCACTGAATATTTCAGCCTTTCCTCAAATTGACCAAGGTGATTTTGAATAGGTAGATTTAGAGGACAAAGCATTGTGGTGTTAAAAATTTACACATTTGGTCCATGAGCTTGAAAACCTTGAAAGGCAAAAATCAGCCATGTCACTACAACACAAGAAGTCTGAAATAAGTGAGCTCAAAAAACAAGATCAGATCATATTTGATGTTTGGAACTGTTTACCCGACAGCTATGTTCAGCTGAAGAAATTAGCATTTGAGCTTCTTTCAATTTTTGGATCAACATATTTTTGTGAACAATTATTTTTCAACATGAATTATATCAAAAGCAAATTAAGAAGCCAATTGAATGACATGAGTCTCCAGACACGCTTGAAAATGAAAACAACATATTAACCAAATATTGACCAACTTTGCAAGGAAATCCAACAGCAAAAGTCTCTTTAAATTTCCTTACTTTTCATTTGTATATTTTATTTTATTATTATGTTACATCTTATCTGAATATCTGTTACTGAAAAAAATTGTATTTCTTATTGTGTATTAAAATACCATTTGACAAATCGTGTTTATTATTTCAGTTATACAGTTATATATATATATATATATATATATATATATATATATATATATATATATATATATATATATATATATATATATATATATATATATATATATATATATATAATTGAATGAGGGATACCATGTGATTTTTTTTTATGCGGCTCTTCAATTTGTTCTAATGGAGACAAAATTCAATATTTGGCTCTTTGTCATGGAAAGTTCCCGACCCTGCCCTAACCTGTACCATTTACATGCATTCTTATGGCAAAAATATTTTTAATTTATGCAATTTTGAGATATGTGCTACATGTTAAAAACATACTTCCATGTGCACGAGAGACTGTATAGTGTTTAACACATTCGTGCTTGTCTTTCATACACTCATGCACCAAGATTACATTACATATACTGTATCACAGTCTTCTTCTTCTTCAAACACTATGCCTATTGGTGTAGAGGATAACATCTCTGCCCAACTTCCAGTCCTAGTGTTTTTTACCAACTGCATTATTAACGTTTTGCACTAAGTACTGTTAAAACACAATATGTTGTCCTCTAATAACATTCTGAAAAAATGCGAACTGCTTCTTTGCAACTGTTATAGTGTTTCCTTTGGACATTGGTCCAGTTCAGGACATTTCTCATCAGTCCTTTAAGCTGTCCATGAGACTCTTAATACTTCTGGTGGTCTCGAGTGATGTTTTTATATGTCATTGACTGCCCACAAATAAATTCTGTTATAACAAGATTTGTTTCTTGTAACACCAAAAAAAAATCATTTTCTTGTATGGACTGGCAAAGATATGTTAAACTGAAATAAGTCATTTCCTGAAATAAGTCCCTCGCTTGTCATTTTTTGAAACACTGTTTTTGTTGTGCTTTTTAGTTCTTTAGTTCTGAATTGCACTTTCTATCTGATGTAATCAATGTTCCAAGTGTTCAAATCATGGACGTCCTTCAACTGTATCTATTTATGCTGATGCTGCCTTCTGGGGGATTAAACTATTTCAACATGATACTTACCTCCATCATCTTGCCTTATTTTTAAAACTTGCTGTCACTACAATATTAATAATTTAATTTATCACTGAATAGTGATGTAGCAAGAGCATATGATGAATGCTGGAGAGAAGGAATACTCTGCAAGGTTAGCAAGATAGGGATAGCAGGAAAAGTGTACAAATACATAAGGCTTCAGAATAGATGACAAAGTGGGCCTTCCAATTAAATGTTAAAAAAACAGTGGGAATGATATTCAGTAGAGGCAGAGTAATAAAAAATAATGTAATAGATATTAAGATCCTGGGACAAAAGGTAAACACAGTAAAAACAACAAAATACTTAGGTGTGATACTAGACCAACAACTCAACCGGAACAAGCATACAGATAAGCTGGTGGAGAGCTGCAGAGGACTCACTAACATGATGAGATACATAAAAGGTAATGGATGGGGAGCGAGCATAAAGGTTATGCTTACGTTCTACAGATCATATTCAGGGGGATTATAGACTATGCGAGTATAATATACGACTCAGCGCAACCAGCAACAAGAAAAAATTAGATAAAATATAACACCAGGCACAATGCACAATTGCAGGAGCAATAAAATCAACATCACTTGAAGCACTAGAAGTAGCACTTGGCATAATTCCACTAAAGAACTCAGATTAAATTATATGGCCAAGGTACTAACAGACAAAAATCACCCGACCAGATCAGAGTTTGTGAAGAATCACCCAATGGTAAGGGACACCCCACTAGACCCAACCAGATACCCAATAGGGTGGAATTGCTTGAAAGAAGTAGAACAGCAACAAACTATAAATAATGCAATAAACTGTAGTAGCAAATACACCCCAGTGATACCATCATGGGAGCTCAAGACACCAGATATCGACCTGCATTTAGCAGAAATAATCAATAACAAGGTAGAAAAAAGCTGTGTCAAAGACATAGCCAAGGAATATATAGATCAAATAACTTAGGGGAGCTTAAAAGTATATACTGATGGATCCAAAGCGGGAGCTGCACTGGTGTAATGGTTACCACATTGCGCTGGTGATCAGGTGCTCAAGGTTCAAGCCCTGGCGTGGGCATTTGAAAGAGTGTCATGGACCGAGATTTTGACTGAATAACCTGAACGGCTCCTAAGATAAACCCTCTGTGGATGGGAAGGAGCAAAGCTCCTGACCGGGTTGGAAGGAAAGTCCACAGGCTTCCCAGCCTCGCAATGGCATGTCATTGGGCCGAAGGGCTGAAAGCCCAAGTGTCGCTGGTTAAGAAAAAAAAACTGGATCTAAAGTAGAAAATGAAGAACTAGGTATAGGAATACTTATACCAGCATGGAGGCTAAAGAAAAATTATAGTATAACTGAAAAAAACATCATCGTCACAGCAGAAATGGTTGCAATAGCAAAAGCGCTGGTAATAACTACTGACAAGCCCCCCCCACCCCTCCCCCAATAAGCTAACGATCTTAACTGACTCTCTGGCAGCAATACAAGAACTAAGTAATGCACATGAATGTAGCCGATCAGACATAGCAATAGAAATATTTCAGCTTAGCACTTCTAAACATCAGAAGCTGCACAGTACCGAAAGCATGGATACCTTCACATGTGGGAATAGAAGGAAATGAGGTTGCAGACAAGGAAGCTAAAACAGGAGGAAGCAGCCTTAACCACTTAAACATAGGTATGGGCTCAACAGAGGTCAAAAGCATAATAAAAAGTCTAATAGCAATGGAATGGACAGAATATTGGAAACAAAGCCAGAAAGCTAGACATGCTTATAAGCTGCTGAAAGATCCAAAAAGAACATGTCAGATAAATAGAGAGCCAAACATTCCATGCAATAAAAAACGTATTAGACTACAACTAGGAATAGGATATTGTATGATAGAGGAACCCCACTGTGAAGCAAGTCTTATGTGTTAACATGCAAGAAATATGAACAGCAAAGAAAACCACTTAAAGAATATTTGAATGCACAACGCTCACTATCACTAGAAACTGTACTAAAAGTTGACCTACCCAGGGAACTACAAAACATAATAAAATGTTATATTACCAAAACAAAAATTAATATATAAGTACCAGAGCAAAGGAGAAAGTTTAAAGTTAAACAAAATACATACGGTAAATAAAATATTAACCACAAATATTCACTACAAAAGTAAGATAAATTTCAAAACATTACAAAGCAGTGCATTCCAAATATAAATACATGAATTAATATCAAGGGCAATAAATAAGAAGTTAGCATACAATAAATCAGAACACAAACGTCCCAAAACTCAACAGGGTGAAGGGAGATATAATCAAAAAAAGGGTAGAGATACACTAACAGATCTTAGAAAACGCCACACCAAACGCCAGAGAACTTACAGTCTGGAAAAACAACAAATGTAAGGTACTATATGGAAAAACACCTGTGTGTTACCGGGGCCCGAAAGGGTAGCAAAGAATAGTAACACTGTACCCTGTCATGCATGTCGTAAAAAGCGACTAAGGAAGGTTGGGCATGGGGCTGGTTACCCCATCCCGTAAAAAACTTTTTACCAAAAAACTTCAACAAACATGGATAAGTCAAATACAGAATATAAATCAACTCAGCCGCCCAAGACAGAAGAAGGTCCTCTGGAAAGGAGGTGCATGAAGCAACCTAGAGAAAGCCGAAAGGAGTGAGTAGCCGACTAACCTTTTCTCGTTTAGGAAAATCTCCAGGATTGGCACCTGGAATGTTCGCACTCTTTGTGAACAAGGGAAAACTGCACAGTTAGCAGCAGAAATGACAAATTACAGGATTGATACCCTGGGTCTCTTCGAGATACGGTGGAAGGGCATAGAGAAGAGGAGACTGATCACAAGAGAAATGGTGTTGTCCTCAGGACATGAGGAGGAAAGAGCCCACCACAGTGAAGGGGTGGCTCTAATGCTGTCTAAGGAAGCACAGAAGGCCATTATAGAATGGGAAGCAATAGGACCCCGAATTATAACAGCAAGGTTTAAATCAGCCAAAAAGAAAGTAAATATAAACATCATCCAGTGTTATGTACTAACAAACGATAAAGAATAATCTGAGAAAGAAGACTTTTACACCAGATTACAAAATGTCTTGGACAATAAGATAAGAAAGGACATCACAATTTTGATTGGGGATCTAAACGCAAAAATAGGAACAGACGACACTGGTTTTGAAGAAATCATGGGAAAGCATGGATTAGGTATGATGAACGAGAATGGGGAACTACTAGCTAACTTCTGTGCTTCAAATCAACTAGCTATAGGAGGAAGCATATTTCCACATAAAAGAATACATAAAGCAACATGGATATCACAAGACCACAGAACTGAGAATCAGATTGATCACATATGTGTAAGTAAGAAGTTTAGATCATCATTGCATGATGTAAAAGTATGTAGAGGAGCAGATGTGGTATCAGACCACAATATTCTGTTAAAACAAAATTAAAACTCAAGAAATTTACAACAGTGTGTAGCTATAGACAACAGTATAATGTGGGATATCTAAGAAATCAGGAAATAAGAGAACAATTTTCAATAACAGTATCCAACAAATACCAAGTACTCCAACAGCTGAAAGATGAAACAGATACGGAAGACCACTGGCAACAAGTAAAAAATATATGGAACATGACATGTGAAGAAGTACTGAGAAAAAGAGAACTTCGGCACAAAGCATGGATAACAACAGAAACCATTAGCAAGATAGAAGACAGGAAAAAGAAAAATAAGAAAGCAGATTTAAACAGAAGCAAAACCAGAAGCTCCAAAGCCAAGGCTCATGAAGTGTACATAATAATAATAATAATAGCCCCTTCAGTCATAACTGACTATGGGAATGCGCCGCTGAGGTGACAGCCCTCAGCTGCTTATTTTCCTGGTGCTCCTTTCGACGTTTTCTCCCCTTCTCTGCTTGTTGTGTGAGCCTCTCTTCGCCCAATCTGAGGTGGCGCCGTAAATAGCATCGCCACTTAGTGCGATCGGCAGCTTCATCCTCCCATGTTGCTGGATCCATGTCCAGTGCCCTCATATCTCTCTTGCACACATCTTTGAACCTCAGCTGTGGTCGCCCAACTGTTCTTTTGCCATCTGCTAATTGTCCGTAGAAGATATCTTTTGGGATGCGACCATCTTCCATGCGGCGAACATGGCCAAGCCAGCGAAGTCTGCGCTGTCTAAGCAGTGTATACATACTTTGAAGGCCAGCACGTGACAACACCTCGACATTTGTCACTTTATCTTTCCACGAAATGCCGAGGATGCGGCGTAGACACCGTAAATGGAAGGTATTGAGCCTTCTTTCTTGCTTAGCATAGGTCGTCCAGGTCTCGCTGCCATATAGGAGTGTGCTGGTGACGCAGGCATTATATACCGCAGCTTTGGTCTTCATTGTGAGTTTAGAGTTTCCCCAAACACGCGATGTGAGGCGGGCAAAGCTAGCTGCAGCTTTGCCAATGCGGCTGTCGATTTCTGTATCCAGTGAGAGTTTGTCATTGATGGTAGACCCTAGGTATGTGAAGTGGTGCACCACTGCCAATTCATAGTTATCGATAGTGATAACTGGTGCAGCACCCGCATCCTGACTCAGCACATTCGTTTTCTTTAGACTTATTGTGAGGCCAAAGTCCTTGCATGCTTTAGTGAAGCGATTCATCAAGTTCTGAAGCTCCTGTTGGCTTTAAGTGACGATTGCAGCATCATCAGCGAACAACAAGTCTCTAATAGTGACCCTTCTGATTTTTGTTTTTGCCTTCAGCCTTGAAAGATTAAACAGACGGCCATCTGACCTAGTGTGAAGGCATATTCCTTCAGTTGCATCTCTGAATGCATGTTTCAAGAGTAAGGCAAAGAAGATCCCGAAGAGGGTCGGAGCCAGAACACAGCCTTGTTTAACGCCACTTCGTATGTCAAAGGGCTGTGACGTGCTTCCAGCATATTGGACTGTTCCCTTCATGTCGTCATGGAATGACTTTATCATTTTCAGCATTTTAGAAGGGCAGCCTATTTTCAGGAGGATTTTGAAGAGTCCATCCCTACTAACCAGGTCAAATGCTTTTGTGAGGTCTATAAAGGCGATATATAAAAGCCTTTTCTGCTCTCTTGATTTTTCCTGAAGCTGGCGGACAGAGATGATCATGTCTGTTTTTGATCTACCAGCTCTTAATCCACACTGTGACTCTGGATATATGCGCTCAGCTAACTTGTGTAGTCGCATTAAGACGACTTTGGCAAAAACCTTACCAACAATACTAAGAAGAGAGATGCCTCTGTAGTTATTGCAATCACTTCTGTCTCCTTTATTTTTGTACAGTGTTACAATCTTGGCATCTCGCATGTCTTGAGGAATAGTTGTCTCTTCCCAGCACTGGCACAGCATCCTATGCAGGGGATGTAATAGCGTGCTCTTATAGCATTTGAAAATCAGGAGGAATCCCATCACTGCCTGGTGCTTTGCCAGAGGCCAAGCTATCAATGGCCTTGCTGAGTTCCTCTAATGTTGGTTCGGCATCCAGCTCCTCCATAGTTGGCAGACATTTGACAGCATCAAGGGCTGCAGGCGTAACGGTATTTTCTCTAGCATAAAGCTCAGAGTAGTGCTCGACCCACCTCTCCATCTGCTTACCCTTATCGGTTAGCTTCTCTCCGCTGATAGTTTTTAGCGGTGCCGTCTTACTTTTTTGGGGGCCAAGTGCTTTCTTTATACCGTCATATATTTGTTTAATAACTGCTACTTCCCGTGTTTTGCCGACACCTATAGGGTGAAGCTGGAGTGTCCTCTCCAGGGCGCGAGCTTGGGCACAGTTATATGGAGATCAAGCTGTTGCCCATGCAGCATGTTCCCCCTCTCCACACAGCTGGTAGATCCAAAGGAACGGCAGTAGCCGATACAGTTTGGTACCAGCCACGTCGCAGGAGTTGCCAGAATAATGTTGAATCGACATTAGACTGCCTTAGGGACTCCGACTCCGGATTTATCCTCAGGGTTTACTCCCGAAGCCAATTCCATAAATGGATATTCCCGCAAGGCAGCGGTGGTTTGAATTCAGAGTTCCTTCTCTTAGATAAGCTACCAACCAAGTGTACATAGAAGCAAACAAAGTAAGAAGAAACATCAAAAGAGACAAGGCGAAATATATTGATGATTTGGCAAGGGAAGCAGAGGAAGCTGCAGCCAAAGGAAATATGAGGGACCTGTATAAAAACACAAAGAAGCTAACAGGGAAATATAAGCAAGCAAATGGCCTCATAAAAGATAAGAATGGAAAATTGCTTAGTAATATACAAGAACAAATGAACTGATGGACAGAACCTTTTGATGAACTTCTCAATAGACCAGCTCCAACTAATCTCCCAGACATCCAGCCAACAGAAGAGGAGCTACAAATCAGTTGTGCACGACCAAGTAGAGAAGAAATAAAGAAAGTCATAAAGCTTCTGAAAGATGGAAAAGTAGCTGGTCCAGATTGCATTCCAGCAGAGGCCATCACAACAGATATTGATACCTCTACAGAGATATTATACAAACTACTTGGCAAAGTCTGGGAGAGAGAGGAAATACCAGCAGAATGGAAGGAAGGTTATCTGGTCAAGTTGCCTAAGAAGGGAAATTTACAAGAGTGCACAAATTATAGAGGAATAATGTTACTATCAGTGCCAAGAAAAGTATTAAACAGAATCATCCTTGAGAGATTAAGAGAGTCCGTAGACAAGCAACTGAGAGATGAACATGCAGGTTTTCAACAAAACAGATCCTGTACAGACTAGATAGCCACACTGAGAATAATAGTTGAACAAAGTCTGGAATGGAATTCACCGCTATACATCGGATTTGTGGACTATGAAAAGGCAGTTGACAGTGTAGACAGAGAATCACTTTGGAAATTGATGAGGCATTATGGAGTTCCCATGAAGATTATTAACTTAATAAAGAAGACATATGAAAACATGACATGTAGAGTTCTTCATGAAGGACAACTTACAGAACCGTTTTAGATTAGAACGGGAGTGAGACAGGGATGCCTCTTGTCTCCATTTATTTCCTTACTAGCAATAGATTGGGTAATGAAAACATCGACATCACACAACAGAAATGGAATCCAGTGGAATCTGACTAAACAGCTTGACGATCTGGGTTTTGCAGATGACTTGGCTCTTCTGTCCCATAACCATAATCAGATGCAAAAGAAAACGAAAATTCTCGATGAGAGGTCACAACAAGTGAGCCTGAAAATACACAGGGAAAAGACAAAGATTATGAGAATAAATGCAAGAAATGATAACAACGTTGAACTTGAAGAAACATCACTAAAAGATGTAGAATCGAACACATATTTTTGAAGTAATATAAACAAAGTTGGAGTGGCAGACAATGATATCAAAATAAGAATACAAAAAGCAAGAGGAGCATTCATTGCATTGGGAAGCATATGGAGAACAAGAGAAATCAAGTCCAACATGAAAATAAGAATCTTCAACTCTATGTGAAGTCAATCCTATTGTATGGCTCTGAGACACGGAGAACAACAAAAACAACAACCAAAAAGCTACAGACTTTTATAAACGGGTGCTTGCGTAGAATAAAAGGACTGAAATGGTATGACAAAGTCACAAATGTGGAATTGATGACAAGAACCAGACAAGTGCCAGTGGAACAAGAGCTGAGAAGAAGACGCTGGCTTTGGATAGGACATACATTGAGGAAACCTGTTGATAGCATTACAAGGTAGTCCTTGTTTTGGAATCCACAGGGAAAGAAAGGCAGAGGTAGACCAAAAAACACATGGAGAAGAGAACTGGATACAGAGGTGAAAATGATGAGGAAAACATAGAAAGACCTTGAGCGGATGGCACAGAACAGGAAGACTTGGCATGTGTTTGTTGAAGGCCTATGCTCCTTGAGGAGCTAAAGGGTATTGATCGATTGATTGATTGATATGGAAAAAGAAACACTATATACCCAAACTATAACCCATATGTGGTTGAATAGGGTATCCCATGCATAAAACAAAATTCAATGGTTTGTGCAAGGTCCTAAAATAAACAACAACACTGAAAAGTTCACACATGTGTTTGTGTGTGTATGAGTATGTGATTTGGCAGGTGAGTGGAGATAACAGATAGTTCACCTGAGTAGCATAGTTAGCACATTCAAGTATCCTATCCCGACACTGATTTCTGAACAATGTATCATTTTTGAATTCTTCCGGAAACACCTCTGTCAGTCGGCGCAACAGTTCTGTCTTGATATATGAATCCTTGTCCGCATCCACTCTGTGGGGTGAAAGTAGTAGGGTAGGCGCAAAACGACGCGAATTCAGGCGTTGGAGAGTGACTTTTATATAGCAAAATACTCCGATTTTTCAGGCGTTGGAATTTCAGGCGGAGGCGCAGGCGGAGGCGCGTGACTTTTTATATAAGGAAAATGTGGTGGCGCGGTGTGGTGGCGCGTGACTTTTATATATGGAAAATGTGATGGCGCGCTGTGGTGACGTGTGACTTTTTATATAGCGATATATTTTAGCCGGGGTGACCTCCTCTGACGATCAGACGCATGACTTGTTATATAACAATAAATTTGTTCGATAATGGCGGGCGTGTTGTTTATACAAAATACTTAGACAATATATATAAAAAAATATAAAAAATATAAAAAATCGATAATGACGGATAATATAAAAAATCGATAATGTTGGATTAGGTTACTAAGAGGGTTTTTGAAGCGAGTGGAGCCTTTTTGTGCTGGCGTGGGTGACGACGCATGGGTGTAATGTGGTGTAGCTCGCGGGGTGGGTTAGGGGGATTTTTTGTGTGATGTTGGGTGTGTTATTTAGACATATATACATACAATATATAAAAAAAATATAAAAAAGCGATAATGACGGAAAATATAAAAAATCAATAATGGCGGGTTAGTAGGTTACTAAGAGGGTGTTTGAAGCGAATGGAGGTTTTTTGTGCTGGCGAGGGTGACGACGCATGGGTGTAATGTAGCTGGCGGGTGTAGGTTAGGGGGGATTTTTTGTGTGATGTTGGGTGTGTTATTTAGACATTTATACATACATATATATATATATAAAATATAAAAAATCGATAATGACGGAAAATATTTAAAAAATCGATAATGGCGAGTAGGTTACTAAGGGGGTTTGAAGCGAGTGGAGTCTTTTTGTGCTGGCGAGGGGGACGACGCATGGGTGTGTACAATTTGGGGTGTAGCAGGTGGTTGTGTGTATGACTCAGGAGTGAAGTGTTAGAGACTTGCCTATACCAGGGACAGCATCTAGAGGTGGGAGTGAAGTGCTAGAGACATGACTAGAACTATCATGAAGAGGTGGGAGTGACGTGTTAGAGACTATACCAGGTCTAGCATCAAGAGGTGGGAGTGAAGTGTTAGAGACTTGCCTATACCAGGGACAGCATCTAGAGGTGGGAGTGAAGTGTTAGAGACGTCACTATACCAGGTCCAGCATCGAGAGGTGGGAGTGACGTAAATGTGGTGTAGCTGGCGGGTGTAGGTTAGGGGGGATTTTTGTGTGATGTTGTATTGTACCGGTGGTGTGTTTGTTTATACATATATACATACAATATATAAAAAATATAAAATTCGATAATGACAGAAAATATATATTTTTTTAAATCGATAATGGTTGGTTAGTAGGTTACTAAGGGGGTTTTTTATGCTGGCGCGGGTGACGACGCATGGGTGTATTGTGGTGTAGCGGGCGGGTGTAGGTTAGGGGGGATTTTTGTGTGATTTTGTATTGTGCCGTTGGTGTGTTTGTTTAAAGCGGATGTGCCAGCAGCGAGAGGTGGGAGTGAAGTGTTAGAGACTATACCAGGTCCAGCATCGAGAGGTGGGAGTGAAGTGTTAGAGACTTGGCTATAACAGGTCCAGCAGCTAGAGGTGGGAGTGAAGTGTTAGAGACCTGACTATACCAGGTCAAGCATCTAGAAGTGGTAGTGAAGTGTTAGAGACCTGCCTATACTAGGTTTAACATCTAGAGGTGCGAGTGAAGTGTTAGAGTTCTAGAGGTGGGAGTGAAAGAGACGTGTCACTATACTAGGGCCAGCATCTAGAGGTGGGAGTGAAGTGTTGGAGACTTGACTATACCAGGTCCAGCAGCGAGAGGTGGGACAGGCGGATGTGTGTGTGGTTGTGTGTGCGCACGGCTGTGGTAATGTGTGTGAGTGTGTGTGTGTGCGCGTCTGTTGTTGTGTGTGTGTGCACGTGTGTGCGTGTGTGTTCGTGTGTGTGCATGCGCGTGTGTGCGTGTGTACGGGCGCTTGCGTGCGTGGTTGTGTGTGTGTGCGTGCGTATGTGTTCGTGTGTGTGTGTGCATCTGTGTGTAGTATGCGTGTGTGTGCGTGTGTGCGTGTGTCTGTACGCGTGCTTCTGTCTGCCTATCTGTCTATAAGCCTGGTATTTATTTTACTGGTTAGTTTTGTTATATGTTTAATTTTTATGTTTAATTTCATTTAATTTATTTATCGATGTCTAAATTGTGTCTGTGTATATGCCTGCCTAGGTATCTGTTTGTGTGCGCGTGTGTGTCTGCGGGCGTGCGTTTGTAGGTGTGTGTGTGTTCGTGTGTGCGCGCTCGCGCGAGCGTGCGTGCGTGTGTGTGGGTGATCGCGGGTGTGGTTGTGTGTGTTGGGGTGTAGCAGGTGGGTGTGCCACCATCGAGAGATGGGAGTGAAGTGTTGGAGACTTGCCTATACTAAGACCAGCATCTAGAGGTGGGAGTGAAGTGTTAGAGACTTGGCTATACTAGGTCTAGCATGAAATGGCGGAAACATAAAAACGATAATGGCGGGTTAGTAGGTTACTAAGGATATTTTGTTAAGGGAGAGGGTATTGACTTTTTTTGGCTGGCGGGGTGACGACTCTTGGGTGTGTTGGGTGTGTGTGTGCCCGGGTGCGCGCGCGCGCGCGTGTGTGTGTGTGTGTGTGTGTGTGTGGTATTGATTTTGGTTTGTCTGGTGGTTTGTTTGCAGGTATTGGTGTGAATTACAACTAATTGGTGTTAGCTTTCTTGGTTTGATAGTCCTTTTCACAGTGTAAAAACACTATTGGTTATCTGTAGTGTTTTAAATAGTTTTGTAAAGCCATTATTTCTATAATATTTAGGGGCCAGCTCGACGCTGTATAAACGCTAGATGTATATTTATCAGATCACCGAAGACGGGTACACATGCGCGCATAACTTCACACGTCAAAATAAAAACTGTACAGGAGCGCTTAGATGATGATTTTTCACTGTCACTTTTAAAGAGGTCACACCGCAGACTTGTGTAGATTGACCAATTATTGTGGAGGTAGTGTATTCTTAAGCAATAACAGGAGATTTTTGTGTATTTCGTGAAATTTTAGGTATAGGTACACTATTCAAAAGTGATCTCATCAGAACGTTGTTATCTATGTGGATGTGTTGTAGTCTTGTTACAAACAACAAACTGATTTAGAAGTAGCTTTAACATTTTTATTGGAAGGAGTTGTGCTTTTACCCTTTTACATGAATATAACAACCGATTTATTCCAAAACCTTCATGCAACTATGTTGCTACTTGACTTGAGAAGAAGGAATTTTTATAAGCACTCACTAAGTGAATTCCCTTTTTTCCTACCCGCTATAGAATAAAGAGGAAAATATAAAATAAAAAAGAGATACCTTTTTATAGAGGAAGATGACTAATGATCGGTGTGTGGTGGGGATGATTTTGGTTTTGTGTTGTGTTGTGTGTCGCTAGTGATTAGAATATAAGACGATGAGAGGGGAAGTGGCGTCGGAGGTAACTATACTTTTGATGTAAAAATATGACAGGGAATTCCCGTTGTTGGGTGAATGTAACTACATATTGAGACGGGCGCTGGGTCACGTGGTAGTTTTCTTTATTATTTATATCATATTATGAGTAATAAAGCTACTCACCCCAATGTCCATCTAGTGCCGTATTGTTCAACATAAAAAATACTGGCAAAGGCCAGGCTGGACAAGACCAAATAGTTTTATTGAACACAAAGACGGTCCGTAGAGATATATCCCATATGCAGACTAGATTATGGCGATAACTAGACAATCCCTTAGTGTTGCAGTCTGTAACTGAAACAATGTCGAGGCTATTTTCATCCATGTTTAATAAAGTTCAAAAATACACGTGCTTTTACCATCACTAGAAAGAAACGCGATCGATGGCCCACGCAAAACATCGTGCGTAAACCATGACTCGTTTATAAAATTCCGGTACCATAGAGGGTGACGTCAGGGCTAAATATAGCTATCTAGAAAAGCATAATAAAAAATCTAACAGGCAGAGTTTTGCGTATTGGTAGATGAAAAAAGGGCATTTCTGTATTGTTCGTATGTATATATGGCGGAGTTACGTGTTCTGAAACCGACATTTTTCCCGCCCTGTGCTTGTTGCGTATTTAGATGTAAGACTAACATTTTACCTTTGTAAGACTAACCCTGCTGCTTATTTCTGTTCACGTCACAAGTTCAAAACGCAATCGATCAATAGTAGAAATTTATAAAAGAAACATTCCTTCGTTCGTGTGTTCGAACCCCCGCGACTTAAGGTTTCACTTTTTTCACACGGGCGACATCTGGTGATAGGTTTTATATTGTCTCCCGAGCGGTTCAAACATGCGGCGACCACGGAAATGTAGTACATTAAATAAATGTAACTAAGTATTTGTTCCAGTTATCAAACGGGTATCTACGTTTTGTCCTGCAATTTTCAAACTTTAGAAAAAGCTTTTCTTCCAAGCAGCAAAGATGGTCCCAAAATTTTCTCCCAGGCCTGCGCAAAGGTTCCAACCTGTAGGTAAATAGATCAACTGTCAAATACGTCTTTAAATATTTCTTCCACTTGTCAAATATTTCTTACCGTTGTCAAAATATTTCTTCCACTTGGCAAAAAATTTCTTCGACCTATCAAAATATTTCTTCCACTTGTCAAAATATTTCTTCTACTTGGCAAAAATTTCTTCCATTTGTCAAATATTTTCTTCCACTTGTCAAATATTTTCTTACCGTTGTCAAAATATTTCTTACCGTTGTCAAAATATCTCTGCCACTTGGCAAGAAAAATTTCTTCCACTTGTCAAAATATTTCTTCCACTTGTCAAATATTTTCTTACCGTTGTCAAAATATTTCTTACCGTTGTCAAAATATTTCTGCTAGTCGCCAAACATTTCTTCAAAGGCGACCATCTTTCATGCGGTGGATATGGCCAAGACAGCGTAGGCTTCCCTGTCTCAGCCGGCTATACAGGCTTTGAAGGCCAGCACGTGACAACACCTCAACATTTGGCACTTTATCTTTCCACGAAAGGTCGAGGAGGTGGCGCAGACACGGTAGATGGCAGGTATTGGGCCTTCTTTCTTGCTTAGCATAGATTGTCCAGGTCTCACTAACATATAGAAGTGTACTAGTGATGCAGGTGTTATACACCGCAGCTTTAGTCTTCGTTGTGAGTTTGGCGTTTCCCCAAACACGTGATGTGAGGCGGGTAAAGGTAGCTGCAGCTTTGTTAATGAGGCTATCAATTTCGGTGCCCAGAGAGAGTTTATCATTGAGGATATACACAAGGTATGTGTGAGCCACGTGGTGTTAAGTCCGTCGAAGTAACGCTAACTTTGTTACCGCTAGTTATGAAACCAGGTCGAGGGTCGGGGCAGACTTCGCGAGGAAACCATTGAGCGTAGACCACGTGAAACTCCGTTAGCATAGAGGGTCGAATGGCTTCGGTTAAGGTGGGTGACGTCAGCGCTAAATATAGACTATCGGAAACAAGTTTATGTTCTTTTGATTTTGTATTATTATTTTATTATACATAAACTTTTTTCAGATAGTCTATATTTAGCGCTGACGTCACCCACCCTAACCGAAGCCATTCGACCCTCTATGCTAACGGAGTTTCACGTGGTCTACGCTCAATGGTTTCCTCGCGACGTCTGCCCCGACCCTCGACCTGGTTTCATAACTAGCGGTAACACAGCGTTACTTCGGCGGACTTAACACCACGTGGCTCACACATACCTTGTGTATATCCTCAATGATAAACTCTCTCTGGGCACCGAAATTGATAGCCTCATTAACAAAGCTGCAGCTACCTTTACCCGCCTCACATCACGTGTTTGGGGAAACGCCAAACTCACAACGAAGACTAAAGCTGCGGTGTATAACACCTGCATCACTAGTACACTTCTATATGTTAGTGAGACCTGGACAATCTATGCTAAGCAAGAAAAAAGGCTCAATACCTGCCATCTACCGTGTCTGCGCCACCTCCTCGACCTTTCGTGGAAAGATAAAGTGCCAAATGTTGAGGTGTTGTCACGTGCTGGCCTTCAAAGCCTGTATAGCCGGCTGAGACGGAAGCCTACGCTGTCTTCGCCATATCCACCGCATGAAAGATGGTCGCCTTTGAAGAAATGTTTGGCGACTAGCAGAAATATTTTGACAACGGTAAGAAATATTTTGACAACGGAAAGAAAATATTTGACAAGTGGAAGAATTATTTTGACAAGTGGAAGAAATTTTTTGCCAAATGGAAGAAATTTTGTTGGCCAACGGTAAGAAATATTTTGACAACGGTAAGAAAATATTTGACAAGTGGAAGAAAATATTTGATAAGTGGAAGAAATATTTTGACAACGGTAAGAAATATTTTGACAACGGTAAGAAAATATTTGACAAGTGGAAGAAAATATTTGACAAGTTGAAAAAATTTTTGCCAAGTGGAAGAAATATTTTGACAAGTGGAAGAAATATTTTGATAGGTGGAAGAAATTTTTTGCCAAGTGGAAGAAATACTTTGACAACGGTAAGAAATATTTGACAAGTGGAAGAAATATTTAAAGACTTATTTGACAGTTGATCTATTTACCTACAGGTTGGAACCTTTGCGCAGGCCTGGGAGAAAATTGTGGGACCATCTTTGCTGCTTGGAAGAAAAGCTTTTACTAAAGTTTGAAAATTGCAGGACAAAACGTAGATACCCGTTTGATAACTGGAACAAATACTTAGTTACATTTATTTAATGTACTACATTTCCGTGGTCGCCGCATGTTTGAACCGCTTGGGAGACAATATAAAACCTATCACCAGATGTCGCCCGTGTGAAAAAAGTGAAACCTTAAGTCGCGGGGGTTCGAACACACGAACGAAGGAATGTTTCTTTTATAAATTTCTACCATTGATCGATTGTGTTTTGAACTTGTGACGTGAACAGAAATAAGCAGCAGGGTTAGTCTTACAAAGGTAAAATGTTAGTCTTACATCTAAATACGCAACAAGCACAGGGCGGGAAAAATGTCGGTTTCAGAACACGTAACTCCGCCATATATACATATGAACAATACAGAAATGCCCTTTTTTCATCTACCAATATGCAAAACTCTGCCTGTTAGATTTTTTATTATGCTCTTCTAGATAGCTATATTTAGCCCTGACGTCACCCTCTATGGTACCGGAATTTTATAAACGAGTCATGGTTTACGCGCGATAATTTGCGCGGGCCATCGATCGCGTTTCTTTCTAGTGATGGTAAAAGCACGTGTGTTTTTGAACTTTATTAAACATGGATGAAAATAGCCTCGACATTGTTTCAGTTATAGACTGCAACACTAAGGGATTGTCTAGTTGTCGCCATAATCTAGTCTGCATATGGGATATATCTCTACGGACCCTCTTTGTGTTCAATAAAACTGTCTATTTGGTCTTGTCCAGCTTGGCCTTTGCCAGTATTTTTTATGTTGAACAATACGGCACTAGATGGACATTGGGGTGAGTAGCTTTATTACTCGTGATATAATATAAATAATAAAGAAAACTACCACGTGACCCAGCGCCCGTCTCAATATGTAGTTACATTCACCCAACAACGGGAATTCCCTGTCATATTTTTACATCAAAAGCATAGTTGCCTCCGACGCCACTTCACCTCTCATCGTCTTATATTCTCATCGGGACCCTAAGACGCAGCAATAGAGAACGCAGTCAGCGACTCATAGCTTGATTGCCTGCGTCAGGACCAGCGAATCAGAGCTGGTCAAGACCGCACTCCACCTCCACGTGGTGGTCCTGGAAACAGTCTGCAGCAGTGCAGTCTGGCTGAGCGAGTGTGGATCGCAATGGGAAGGCAAACCCGGTCCTAAAAAATGCCATGCAGAAGTCGGATGTGTCAACCGAAAAGTGCAGATATCACAGCTTAGACGTAAACAGACACAACGCAACCACCGTCCTTTTCAGGACATACGAGGAAGAAGAAGAATATTCTCATCACTAGCGACACACAACACAACACAAAACCAAAATCATCCCCACCACACACCGATCATTAGTCATCTTCCTCTATAAAAAGGTATCTCTTTTTTATTTTATATTTTCCTCTTTATTCTATAGCGGGTAGGAAAAAAGGGAATTCACTTAGTGAGTGCTTATAAAAATTCCTTCTTCTCAAGTCAAGTAGCAACATAGTTGCATGAAGGTTTTGGAATAAATCGGTTGTTATATTCATGTAAAAGGGTAAAAGCACAACTCCTTCCAATAAAAATGTTAAAGCTACTTCTAAATCAGTTTGTTGTTTGTAACAAGACTACAACACATCCACATAGATAACAACGTTCTGATGAGATCACTTTTGAATAGTGTACCTATACCTGAACTTTCACGAAATACACAAAAATCTCCTGCTATTGCTTAAGAATACACTACCTCCACAATAATTGGTCAATCTACACAAGTCTGCGGTGTGACCTCTTTAAAAGTGACAGTGAAAAATCATCATCTAAGCGCTCCTGTACAGTTTTTTTTTTTTTGACGTGTGAAGTTATGCGCGCATGTGCACCCGTCTTCGGTGATCTGATAAATATACATCTAGCGTTTATACAGCGTCGAGCTGGCCCCTAAATATTATAGAAATAATGGCTTTACAAAACTATTTAAAACACTACAGATAACCAATAGTGTTTTTACACTGTGAAAAGGACTATCAAACCAAGAAAGCTAACACCAATTAGTTGTAATTCACACCAATACCTGCAAACAAACCACCAGACAAACCAAAATCAATACCACACACACACAC